>PVHX01001242.1:0-218971 GCA_004024805.1 Geosciurus inauris | reverse complement strand
GTCAAAAAGAATACACATTAATTTTTTTGAATGTGTCAATTTCCATTATATCTCACTTCATGTAATATTTAAATGTTTGTAGAAGAATCAACTGGTTCAATTTTATCAGTTACATATTTTTAAGCATTTCAAAAACATTTCAAATTTTCACTTTTAAATATTTATTTAGTTATTGTGACTTTTTTTTTTTTTTTTTTTTGGTACTGGGGATTGAACTCAAGGGCACTAAACCACTGAGCCACATTCCCAGCCCTATTTTGTGTTTTATGTAGAGACAGGGTCTCACTGAGTTGCTTAGCACCTCACCATTGCTAAGGCTGGCTTTGAACTCGCAATTTTCCTGTCTCAGCCTCCCTAAGTGCTGGGATTACAGGCTTGAGCCACTGCGCCCAGCTTATTGTGACTTTTTTAAAGTTAAATTAAAATGTGAAGAAAAAACATTTCTTTTCTTACCAAACAGTTATAACTTAGTCATTTTGAAATAAGAATTTTGGGAGAAGTATGTTGCTTAAATTTAGATTCAAGACATTTATAATTTTGTTGAAGACCTTTAAACTTTCCTCAAAAAACAGAAACAAATATGTTTAAAAATGAATTTTTTTACTTTAGAAAATAATCAAAATTATGAAATTCTGTAAGTCTTGTAAGTGAAATATAGGCAAAGATTTCCAATTCAGATACCATGTGGCTATTGAATAAGTCAGACTTAATTGAAACAGTAATTGTTGAAAAACATACATCTCTATTAGCTAGAAGGCAAAACATGTAATTTCTAAAGATAATAAAAACACTTTTGCTTTGTTGATGTGATATTATTTCTCTGATAATTTTTGATGACTACCAGTCTTTGAGTATCTTCAATTTAAAAGTTCATTTTTAAGTGTAACTTGAAATAATTTGCATATCTACCTAATAAAGTGCTTTTACATAATCTATTCTTATTAAGTATAAATGAATAAGGCTTAACATATTAGATAGCTAAATGACTAACATTTTTAATTTTTATTTTGTGATACTAGAAATGGAACCTAAGTCTTTGCTCATGTTAGGTAATAACTCTACCACTGACCTACATATACCCTCAGACTGAAATTGCTAATACTTAAATTAATTACATAGACTAAAGATATATGTAAAGAACATCTTTGATCAATAATGCTTAAGTGTCTATCTTCCTTTTCTATAAATTGGAGTATAAAAGATAATGTTTTCCATAATTTTTATTACTGCATTTCATGTTGTATTTTTCTGTGTTGATTTTAACAAAATATTTTTACAGAGTTTTTAGTTTCATTATGCCTGTTAGGTCAGTTCGAGATCTCACGTTTCTTCTCATGAGGCAGAGGCAGAGCAGGCAACGTGGTGAGCTCCATGTGGCTGCAACAGACTTGGGACATGCAGCCTGGTGGATTCCACGCAGCTGCGGCAGGTGCAGGGCATCGGTTTGGAGCAGCTGTGAGGAATGAAGCATCAGGTAGCCCGCATGCACAGAGGAACAGCCTAACAGACGCTGATATGTAAGCAGTAAAGGTGCCTCCTACCAATTGGTGGACTTTTGCTGATTCATCCTGGAAGGACTCTGACATCGGCAGGATCCCCTGACCAATTCCAGGGGATGCAGGACTCTAGATACCTTCTCTTCTTACCTCATAGCTCCTCCATTCCTGCCTTGGGCTTTCCCCTTCCTGACTGGGCTCTTTAAATTTGCTGTACCCTGGAACACATGTGCCATTCTCCCAAACATACTCTGATGGGAGAGTTCAGCCCGAGAGTGTGTATTTCCAATAAAGCCTTGCCCAGTGGTTTTAATTCACCTCCTTTTGGTCATCTGGCTTTACAATGCCCTTTATTACATTATAGACCAACATTTTCTCTAACATTTGACCTTACCAAAAAAATAATATATTTACTAAAAATGTACTTTGTATTTTTAGAAACATTAACATCAAATAATAAAGAAGATATATAAGCAATACATTTTAGAAATACTAAAATGTATACAAACATTATAGAAGTATTGATAGAATGAATAAAATGTTTTGTTATAGTGGATTGAGCTCAACCCTTGCACATAACTACCACTTCCTATGATACATAATTTCCAAGAAACCACACTGACTCACATGTTACTAAATTATGTTTAAAGCACAACTTTTAAAATGATATATATCACATAAATAATATTATTTTTAATATAAGTATTATATTATTTTTCAATAGTATATGTGTCATATGTGTGTGTATATATATATAATTGTTCCCATAATACTGAATACCTGTATATAACTGATAAATATCAGATCTTCCTCCTCCAAAAATCAATCACTATGCCTTGTTCAAAGCAGATCGCAAATTAGTGATTGAATGAATAGTTGATTAAAATCAATATATAGCTTTATAATTAGGTTTTAAATACTCAAATGCATTATTAGAGTGTTATTTATCTCTAAGTTAATATGAGGTTCTATAGAAAGTATACCTGATTTGTTATTAAAGCCCTATCTGAAAGATAAGCAAGTTAATGTATATTTGGATAACATTCTTTTGATATTTTTCTTTAAATAAACTGGCCTCCAAAGAGATATTATTTGTGTACTGGTTTCTAGAGATGTATGCATGCTAAGGAAAAGATTTGAAAAGCAAGAGCAAGTTAAGAGTGGAAGTAATCCAGCAACTCAGGAGGCTGAGGAAGATTGCAAGTTCAAAGCTATCTTCAGCAAATTAGTGAAGCCCTGAGCAACTTAACAAGGCTTTGTCTCAAAATAATAAATAAAAAGAGCTAGGGTTATGACTCAATAATTAAGCCCCCTTAGATTCAAACCCTAATATCCCAGAAGGAAGGAAGGAAGGAAGGAAGGAAGGAAGGAAGGAAGGAAGGAAGGAAGGAAGGAAGGAAATTAAATCAGGAACATGAGAGTCATGACAGTCCAGGCAAGGTATGAACAGCGTTGATAGTGGAAGTGGTGGACAGGTCACAGGAATGTGTAGAAATATCCACTGCCCTAAATCAGTTTTTTTCTCATAAGAAAGGTAAGAAAAAACTTTACCCATTGAATGGTCAGTTCTCAGCCGGCAAATATTGCACTCATACTACGCAATTTGTACAGTAACTAGGCTTTTTATCACATTTGCTAATATTTCATCATTTGTTAATTTAATGATATTCTAGTCAACCTGTGTTTGCTAAAAAAATCCTTCAATTGAATTTAATAATTCTTTTCAGCTATTTTTAAAACTGGCTTATGTTTTTCTGTATTATTTTTCTAGGTATTAGATTTAGCAATCATGATTAGCATCAATCCAAAAACTTCAGGTAACCAAATCTTTATATTTCAAGTTGAATGCCAGCCACTGAAAAATAAGTGGAAATAGTAAGTGATTCAACTGCAATATTCAATTAGGACAATCTACATGATTGCTCAAAATACACTCACAATCAGGAACACCATTAGCTAGGTACATAAACTTGGCAGGTTTATCTGGTTTTATTCTAATTCTGACATGAGCAATGTAGATGTTTCAGAATTATAAAATCACTGTTCTTGATAGGAAAACTTGGAAACAATCCTGAAAAGAGTGAAAGGTAAGGAATACCTGTTTTTATTTGTTTGTTTTGTTTTTGTATCAATTATCCATTATGCATTTGTACAATATTTGGGAGTAGCTGAGAAAGCACACATACTCATATTTGCACACAAAAACAACTAAAATGCCTATGTCTTCTCTATAACGGCACTTAAAATATTATTATGTAAAATGTGTATTTAAGCGTCATGTCTCTTGAAGTTCAAGGGCTATTTAATTCACAGAGAGTTTCCAGATTTACTTTTCTTTCAGAAAGAATACTTGTTTCTGTTCACTGAAAATTTTGAGACAATTATACTTCAAAATGCTCATTTCTTCACAAACACATCTACAGTATAGCAGCAAGATCCAAAGCTATAACTTTAGGATTCTCATATATTTATATATATATATAAAACTTGAATTAGTGAGTGCAGATTAGAACGAAGTTCTTTTTATTAAAAATAAAATATCTAAATATAAATTGAATTTCCAATTTCTCATGGTTTTCTTTTTGTTTTTGACACATCTGAGAGTTTTACAAATTAAAATTACAAGTGGCATGCATCCTCTCAATTATTTGTCTACTTAACGGCTCAAAAATTTTCAAGTTATTAAAATATTAATATATGAGATTACTTCTTTAATTTATGTAAATGATGAAGGAATTTGTTTAGTTTTATTTTAAGAACATTTAAATCCTAAGAGGTTGCCTTCTTATATGTTTAAATATTAAGCACAATCATAATTTTCTTATTTTACAAATATCATAGAGAATTGACTATTGATAATTTTATAGATTTAATATATTTGATAGACATAGAAAAGTGAATTGAGGATAATATCTAATGCAAAATAAAAAGGACAAAGAAACTGCTTGTACATAAAATATCAGAGTGTTTAACTAAAAGGTAAATTGTGGGAAGCTGGCTCCATGCTACACCCTTAAGGTGGCGACTAGCCATTGTGAAAAGTGTGTAAACAGGAAGGGCATGGAGGAAGGAGGGACTATGTGATTGGTTTACTGTTGGTTCCACCAACGTGATCAGCTCATGGACACAATTCAGGGGGCTTGTGTGCCTTGCCACGTGGACAGCTGATGGCTACGTGCATTGTCTCTGATTGGCCTAATGGCCCTATAAGTTGAAGCTTGTTCTGCAAATATACGAGTACTTGCTTTGACTGGACTCCCTGGTGTGTCTGATTGTCCTGCGGCAGAGGGCTGGGAACGGGAGGCTAGTCGGCTCCAACTCTTCCCAACTTCCACTGCTAGGTGAATGTGGGGGTGCCCTTTCAACCTGCTGGCTCGGGATGGACTGCAACCCCTGCATTGTGGTGCCCCACAGAAACCATAAGTGGCAAGTTGGGCCAATCAGGTGAGTAGATCTGCAGGTCTTTAGGTTGGAGTTTACCTAAAAATAGGTCAAGCTAATTGAAAAACGGACCCTGTTCTGGAAGCTTTCAGATATCTGCTTAAGAGTAGGGGCTTAGAGGTTTCAGATACCCAAGCAGAAAAGGTCTAGGAAACCTTCACGGGCAGCTCCTTGGCTCCCAGCTAGTGATCTCTTTGTAAGCTGAGTGGGTGGAACAGCTAGTACGTAAAAGGAAGGCCAATCTGGGGGAGGATCCCCCCCTGGAGGTCTACCCTACCATGTCGGCTCTCAAAGCCTGCTTTTCCCCAGGACTGCCTAAGGGGACTTTTAGAGAGCAAACAGGGATACATGAAAAGGCTTCAGAGAACTCAAAGGAGGGATTGCACTGGAAACTTTTTGAAGAGGAAAGGCTTAAAGCATCCCAGAGGCCACCCTTAACCCCTCCAGTTAAGGACTTGCAAATTCAGGGGCTTAGAAATTCCTCCCTGCCCTCAGTCCCTGAACTACCTCCCATATTATCATCCTCCCTCTGAGGACAATAGGCCGCCATTTTCCCCTGAGGGGAGGTCCCTGCCTCTACCCACTCAGGTGTTCCCAGTAGTTATCAATCCTAGTTAACCCCCAGATTGATGTCCTTGGGGATCACAAGACCTTAAGGAACTTAAGAAGGCATTTTCAGAGGATGGGCCTAACTCTCCATGGTCTGAAACCATCTTTCAAGGATTGGCTCATCAGCAGTGCACATCTCAAGATTGGAGGAGTTTAACTAAGGCAATTCTTCCTGGTCCATTGTATCTCGAGTGGTGTGCCTTTTTTGATGAAGAATATCATTTCCAAAGCCTTAAAGAGACCATGCCTTTGCCACAGTGCTGCTCGCGGAGATAAAATTCCCAAGCATCGGTAGAGGCCACACCCCCTGCCTTCCGCAGGCGGGCTGAAATCCCCGACCATCGGGCTTTCACAGACAATGTTTACTTTCAATCTGCCTTGCATTCACCTCCTCCTTCTCACAATTGGTGGACTCTTCAGACCCTCTTTTCCTTCTGGCCCCTCTGCCCAATCAGGCAGGACTGACAAAGGACCACTTTTGGGCCAGAGACCGGCAGCTAGCTGACAGGCGACTTTCCACTGCCACAAAGCACTTCAGCCCACTCCCAGAGGGCTGGAAAGGCCTAAGACAATAAAGATGGCGAGGAGGCACCTAACTCCTCTCTCCCGCCACCTCCTACTCTCTAAGGGAAAGAGATATTACAGGTGAGGGAGACACAGATCCAACTCCTACCCAAAGTTACAGCCCCCTGGCTACAGCGCAGCTCTGTTGGGGACAAACTCTTCCCGCAGCACAATCGCTCGCCCTCCGATGGCAGCTTTCTCCTCCCTGCCTTGCAACACCGCCTTGCAACCCCGCCCACAAAGTTCATTTGCCAGGGGTGAAACAAACTGTCCCCAATGCAACCAGGATGGATCTCATCCTCCGGATTGGAGGGTCAAAACCCAATTCCACTTTTAAGCCAACAAATATGCCCCAATCAGATATAAAAACTTCAATAAGTGAATTTCTGCCACTAAGGAAGTTTCTGATCATTATGGTGGAATCATTATTAATTCATGTACTTCGTATTCAGTTTTGTACTGGGGAAGATATACCAATTATCTATTTACAGTTCATCACCTAATGCTTATGCAAAAAAGCAAAATATTTCAGCATATATAGTTAACACATCAAGTATTCCTTCCAGCTTCTACACAGACACACACGCAAACACAGAGGTATACCTAAAATTTTAAAAATATATATATGCAGCCATATATGCAATATTTCTATGATTATTTGGGGAAAACAAATTACATACCTCCCAGTCAATAGGAAATAAGGATATAAATAATTGCATATTAACATGTTTATGTCTGTAACTATCATTGGAATGATAAATAATTTCTCTCACTTAAATTGGCTGTCTGTTTAGCCTGAAAACCTTACTGGCTCAAAATCAGATTCCTGATTAATTTATCCCCTCTCCTAGAGTTACTTTGAGCTACATCGCCAACCTAAATCACTTCCTAAAGACTAAATATAAATCTGACAAGAATGGATAATACTTTTAAAAGAATGTAGGCCTTAGAAATTTTTTCTTGAGTCAAAACAGCAGCTTTTAAAACAAAAGCAAAATGGAAATACAAATGAATGGCACTGACTTAATGCTGTTAATGTTTTTAAAGTTTCTACCTTTAGATTATATATCTAATTTATATTAAAATACTTCTAATAAGCATTTTTATTAAAAAATTCTAAGAAATATTTTTGTATTCTACATGGGCCAAGTTATATACTACAATTTACACTAAGGTTTCCTATAGCCACACATTCTCTGTACCTTTTATAATTTTTTGTTGTTGTTTTCTTTTATTGGATTTACACCTTGATGGTAAGACTCTATTTGGTTTTGGGTGTTTCTCATGTTATAGCATTATATAAAGAAACTGATCCATGTAAATACTTTCCATGTTTTCTTCTCAATATTTAAGCCACTAGTTATTATATGATATATCACTCTCACCCCTAATGATTTTGTCTCTCATGGGAGCTCTGGACACCTCAACCTCCTCAATGGAGCAATGGCTATACTGCTCATTATACGTTACTGTCCTTACAGGAAAAAAAGCAACTCATATAATTAAGGCTCTAAAGCAAGCAATGCTATTCATGGGTGTCCCATGGGCAATCAAAACAGACAATGGGCCTTGTTTTGTGAGCCAAGCCCTACAGGGATTTTTTTGCCCAATGGCATATTAAACATTCCACTGGAATTCCATACAACCCAAGAGGACAAGCCATCGTAAAGTGACAAAATAAAACTATAAAAGATTACAAAAATAAAAAGGGAGAACCAGCCCCCATGATCAGCTACAGATGGCTATGCCCACATTAAATTTTTCAAAAGAGCAGCCTCTAACAGCCTTCCAAAGACATTGGTCCAATCAGACACCTTATATCAAGACTGAGGTCCAATGGAAGGACCCCCTAACAGGATGTTGGCATCGACCTGACCCCCTTATAAGTGCGGGATGAGGCTTTGGATGTGTTTTCCCAATAGGCGCATCGAGCCCTATTTGGATACCCGCTAGAAATCTCAAGTACTGTCACCCTAATAACAACCTAGGAGTACCCACTCTTGAAGGGTGATCTCATCTCCTTAATTTACAGGAATGAGCCCATGTAAATGACTGTGGTGGACTGCTTGCCTGGTGCTGACTGGAATTCTGATAATTGCTGTGCTGATATTCATCCTTGGAACAGTTGTTCAGACGGCCATACAGAGCCCCCAATTCTACAATGGCATCCAGCCTGAACAGAGGAATCACTGCCGTGGCTGCATCTGCTGCTGCTGCAACCGCTGCTGCCATCGTGGTCACACAAACTACTCAGACTGCCCAGAAGCTCCAAAAGGTCATTCGTGATGTTTCTCATATGATCCTCCAGCAAGGAATGGACGCTCTATCAGAGCAATTAACTGCATTATCTATACAACAGAGACACCTTTGTAATTCCCTCTATGTTCACCTCTGTCAATCCTTTCTGAAGATTAATGCTACTCAGATGATAAAAAATTACTCCACCTACATCAGGGGACCCTGGAATGATAAGATGTTAAATTTGTCCTCCTAATTGTTGTCCTAGATTATTAAGTTCAACCATACAAAGGTGGAAGTTTTGCCCTCTGCCCAATTTTTTACTACCATGTGGCAAAAACTCACAAGCTTCTTTTCCCTTCCAAATTTAGCCCTATTGGGCATTGGTGGTCTCATCCTTCTTCTGTTGCTTTTCATTACCAAGTGCTGGAAACGCTATAGGGAGCCCAGCTCCAAAACAAGATCACAATACTAGCACAGGTGCTTGAAGAACACCCCCAAGCCCCTCAAGACCCTTGGGTCTATGTGGCCTTGAAGGAAATCCAAAGGCCTTAAGGTATGGGCCCACCATGAGGCTGAAATGGTAGCCAATGACAGGTAAGACCACCTGAAAGATGGAGGTGACCTAAGCAGACACATTCCCAAGGTGGACCATACAAAACAAAAAAGGGGGACTTGTAGGGAGCTAGCTCCATGCTACACCCTTAAGGTGGTGACTAGCCATTGTGAAAAGTGTGTAAACAGGAAGGGCATGGAGGAAGGAGGGACTATGTGATTGGTTTACTGTTGGTTCCACCAACGTGATCAGCTCATGGACACAATTCAGGGGGCTTGTGTGCCTTGCCACGTGGGCAGCTGCTGGCTACGTGCATTGTCTCTGATTGGCCAAATGGCGCTATAAGTTGAATGCTTGTTCTGCAAATATACGAGTACTTGCTTTGACTGGACTCCCTGGTGTGTCTGATTGTCCTCCGGCAGAGGGCTGGGAATGGGTGGCTAGTCGGCTCCAACTCTTCCCAACTTCTACTGCTTGGTGAATGTGGGGGTGCCCCTTCGACCTGCTGGCTTGGGATGGACTGCAACCCCCACAGTAAATTTCTTTCAAAATCATTTTCTTTTAGTTTTTAAGTTCTGTGCATATTAATGTAACATCAATACAATGCCAGTGAAAGATAAATCAAGATATTTCTCATTCACAGCATGAATATCCTTAGGAATTGAAATAGTTTCTGTATCACCAGCTGGCTTATTTTCTGAAATTAGACCTTTGTATTTGAATTTGTGTTTAAGTGTCTGCGTGTGGGTATGAGCATATATGTGTGCTTGAAAATTATTCTCAACTTCCTAGGTCTATTTGATGACTGATATTTCTCGGTCAAATCTTATACTCAAAAAATAATATAAAATTAGATCACAGCTTCTAAAACTTGCTAATCTAGTAGAAAATTAACTATTGCAAATTTTACTAGGGGAAAATTTTTAAAGATCAAAAGATATCAATAGCCGGGGTTGCAGTTGTGGCTCAGTGGTAGAGTGTTTGCCTAGCATATGTGAGGCACTGAGTTTGATTCTCAGCACCACATATAAAAATAAAGGTCCATTGACAACTAAAAAAATATTTTTTAAAAAATGATATCAATTGTTAAGCATGTAATTATTCATATGAAAACGTCACAGAATCACAAAAACTGACTTTTATGTTATTATCTAGGACAAATCCACTCAATATGATTTAGCTTTAGCTGACAAACCTACAATCCCTGTGTCTGAATGAACCAATACCTTATTACTGTATATCAGGACCCATGAGGATCTAAGCTGGAAGCTCTGGCCTCAGTTCACTCTGGTTTTTGTGGTCACCAGTCTTATGTACCTGCAGATCTACTTGAGGTTTCACTGAAGGCCAGCTTGGCTGATAAAACTTAACTGGGACAGCTTTCTTCCATGTAGCTTCCATCCTCTTTTTCTGACCTGCTAGACAGTTTGTGCATCTTTCTAATGAAGACAGTACAGGCAACAAACAAAAAGAAAAGAAAAGAAAAATGCACTGGACCTCCTGAGTTTTAGACATAGAGCTAGCAGCACTACTGCTGTTGTCACTCAAGTGTGTCCCTCATGATTTAACTCATGATGGGTATCATTCCTCACTCATAATGGGAGGAAACTGCAAAAGGTCATAGACTGAGACAGAAGTGATGTGCTGGGACTATTTATGCAAAGGTACTATAAAACACTCAATTTTCAATAAGGCATGTGATAAAATACCCTGTGGATATTCAGTCTCATAAGTAAATAGAGAAGAGAAAATTAAAATAACAAGATGCTGTTTTTCAGATTACAAAAAGAAAACAAGCATTAATTTTACAGAGGCCTACCTTGACGATTTTGAAAAATTGTCACTACTGACAATTATATTGACAACCATGAGAAGTTATAATTGAAGAATCTGATTTCTAGATAGTGGAGCATTTTTGATCCAAAATCACTAAGAATTTGACAAAAACATATGTACCTGTTTTTCAGAGAAGTTCATGTGAAGAATATGCAAATAATATTTACATCTCTTGAAATTTTATCTGCAGTCTACCATATATATAACTATTTTCTGAGTTTCTAGAACTGCTTTTACAGGTTCATGAGATTCATTGAGAATGTTTAGTACTACATTTTTAAGCATAGCAAAATTTAGAATCATCACAAAGACTTAAAGATGAAGGTTTAGGAAGTAAAAGTGTGGCATTCACATGGAGAATATCACAAAACTGTTCAAATAATGTACTAGGTCTTCAGATGTCACGATGTATAGGTCTCAATAGCATAATAAGAACAGAAAAAATAAAATTTAGAATTGTACCTTGAATATTATGAATGTGTCAGTTAAGAAAAAATCTGAGCATATTATTATGGACATAGATATACTTGAATTGGGAAACTCATTAAATATATAAACCAGTGAGATAGTGGTAGTAGAATGCAGGTTTTATTTAAAATAAAGAACAGAAGTGGAGAAAGAAAGATGTATGCTAGAATAGCTTATTAAATTGTGCTCCTAATAAATGTAATATAAAATAGTCTAAGAAATATTATTGATTGACTAGGTCCAAATATGTGCAACTAATGTAACACGTAAATTTTATTTCACTTTTTTCCCAAAAAGAAAACCAATAACTACATACATATATTTATATTCCATATATGAATATATGTATATACATATATATGTATATTACTTCAATTCTCTATATCTTGGTTTCCTTATACAATCACTATTCAATAAGATGTAATGAAGAAAAGTTGAGATATTTTATATGAAGTAATAAAAAGTAATGATATGTGATGGGAATGTTGAACAGTTATTTATTTTGAGTATTGTCAGTTCTCTGACATGCAGGCGATGAGTGGATTGAAAATATAGTGAGAATAAAAATAAAGACACAGACATAAAAATAGGTGAAGTGGGGCCCAACGGGCAAGCCAGCTCTGATGGAGTCTGGCCAAGCAACAAAGAGCAAGGCTTCATGCCTTTATTATATAGGTTTAAACATCAAAAGGATCTATTGTGAAAAAGTTTCTTCAAGATAAACAAAAATGACGCGGTGAGGAAAACAGCTCAATTGGGCTTATCAGCTTGCATAATTTTTCTCCTTCCTGTATGCAGCTGGCTTTGAAGCTAAGGCTATTTGAAACAATACATTCTGTGAGACCCAGAATCACCAGTGACTGAGCAGTTTCCAATTGGCGAGATATCACTGAGAGTTCTCAGAAGGGCATCCCCTCTGCCTTGAGATGCTTCAAACAAATCTGTAATTCATTTGCTGCTGCTGACAAATAAACATGTTGCAATGAGTTGAAACCACTCACCAGGCAACAGCAACTGACTTATTTCTGCCGCTGATAAGGTCTTTCCTGACCCATCCTGAGATAATGATCAATCAGACTACAGCTTGACCAAGACTGACTAGGAATACTTTTTGCTCCCTGTCCCTATATAATCTGGAAGCTCATGTTAATACTTTCAAATATAGGGTTGAGGACACTGGTTCCCTTGTCTTCCCCATGTAGCTATACTGATTAAGTTCCTTTCCTGAATTTGCCATTGTTCTACTCTTTGGAATCTTGGAACAGATAGCAGTACTTAGTCCATTGGGACCCTTGGAGCTGGGGCTTTTGCCCTTAACCTCTAGTAATAGGAGGCTCCGGTGACATCAGTAGAGAACCCAGTTTTTTTGTCTCTAAATTGAGGAGACTTGTAATATGATAATTTAAACAATATAAAGAAGGCTATATTCTTTTGACTTTTCATGGTTTTGCCTTAATCTTGGTAGAGAGATTAAAAAAAAAAATCATTTGAGACATGTTCTGGAATCCAGAATGCCAATTCCTATGTGCCTCTCCCAAGAACAGTAAGAGGCAAAAGAAAATTCCCTCTTCATTTGATATTTTACTCTATAATCTCCTAGGTTTCTTCCTTGAAACTCAGATCCCCACAAAGACAATATTTTACATTATTATGCAGAGCAGTTGAGCTCTTTACTTCACCATAATACTTGAGCTTTACATTTGCATAGCAAGTGGCCTATTGAAGCAGAGCCAAATTCAATCTGTTTTTTGTACAGAAAGAAAATGTTGGCAGCATTAAAATGCAGTTTGTCCCCAGTGACTTGACATATCACTTACAGTATAGCCTGGAGTTCCTTAAGAGCCCAGCATGGAATTAATTATTTTATTCATTTATTTTACAAATATTTGTTATTTATTATTTGGTTAGTATAATTTTCTTAGGATAATTATGTGTAAGTAATAACTGAAAAGAATATAAATAAAGATTGAGCAGATTATTTGTTTTTTATAGAAAGGCGTGCATAATGAGCAGCAAAAATATAACAAAAAATCATTAAGTGATAATTGAACTAAAGCATTTGTAAATACAGTCCTGAGAGCAGAAAATACATGAAAGAAATGAAAACGATTTGAGATAATGTTGAGGTTCAGAACAAAAACGTTCTTTGAACATAGGAAGATTGTGGAAAAGGTTATGACGGAGAAAGAGCAAAAAACAAATAGCAAACAGAAAGACTATATTGAAAGAAGTAATGAATAACTAACATTAGTTTGAAGATTTGTGTTTTAAAAATGAATGCTGCAGAGAAAGGTTAAAAGATAGTTAAAAGTTTAAATGTGGCTTTGTACTTCTCTCCAAAGGACATGGGAATTCATGTATCATAAACATATATAAAAGTGGTCTTTAGGAAAATTAGCCTGGTAACATTGAGAAGAGTGGAGTGTCTACGTAAATAACAAGGTGCTTCACACTCATCATCAGATGCCACTCAACCATTGCTCCACTTTAATTAAAACACAAAGTCATAAAGAAGACCAATGGTTAATAAAGAGAATTTTGTAGCATTTCAAAGGCAGGGATGTTAGTCAAAGAAAAACTGGATCGCCAGACTCTAATATAAATTCATAATAAATGGACGAGTAGGGAAGAAAATTTTAGAGCAAGAAATGAGTGTAACTCACCATGCAGCAAAACAGAAAAGTGTGCTGTGAATAATTTCTTCTGTTATTTATTTCTATATTTTTTAAAAACTTTTTTGAGTTGTAGATTGATAATACCTTTATTTTTTATGTGATGCTGAGGATAGAACCCAGCGCCTCACATGTGCTAGACAACTGCTCTACCACTGAGCCACAACCCCAACCCCTCTGTTTCTATATTGTGGAATACAAATTAGTGTTATGTTCCTTTCAATAAAAAATTCTGTTAAAAATTAGAAAATAAATTGAAACTACTAGTAAAAAATTGTAACATCACGGGAAATGAATAAACACAGAAATAGTAAGAGGGAAATAGGAAAATGATTCATCTTGAGTTTTCTTGTACATCAATTATCACTTTCTGAAAAATTTTTAAAATTCACATGCAAAAATATATTGATATGTGTATTTTAATGGAATGTTTATTTTATATATTTTCATATTTTATCTTTCCATATTTAAAAAATGTATAATTTATAATTTTATGAAGGAAAATATAAATAACATGGAATAAAATCATAAAATGTAATGTATGATAAATATGTAATGTCCAATATGCTATTTTGTTTTATAATATTATAATGTTTTTGTAAGTATATGATTTTCAATTATTAACATATATCTTTCCATTTTCAATTCAATCATTCTGTTTTGTAAAGTTTAGCTTTGTTGTTACTAATGACAAAACATTTGTTTCAATATCAAATTATGGCATTTATAAATACTAATTTATTATTTTGTTATATTTTTATCTTATTCATCTTTCGTGTATTTTATGATTCTTCTAATTATAAAACCATTGACTTTTTAACTAATTTTTATTATATTTTTCATTTATGACAAATCGTTTGTGAATAGTTTTCCTTTTCCTTAAAAATTGATGCATAATAATCTTCCTACTTACTAAATATTATTTAATTTCAGGTTTATATTAGGTTTCAAAATGACTATTTGCTTATATTCTTAAATTATAATGAAATAACAAATAGTTCTGTTCTCTTTTGAGAAAATGTTGTTGGTCTTAATACAAGCTAAATTATGTGAATATTTTGGGCACTTTAAGAAAATTTTATTCATCACCTCTTTTTGGAACTAATTTGACATTGTTCCATTATGTTAGACATATTAGTTAAACTGTTAATGTCCTCCATGTCTTTTTTCCTTGCATTTCTCTTTCAAGACTAAGAAATCTGAATTAATATCAAAAATCATCCCACTACATACATACATATATATACACACACACACAAACACACACACACACACACACTTTCAAGATTATGATGTACATGATAATACAATTTTGTTTCTCAATGAAAATATATTAAAAAGGTAGAAAACAACAACACAGCAATTATGAAACCTATGAAAATAACAAATCAAACATATTCAAGTCAAATGATATGGGTAGTTGCCCTTAAGCTTGTAATCTGATGTCCAAATCATTATTAAATCCTCTTTCTAAAAAAAAAAAATAAAAAAAAAAAATAAATCCTCTTTCTATAGGAAAATATGTCAGTAGTCCTGTGGATGGTATGCTCACATTCCTTTTTCCCTCTGCTTACTCAATTTGGTTGTCTCTCTCCAGCAATCCCTACTCAATCACAGCCCTCACCTCTCCAGTCTTCCTGGGAATTATTTTAAGGATGTGCCAAGGAAATGTTAGGTTAAGGGATAAACTAGAATGCTGTGCATTAAAAATAGCATCCTTTAGAGAGTAGGTATAATGAATACAGGTTTTGAATACCTTAAATCAGAGGAGATAAAGAAGCTTTCAAAATTTTCAATATTCTCTCTATTTTCAGGACAACTGATTTTCAACAAAACAAATCCAAGACAGTTTTGTTTTTACTACATTTGCACTCCATCTAGCATGATGTTCGGAGGAATTCCATCCAGATGTTAGCCTTATGGTGTGCAAGTGATATTGCAAAGTTCCGTGTTTTCCTGTGAATACTTCTGAGAAGCAGTAGTGTGGCTGCAGGAATTCAATCAGATTGCATACTGGACCAAAATGTCATGTGACTCTCATATTTAACTGGGGGAAATCATCTATTTCCCTAATCCCCACCCCTACTGTCCTTTAACCTGAAGGTATAGTTTTACGTGCAGACCCTTCCTACCCTCATCCATCCTGCCCTGTGCATTTTGGTTTACCAACAGGAATGCTTACCCTCTGGCTTCAGTTTGGGATACAGAATCAAAAGTATGACAGATGACTGAAGCAATGCAGGGAAAGGAAGTTAAGTGTTTTATTACCTTGCTTCTTTATCTAGGCATATTTTCCACCGGTTGGTTATCCCACGGATATGGGATACCTTTATTTTGGAATTCTAGTGCCTTTGTCTTCAAGATCCTTTTCCTAACACTTTCAGGAAATAACACAGAGGTTCTTTTCATTATGACTTCAACCTATGAATTCTTCTTTTACCCATATAATCTTATACAACTATGTGTATTGTTTCTCCTTGGACAATGACTGATACACCATCATTGCTTAAATTATGATCTCCACAGCCTTTGCTATACTGAATTACTTATATGTACTCCCTCCAGCTCATCTCTCTAACTCTTATACTAACAGTATTGACAAAACCTGATGTATGTGCAAACCTTCAGACTATAACTGTTGTATTAAAGCAGCGTGATTTATGAGGTGCAATCATAGAACAGCTTTATTGCATCTACAAATGCCACTTTATATGTGTTCTGAATAGCAGGAACTTCCATTACTACAAGAATAAAACTTAGGGAAACTCAAGAAAAATTTACTGTGACTTTGAAATACACACAAACACAGAGAGGCACACACACGCACACACACCCTATTCATTTACATAATATGCCAGGCCTTTGCAATGGTTGAGATTTCTATCTTGCTTTGGGAAAAAATTAAAAAAAAAAAACATTTTCATTCTTGTCCCTAGAGGGAGCCATTCAATTATGATCACTTCACAAAAAAGGAAAACCTTTGCCCCATCTGAATATGTATTTCTTTCTTCTTGCCAGTCTCCAGGACTGCACAATTCACACTTCTCCATTTCTTTTCGGTAATTCAGTGACATTTGAGAGACTAAAATAAAAACAATGATAACTGAGAATTTTGAACTTTACTTGGGCATTGTACTCCTAGGGGGGAACAAAAAAACAGGCTAAGAAATTCCTCCACCCATTCTGCATCAGGGAAACTGTTTATTGCAAAGAACCACTCATATGACTCTGATATTCTCAAGGATGATCCCCTTGTTTACCTTTGGCAGGTACAAACACAACCATCCCCCATCCACCCAAATTCCTGCTATTTGTCTCATCAAGGATTTGCTGAATTGTGTCCTCACTGACCAATCTCATATATAATGTATCCAATATCCAGTACACAACAATGGAACAGGCATTGCTTACCACTTCATCATAAACACAAAGTTTGTGGGCCAGAGAATCTCATATTTCTCCCATCATACCACGTATTTAAACTTAATATTGAGATATTACATCACAGTCGAGGAAGAGCACTGGTTTTTAATCCATCATTCTCTGACTAATTGAAATATTCACTTCAGTAATATGAAGGGTTGAGTCATGATTGATCTAGCCTCTTTCCAGGATACCCTAAAAATGTGTTTGATTTTTTTTTTTTTTTTTTAGTTGTAGATGGACACAATGTCTTTATTTTATTGCTTTGTATGTGGTGCTGAGGATCGAACCCAGGGCCTCATGCGTGCAAGGCAAGCGCTCTACTGCTGAGCTACAATCCCAACCCCATGTGTTTGATTTTTTAAAATCTAGTATCTAATAACTTTCATTCAATTAATTTCCACAACAAAGTCCTCTGACATTTTTTAAGTTAGTCTTAAATTCCTTGTGTGTGATTTGAAATTGAAATACAAGTGTACATCTTTAAGACAACTGATATTATTTTTTGCATGTAGTTTTCAATGATTGATCAATGTTGTTTGGAAATTGCATCCTGTGATATGTAGCTCATTCCTGCAATTTCAAATACTTTATCTCTCTGTTATGTTTGGATGTGAGATGTCCTCCAAAAGCTCACATGTGAGACTGTGCAAGAAAGTTAAGAGGAGAAATGATTGGGTTGTAAGAGTCTTAACCCAATCAGTGATTTAATCCCCTGATAGAGATTAACTGAGTGGTAGTTGAAGTGATAGGGTGTGGCTGGAGGAGGTGCAAATTGAGGTGTGGCTTTGAGTCTATATTTGTATCTGGTGAGTGGAGTCTCTTTCTCTCTCTCTGCTTACTGATCACTGTGTGAGCTGCTTCCCTCCACCACACTCTCCTGCCATGATGTTCAAACTTGCCTCAAGCCTCAAGAAATGGGGCCAGCCTTCACTGGACTAAGACCTCTGAAACTGTGAGCCCTCAAATAAACTTTTCTCCTCTATGGTTGTGCTGGTCAGGTCATTTAGTCACAACCATAAAATAGCTGACTAAAACACTCTCCAAAATGATTATTGTTTTTCTTGAAAGAATCATAATAAATAGTACATTTCTGAACATGATGTAAATATTCACTGAAAATTTGGTTAAAGGGCAGTTTTCTGAAGCAATTTCTAATTAGTTGGAAGACATAGAACAAGTAGTATCAAAATTTAATATATGTCATACTTTTATTTTTACTATAGTTTAAAGCTGTCACATAATTGATAAATTCAAATGGAATAAAAGAGGATTATAATTAAATTATTCATTTAAAAATTAATAAACCCATAAACAGCTATCAAATATCAATAAAAATCATAAAGAATAATACCTCTTAAAATCTCATAGTTCTTTAACACAATTTTTTTTATTATTTTAAAATCTAAGACATATTTAATGAGTATCTATTCTCTGCACCCATTATGTTAGCAGCTATAGGTAATTTAAAGATGAATAAAATAAAATACCACAAATGAATGGTTGATCATATATTTAGATAAACAGACCATCTGTAGAACACATATTACAATGAAAAGGCTAAAATATATTTAAAGCTTTGAGTTTTTATAGCACCCAAAATTGAGAGAAATACGAAAAATCATGAATAAATGATGACTAAAAATGCTTTCTTTGAAAGCATTTATTTTAAAAGGAGATGTAGTGTTCAAGCACAGTGAATGAACTATAATTATCAACAAGAGTGGACTATGCTGCCTTTGACATCATGGTACTAGACTTTATGTAATGAATTTGGGAAGGATTCATTGTAGCCTTCTAAATAAAAGGGCCACAAGATAAAAGGAGGATGTAGATAATGAATGTTTGGGTCAGGAAGATGGGGGCTGATTCAAGAGGAAATAAAATGCTAATACCTCCAGAGCAGGTCTCCTTCCTCCAACCAGTTGCCAAGGTTACCAGTAAATTAATTGTTCCTCCTTCCAGCAAGGAGTTATTAATTAATGACCCATGGCCAGCTTCTTTCCTGCCCTTGGTTAAACCTTTTGGTCATTTAGGCAAGATAAGAGGAGGAGGAGGCATGAGAAGAAAGGATAAAAGGAGCAGGACACCCTGACGTTTCTCCTCTTCCTCTTCAGAGGAGTCTCTCTCTCTACTAGCCTTTAAATAAAAATTTTGTGCTTGCCTCAGTATTTCTCAGGGGCTCAATCTTCAATACCACGGAAAGAGGAACCTGGATCCTTATTTCAACACTGGTATCATCTCAGGTTTCAAAAGGACAGATTAGAAAATAGTAGAAGGAAATCCTAAACTAACTGCAAATATATAGAATTTGTATGTGTGTGGCAGTGGGAACATTCTCAGAATTTCCTCAGGACATCTAGCTTCTAAGAGGTACGTCAGCTTTTATGATTTAGTTTAATTAGCTCTAACTCCCAGCTCATCAACTCATGAGCTTTAATAATAAAAATTTTTCTTTAGTAAGAAAAGCTCACTTTTTCTAAGGTGCCTGGAGAAACAGGCTCACTCGCTTCTTACCTGTTTTCTGCTACTCTTGCTAACTCCTTGTTTCTCTCTCTGCTCCTACAGCCAGCTGTTGAAATAGTTTTCCCTCTTCCATTTCTTAATAAAGCGCTTCTTCCTCCATGACTCTCAAAGAGCCAATGAAAGAAGGTTTTGTAAGCAAAATACTATGAAAATTCTGACACAACAGGGAGATGTTATCCCATAACAGAGTATAAGGTACAGTTTAGGACTGAATACAATCCTCCATTTCTCAAAGTCACCTGAACACTGAGTCCTGACACTGAGTGAATCTCCCTACCAGTCTTCCAAATGGAGATCTTACCACTTAGCAGAGGGCTTCCCTTCTCTGTGGCCAATAATCTGTAAACTAGAAAAAGGAAATTTTCATAGTCTTACACAAGTCCTCCTCTACAAATTATAGGAATTATCTTTCTAAATCCCATAGTATTTTGGTGCATTCGAAAGACACACTAGAATTCTGTTTATGTCTATATCATGGGGCAACTCAAACTTTAAGGTAGAATTTCTTCATTCTAGGAATAATAAAATGATTTTTATTTCCTGTAGCATTGTTTGAAGAGAAGTAATTACAAGAAGAAGAAAAAACACACACTTTTATTTAGTAATTATTTTGCTTCCTTCTATTCATTATACATGTATGAATATAAAATATCAGAAATATTAAAATCCAATAGGATGGTATAATTGTTGTGAAAAGCTCAGTCCTTGTCCCCAATACCAATCCAATAGTGAGGACATGGTTTTCAGAAAAAGGAAAAATAAGGCTTATTGCTCTGCTAGCAAAAGAGAAACATAAGGGGCTCCTGTTCCAAAGGCTGTGATTCTGCCCATCAGCAAGAACAGGGGGCTTTTAAAGAGGTGATTCAAATGCTACATTCACATGTTCTCTGGTGGAGTTGTAATTCACTTGTTAATTTGGGAAATAATCATTTATGAAATCTTCAGGTACTATCTCCAAAGTCTGGATTATTTCCTTACTATGGTGATTGTGTACTCAAGGACAGATTAATGCTGTCTAGTATGAGGAACAAAGGTAATCCTGTTTCCCTTGGGATTAGGGAGAGAGAGAGAGACAGAGACAGAGACAGAGACAGAGAGACAGATATTAGGGAGGAGCAGTGAGAGAGGAACAGAAGGAAATATGCCTATTTAAAAAATAAACTGCAGTGGCAGAGCAGAAAGGATTATATTCTAAGAATAAAGTAGACCATTGATTGTTACATAATGAGGGTTATTTTGCTTTCCTAAATGTTTTTAATTTTTAAAAATATGGATGATGATTATTGTAGTGTAAAATTGGTAATATATAAAGAAGAGTGAGACCAAAGGCATAAAAACACTCTTTATAATTATTAAAACTGACTTTCATAAATTTTACTTTAAGAAATTAAAATGAGACTTTTTAAACTTTTCATTATTCACAGAAAATCTGTTTTTCACTGTCAGATATTATGAGGGTCTTCCTTACTTCTCAAGCGACTTCCTGTCCAATAACACAAACAACAGTCTAGATTCCAAGGAGAACGATATATTATGAAATAAAAATGAATAACTAATGTCATTTACTTAAAATGTAGAACTGGCAAAATATGTCCAGGGAATATCCTTGACTCATTGGTATCACTGATGATGTTCTATTGAAAATATAATTAGGCTCTGAAGCCAAAATGTTACAAATATTGAGTGCTTGAAACTTTTGCTTTGTATAAAACTTTAAACTTTTTTAAAATATGGAACACTTTAAAAAAATCTTGAGCTGGGTGCGGTGGCTCAAGCCTGTAATCCCAACACTTAGGGAGGCTGGGACAGGAGAATCGTGAGTTCAAACCAGCCTCAGCAATGGCGAGGTGCTAAGCAACTCAGTGAGACCCTGTCTCTACATAAAACACAAAATAAGGCTGAGAATGTGGTCGAGGGGCTGGGATTGTGGCGCAGTGGTAGCGTGCTTGCCTAGCACGCGTGAGGCACTGGGTTCGATCCTCAGCACCACATAAAAACAAAGATATTCTGTCCACCTAAAACTAAAAAATAAATAAATAAATATTTAAAAAAAAAAAAAAAGAATGTGGTCGAGTACCCCTGAGTTCAATCCCCAATACCAAAAAAAAAAAAAAAATCTTGAATTTTTCTTAAATTAGGAATGAGCTTAAACTTTCTCTGAAACCAAGGTAATTAGTTGTTTCTTCTCTTTGAACCATAAAGCTAGTTTTCACAATTTTAAGTCCTATTTCTGTACTGTTTCAGGCTGTCTAATGAACAGTCCATTTCCTGAAACGAGGGAGAGGTTAAGAGGCATTTCTGAGATTCTGCTGTCCAACTCATTGCCTGAGCCAGACCAAAAGCTGCATCTCATTGTTAAATAGATGCTTAATTGAAGGAGGCTGTACATTCCCTAGTGAAGAAATATTTTTTCCTTAACATTGATGGATAATGGTCAGGCAATTTTGGAATTTTCTCAAACTGCTCCCTTGATTTTCACATATTTCATGTTACTGTGAGAAACAAATAGTTTAGTGATTTCCTTTTAAATATGATGTATGTTACCCAAAAGCTTGATTATTGAAAGCAAAAAGAAAGTATGCCAGATTTTTCCTGAATTATTATATCAATTCTTGATTAACTTTGTAAATATTCATTAATCTTAGAGGCAAAAAATATAAAATTATGATATGTCAGTTCAACTGGATTTTGAATAATAACTGTACCTCACAAATATCTTCCCGGAGATGACTTCTGTAGGAGCTAAATATAACTGAGCAAAAAATAGAAAGATACGGGTTCATAATCTCAATTGTGAGTTAGCTGTCATAGTGCTGACATCTAAATTCAAATACTCTTAAACATTATCTGTATATCCTCTTAACTATGTCAAACTAAAAACTAGTGACACTATGTTAAATAATAGTCACATATAATAGGCCAAATATTTTCACTAATGTTAGATGCCATTGCTTACTGAGAGGTTTGCAAAATTAGTGTAAGCACAGGATGGGATCACAGCCTGAATAAGGTCAAGGATATAATCCCTTGAAGAACTGAACCTATTCAGAGATACCATGATGCAGTCCAAAACCCAGTCAGCATCAAAACACACAGTTATTTGTATACATCAGGCACTATGAGAGAAAGTGACTTTGAATTGATTAGCAGTTGAAAAATAGTAATGGCAGTTTGCTTCATTGATGAATTTTCTACCATGTCATTTCCATAAGCAAGATTGAATTGCCTTTAAAGATACCCCAGAGTAACCACTCTGTGCATTTTATTATAAAAAATAAAAACATAATTTCATTTTCCCTTTGGATCTTATAATTGAGTCATCTAGGTATAAACAGATATTTGTTGTATGTATTACTACTATAATTACAAATAATTATATTTGTAAATAATTGTACAATTACATTTTATTATGTAATAGAACTTTAGAACAAATTTTATATGACTTTTCATATGTAAATAAATAAATGTAAAGTATTGACTCATAAATTATGGAGGCTAGACTACAATTTTTTGTAGGCAGGTTTAAGACTCAAACAAACTAGTGGTGTAGTTCAAAGACTGGAGAGCTCATGAGCTCATAGTATAGATTCCATTTTAGGTCCAAAGGTTTGAGAACCAGGACATAGAGGATAGGAGAAGACTGTTGACTTTGTTCAAGCAATCAGTTCAAGAGACAGAAAAGCCAACCTTGTCTTCAGGTTCATTTTGTATGAAATTATGCCCATCCATATTGGAGAGGAACAGTTGAACATTTACTTTACCTAATTCACCTATTCAAACCTAATTGATTACAGAAACATCCCCACAGACAAGCTCAGAAATAATGTTAAATAAGACACCTGGATATTTCATTGTTTAGCCAATTTGACACATAAAATTAACAATCACATGGTCTTTATAGATCTTTGATATAAATATTATTGTCACCATTTCCCAAAGAAGAAATTCAAAATGTGAGATTTAATTTAATCTTTTTCTAGATCACTTTGTTGGTAGTAAAGAGAAATTGACATTAAGAGCAATTCTTCTGCTTTCAAATTAAGTCAAACTATTTGTGCATATGTGTGTTTAATGAGACTGTAAATGGTACACTCGTATATATAGACACCATATTATGTGTAAAACTCCAGGGCTTAAAGATAATTTGTTCTTTTACTTGATCTCATTTTCTACTTCATTTTTGTACTAGTATAAGCTAATAAACATGAATTCTGTGACTAATGTTAACTTGGATATGTCTATAGAGGTACTAAAAATTTGATGTTTTGTTTTTTGTCATTTATTTTTTGTGAGACTACAAAATAGCTTCTGAGTGTTTTATTCCTTTAGGGAATTAAATTCAGAAGAGAGGCAAAGAAATCTGTTTTTAAATTTATTTTATATACTTCCATATTGTTTAAAATTATTTTATTATAGAAATATTTTTATAAAAATGTAAGAAAATATATATTTAAGCCGGGCGCAGTGGTGCATGCCTGTAATCCCAGCACTTTGGGAGGCTGAGACAGGAGAAAGGTGAGTTCAAAGCCAGCCTCAGCAACGATGAGCAGCTAAGCAACTCACTGAGACCCTGTCTCTAAATAAAATGCAATATAGGGCTGGGGATGTGGCTCAGTGGTCTAGTACCCCTGAGTTCAATCCCTGGTACCGAAAAAAAAATCATATTTAAAATAATACTTTAAAAATATTTAAGGATGTTTGAAGATCAACAAAGTTGCCATTAAATGTATAGAATTTTAGAATGTAACCTGGTAGAACTATATGTGACTGGGGACTGTATTCCAAGCCAAACAAATAGCATTCACTAGCTTAGAATCCTTTCTAGACTTATTCATTTTGTTTTTGCAATATTGTCATAGCACATATTACTTAATACTATAATAAAATTATAACATTATGATATATCATATGGACTAAATACTTTTATCCAAATGAAGAAGCGTTTTATTCAATTATTTTGATTGTGGTAAGAATATACATAATCATGTCACAACTTAAAACTACAAATAAGCAAACATAGAAATACTGTTTCATTTATACATACACTAGTCTGAGGCCTTATCTGTTACTGAGAAAGAAGAGTTTGTGAATGAGCCACAAAGACTCAGTACATAGATATTTTACAGGGCCCCTTTTAGTGTAGTGGAAAATTCATAGACACACAGTTGACAAATTCAGTTCTTCTCTGAGTAGTCATGTAAGTTTGGGCAATTTTAACTTCTTTATCAGTAAATTAGTGTTAATTTTGTGTTAATAAATGTAGCACCAATTAATACCACTTTGATTAATATTAAATGTGTTAATACACATAAAGCACTAAAAACTTCATCTGATATACAGTATGTTCCAAATAAACATCATTATTACTACCAAACAAATAAGTTTATTACCCTTTTAAAAGAAGCTAAATTCAGAAAATCAACCCATGTGATTTCAGCTCTAGATTTCAATGCACTCTCTCCATCTTTTGCATATTTTAAAATATTCATGCAATTATCTTATTACTAACTCCTATAAAGTAAAGCAGATGTGTGTAATACACAGCCATCTGAGCTTTAACATATTATGAATTAGATCTTAAATCCAAAAAAACTCACATGTTAAAGGCTTGGTCCCCGCCTATGGTGCTATTGAGAGGTTGGTGGAAACTTTAGGAGGTAGGCCTAGTTGGATGAAATAGGTCATTGAGTGTCATTGTTGATTTATTTGGGACACTAGCCTTCCTTTCTGTCTCTCAATCTGTCTCTCTCTTTTCCTAGTCACCACGATATGTGCTCCACATACTCCACATACTCCACATACTCCCCATCATGATATTCTGCCTTTCCAAATCTGTGGGGCCAAGGGATTGTGAACTGTAACTTCTAAAACCTTAAGATAAAACATTTTTTTTCTCCTTTAAGTTGATTTTCTCAGATATTTTGACATAGAGACAGGAAACTGACTAACACAGAAGAGATACTCTGTGGATCACTTAATTAATATATCCAAAGATAAATTCAGGTTGAATTGTGTTATTGCCTTATTTAAAGAAACATTAATACACATAAAATTGTGTGGCCATTCTTTAGAGATCAAGGTAAACTCTATTCTGCTTTCAAAAAAACAAAGAAAAATTTATCATTATAGTTAGTTCTGCTACTTTTTTTCTGGACTTGAATTTTTCCTTAAGATTTGTTAAGTTAAAAACATGTTTTTGTCTATGTCTTACTTTAAATTGCTTCAAAAATGCTAAGAGGATTTTCTAATATCTTTTGAAATATTCCAAACATTTTTTTTCTTTTAAGTATGTTGGTAGCATAGGAGGTGAAAATAATCTAATTTTTAAAAGGGAAATGTTCTCTTTCATACTAATAGTTACTAATTAGAACTTGGTGGAAACCAAGCTATTATATGTCATGTTATAATGACATTGACAGTGTTTATACTACCTCACAAAATTTTATTTTTTACAAAGTTGAAAACTTTGTAAATTCCTAAATATATCAAATATATGTTAATTTTATGCACACATTTTATTATCTTTTAATATTGTGACAGAATGCTTAATAGTACAAAATTCAAATTAGTGTCCATTATTTGAATATTCTGTACAATTTTAATTGCACTTAGCTCATTGTACTAAATTATATTTTTCACATAAATATTTTATTTGTTTAGTTCCTGCTGCATCACACATAGAAAAGAATTTATAACTCCAGAAATTATGGACGGTACTATTTTTGCATTTACTCTACAGAATAATTATGACCACTTTTCTTACTTCAGTTTTAAAATAAAAAGAAGACCTACTTTAAAATAATTACCTACAATTTTGACTTGACAAAGTTGTCAAAGCTTATTTTCTTTCTTACAGTTCTTTCTGTGGTATTCTGGACTAAAAGTAAAATGTTTTGATGTGATATCTACTGTCACTGCATTTCATGTCTAGGATGATATAATTATGAAAAATAAAGCTTAACTTAGGGAAGGAAAAAAAGACCTGAATTAGTTCTTAAGATTTTTTTTTCCTTTAGAGAAAAATAGGAAAATATAACAATGTCTTTCTCTTTCCATTGTTTAAAATTAGTTGTTCTTTAGTAATGCTGGTATCTCACTCTGGTTTCATACTGTTATCACAACCTTTTTCAATGTAATTGTAACAATTACTCAAATTGCTACTTTAATATTACAAATACTAATAATCAGGTATGATCTTTTTCTTAGTATGAAAATATCTTGCTTGATATTTGGCATTATGGAATAATAATAACATACTTGTAGAATCTCTTTTGCAAAAAAAAAAAAAAACAACACTGATAATTTTATCAACTCATTGACCTAGACTTGGTGACTTATAATAGTGACTTCTACCACTAATCTTGTCTCAACATTAATGCAATTGGTTTAAAATCAACATCAAAACCTATCCATTTTGACCAAAATATATCAAAGTCATGCATTTTGTATTTGAAATTAGAGTGAAATATGTAGGATAATTTTCTGGAAATTCTCCAAATTCTTAAGTTCTAGAATTCCACACCAAGGAACTTCAAATTTCATTATTTCTAGTTCATTTAAATGTGAACTTAAACTGAATTATTAGTAAAATTTCAGGTGCTGAATCTATGGTGGAATATTAATGGTACAATATAGAAAAATAAGTACATGAAGGAGTAATAGTCTGTGTTTTAAATAATTCTAAGGCATTTAAAATCATGTTTTATTTCTACTAGATGTCACATTCAAATCCTGTTTATCTAGCTATCTATTAATTTAGAATTTCTTTTGTATGTCATGTGAAAAGAAGCTTCAACATTCTTTTTTTCTAAAGATATGTGCAATTTTCCAAGACATTGTAGAAATCCAATCTTTATGCTGTTAATGTGAAATATTACATTTGTTACATTATAAATTTATGTAGAATTTGAAGTCTATTTTGGAGGTTTTTAAAACTATTTCAACATTTTACTTACATTTTTCAATGATGATATCAAATAATTTTAGTTACTTCAGGTTTTTCTGTGGTATAAATTATCTCAAAAATAGACCTCTTAATTGTCTACTTGTTTGTGATTTCATAGCCATAATCCTCTGTATATTCATCTTTTGCTTTATATAAAATCAGTTTATCAAATTTCTAATTAAATATATCTTGATATAGACTAAGAAAGGTTTTTAATAGGTTTTGTGATAAAGAACATGTTTATATAATTAAATGATAATATAGCTTTATAATTTCTAGTTTCCTTTGATAAAATATTGTAGCTTATATTTCCCTTCTGTTTATTTCTAAAATAATTTGGCCCTTTTATCACTTTAACTTAACAAAAGTAGTGTCTTAAACAGACATTCTGTGGTAAGACCTTCCTTGCATGTCACTTAGTTGTTGATTTTCAATTTCTGAGACTATGTCCTTCAAGTATCTTAGATTCCAGAACCATGGCAAGAATAAGAAACCTTCATGATATAAGAGTTAGGCAAACTTTCTAGTCCTGGAAGAGAGGGTTTGTATAATGAAGAGATTTCAGGATATTTCTAATGTATATTTAATGCAAATTTGAGAAATTTATTATTTTCAGATATAGCTGAACAGAAGGAAAAGCATTTAGATTGAGAAAGATTAAATAACAATACTAATTTAGCTGAGTTTCAGGATTGAACATGATAGCAGTTGTCTTTGACTCTGATTTGTCACTAAGCTGTGTTGACTGAGAGATCCACAATCAGGGTAGGCCTATGTTTCATTCAACTGAGGTGAAATGAATTTTTTGCATATTATTGAAAACAGAAATCATCAGGACATACAAATGCTGTGGTAGATTCTATTTTCTATGTAATTCAATCCTTGTGGAGATTGAAGTTTCTATATGGTACAATTTACTTTGTGCTTGAAGGATGCCCTTTAAACTTTCTTAAATGTAGGTCTTGTAGTTACATATTATTTAAATCTCTATACAGCAATTTTTATAATACTTTTTGAATAATGTTTTCAATAGTACGTAATTCTGGGTTAGAAGTTTACTTGTGTTTTTTCTTCCAATGGTTTAAAGATGTTGCTAGACTGTCTTGGTTTGAATTATTTCTCCAGAGAAATATATGTTCTTCCCATCTTCTTTGTATGTAACATGTATCTTTCCTCTAAGCACTTTTAAGATTTTTCTCTTTATTACTTATTTTAACAATTAGATTAACATAGGCCTTTATCCCGTTCATTTAATGTTTTGTGTTTATTTTTTTTTGTGGTTCTTCAAGATTTTGATGTTTTAACATCAAATTTAAAAACAAATTCAGTCATCATTTCTTCAAGTTCTTTGGTTACCTCCCTTTCTGGGGACTCCAAATATATATGTTGGTATATATGTTTGATTACTTCATATTCACTAATACCCCATTATTTTATTGAAGGTTTATTTTCTTAGTTTCATCTCAGAGAGTTTGTTATTACACTTTCATGTTTACACTATATTTTTCTTCAATGTCAAGTATGTTACTAATCTCATCTAATGGATTTTCCACCACTGTCATTTTAGCTTTAATTTCCAGAAACTTGATTGGGGATTCCTTAAAAACATCTGTAATGCCTCCACTTAACATATTACGTCTCTGTGCAGCTTCTTCATCATATGGAATACAGTTATAATAGCATACTTGTTTACCACTTTTATCATTTGTGCCATTTTCAGATCATTTGGAATGATTTTTTTTTTAATCATCATTGTGGGTTTTAGTTTCCTTTGTTATCGTGCCTTGCAATTTTTAACTGAATTTTACTTTGTTATGTGGAGGAAACTTTTTCTCTTTCTAAAATATTTTATTGACATTAAATGAGTAGAGTATAAATGCATTCTTTTTCTAGAAAAATAAAAAACTGATAAACTGAAATGTCCCTTCACTACCACCTGCAATTTCAGAGCTTTCCTCAGTGGTTATCACTCTTACTCTTTTCAAAGTCATTTTTTGCATGCATTTATAAACATGCACATATCCCCACAGGAAATATATATCAGTGTTTAAATGCCATCCCAACTCATGGAGCTTTCACCTTGTTCAGTTCAGTCACCCTAAGTGCACATGAAGGGCATTGCCCCCACCATTTATGTGCCACCAAGTGTCTAGGGCTCTCCTCCCTCTCATCTTGAATGACTGGTTTTGGCATATTATGAGAGGGTGTTTTAGTAAGCTTTTTTTATTGCTATGACCAAAAGATCTGACAAGAACAATTTAAGATGAGGGAAAGTTTATTTGGCCCTCATAATTTCAGAGGTCTCAGTTCATAGATGGCCAACTGCACTCCTCAAGGTCCAGGGTGAGGCAGAACATCAGGGCAGAAGAGTGTGATAGAGGAAAGCATCTCAAAACATGATCGTCAGGAAGCAAAGAGAGAGAGAGCTCTGCTCAACAAGGACAAAATACATAAGACCCCCAATGACATGTACCCAGGGACCCAGCTCCTCCAGCCACACTCTACCTGCCTATAGTTACCACCCAGTTAATTCCTATCAGGTGATTAATGCACTGATCAGTTTAAGGCTCTCCTAACCTGGTCATTGAACCTCTATACCCTCTTGCATTGTCTTATATATGAGCTTTTGGGGGACACCTAATATTTAAACCATCATAAATGAGAGTTCACCTATGGCAGGACAGATGAGGACCAAACAGAACTGACAGGTATTACTTCTATGGGTTGTTTCCAGAGCAAGGTGCTGACTCTGAATCAAGGGGAATCTTGACTCCAGGTTGATTTTTTTGGGAGTTAGTCTGCAGCCCAGGGTCAGCCTGAAGGTGGTACTTGCTAGTGTGGAGTCTGAGAGGTCAGGTAGAGGAATTTTTGACCATACCGTTGGATATTCTTAAGCTTTGTTATGGGACATATCAAGTTACTTAGAAACATTTTATTCCTATGGGTTTTTTATTTTAATCATTTTAATGTGAATCCATAGCGGCCTTTAGACCAAAGTTAATTGTTTTTCACTACAGAGGCAAGGATTCTCTTATTCTAATGGTTTCTCCAAGTGTTATAAACTTTTCCCCTCTGATTAGTGAGAACTGACTCTTCCTCTGGCTCTGACAAAGTAGTAGCCCTCCTCCCTCTCATCTTTTCTGTTCATCCTTTTTCTGACTATGGATAATGTCCTTACACATGCATTGACTTTTGTTCAGCTAAGTACTTGAGAGGAACACTGTGTGGATCTACAAATGTTGCTCTCTGCTCAGCTTTCTCTTCTCTGTCCCATGCACTTGAGCTGTCTTGCTTTCTCAGAAACATCTACTATGTCTTTGATTGAAAGAGACTACCAAATTCTCCCTGAATTTACTCTGTTCATGCACCATAATCTAAAAAATTTATCTTGGCTTACATGGGAAAAAATGCATGATTCACTTTGTGTTGCTTTTCCTTTCTCTCAGATTTCACTGTCCCTCCTTGCCTGATGTCTAATGCCTTAAGATTTGCTGTTTTCCTGTTTTTATATAGTTTTAAATTTGTCCAGTCCAGAGGGTAAACACAATCGTTGCTACTCCAACTTGGTTAGAGGTAGGAGGGGTGTGGACTTACCATATGTGACAATTCCATTCACTGTTGACATCCTAAAGTAATCTATGAGACACTCTTCTCTGTCTATGTCTTGAGAATCCTTAGTGGAATATCAATTACTTTCCAATATTACAATCTGGTTTGGATTTTCTGTTTTGTAAACTTGGCTAATTGTATATTGGAGACAACCTGTATTAGTTCATAAAAGCTTGCTCTTAGTTTTCAAGAAACTAACCAGTTGTAAGTGGTAAACCAATTGAAAATCACAGATGTTATTAAAAATTTAATCACATCAACTTATAATGAGGCATTAAGTTAAAAATAAATTGTAGGAAGTACACAACACTCATCACTTGATAATTTTTATATTGCACATCATTGTAATCAGTGGTTCTGGGGTTAAGTCTATTTCATCTGCACAGTGGAAATGCTTTCTAATGGTGTGCATTTCTCTTCACTGTGCTCAGTGACTCCGCATTGTCAGCTAAAAATCAGTATGAGTATTTACAACATGCATATCAACAAGTATTAAAAATGGGGTTTGGCACTTTATTTTTAGTTATAGGACTTCAAAAAGTGACAGAAAATGTTAATACAGGTTCAACTTTAAAGTGCGTCATATTTGTAGCCAGTACAAAGTGAATAGCATGCAAAAGAAATTCTCAGGTAATATTCTTCTAGAAATTGAAAGGAATAAGTTTTGATTTTGCCTTATGTTCATGATCCATTGTGTTAAAGAAGAGAACTCTAATTCATCATTTAAAAACAATATTTTATAAAGAATGATACTTGGAATGTGTCATTGCTGCTTTTACTATGATGTTAGTCACAGAATTTTCATTCTTTTTGTATTACATAGTTGATTCTTTATTTTAACTTTTGAGAAATTATATTATCAATATGCACATATTTACATTCTAAATATTTTACTCTATAGTCATTTTATTTAGTTTCCTAATAACATTTTTGATCTCTATATATGTTCTAAGTTGTAATACTGTATAGGATTTTGTTGTTAGTATATATTTTAGATCATATTAAAACTCTTAATTAGTAAAATATTTGACATGCATTTACTCCCATTTAACATTCAGTAAGGTATTCAAATGCCTCATTTTATAATTTAATATGCCAGGATTTATTTTAAATTTTGGAAAAGATTAAGAAAAGAGGAATATATTTTTTTCATTTATTTGAAAACACAATAAATGTGCTTTTTAGGTATTATAGAACAAAAGATGGTAATTTCATAGACTGTTCCAAAGGATGTGACTTTTTGGATATTGAGATTTTTTCTAAAAATTAATATTAGGTTGTTTCATAAAGAAAATTATTCACTCATTCTCTAAATATGTTGTGCAGACCCTTTCAGGGTTCTTACACTACCATGGAATGAAATGTTTAAATGCAATTAAATACATGATTAAAATTGCATTTGGGTCAGTTAAGAAAATTAAAGGGAGCCTCAATATTTGCCAGAGAAAGGTAAGAGAGCCAACAATATATTTGACAGTTTCTTCCTCAACCTTACCTAGTAAGCACAGCTATTGAGTACTCAGAATGCACATTTGGGAAAAATCAGGGTTAAAGAATTCAAAAAAGGGTGGTTATTTTTTCTTAAATTATGCTCTTTTGGTGCCTTGCACCCTTCCTGTTACAGCAGATGAAAGGACACTCATTGCATAGACCCTTGTTTCCTGAAGAAGGATGCAGTTTGTAAAAGAATAGGGACAAAGAACATTCAAGTGAGTCAGGAAGACAGAGGGTTTTCATCTAGTTCATTGCCATAGACAGGGAAGATGAATACAATAATGGCTATGTCTAATGTCTCTTAGGAAACTACATTTAAGGGTTCATCCTTTCTTAAAATAAAAACTACATTCTTCAAAATTCCTGGAAATCATGAAGAATCTAGATGAAATAAGAAGCACACACAAAGAAAAACATTTACTTCAGAAATTTTTCTCTTTAAAAAATCCATAATATATAATAAACTGAAAGATAGTGTCATGTTTTAGACACAAATACTGAATTCTAAAAGTCTTCTGATTGAACACATTGTTTACATGAACTGCAATCCCCCTTATCCACAGGGGCTATATCCTCAAACCCCAGTGGATAGCTAAGACCTTGGATAGTACCAAACTCTGTATATAGTATTTTTTTCCCACACATATATATGTTTGATAAAAATTAATTTGTAAATCATATATGATATGAGATTAACAATTAATAAAATGGAACAATTATAAACATATTGAAACAAAATTATAAACATATTGAAACAAAATTCCCAGAATCATTATTCTTGCACTTTTTGGCCATTATGAAGTACAATTAGGGTCACTTGAGGCCAAGTACTACAATACCAGGACACTGGATCTGATAACCACAGCAGCCACTAAAAGCCTCATGACAGGTAGCATTCACAGCAAAATTACACTGGACAAAGTTATAATTCTTGCCCTAGGAAGGAAGGACAGCTGGAGCTGCAGCAAGTTGATCAGAGGTTTTATTATATTACTTAAAAATGATCCAAAATTCAAAATCATAAATTGTTCATTTCTGTAAATTTTCATTTAATAGTTTCTGACAGGTTGGAACTGCCAGTAACTGAAACAAGGGAAGGAAATAACATGAATGAGGAAGGACTGTTTTAACACTTTATATTGTAAGAGAATACAGAAAGAGCATTGCTACCCAAATCATTCTGGCTCTCTGTAAAAGGTTTGATGAATAAGGAAAAAATGAAACTGATATAATGAGAAGGTAAAATTTTGGACTTGGACAATATTGGATTGAATTCTAATTCTACATTTCTAAATCTAAGACTCTATAAAAGCGTATCTTCATTGTAAAGCGGATATAGTAAATACTATTCACAACTGTTTTGTGAATTAAATTAGACTTATATGGTAAAGTATTGGCATAATGACTAACCTCCGAATATAATAAGCTTGTTGTTTGTATTAACTATTTATCTCTTACACTTTGAGGAAAAAAATTTAATTCTCCAACAGATTTGACCTGATGAAAAATGCAGCTGAATATTTAATATAATTAAATTATATTAAATTATTTGGCAATTTGATATTCTTTTGAGTAGTTCCAGCTAAATTAAGACTAAAAAGGTTTTATCCTTATAACTCACATATCTGTTAATGCTAATATTTTTGATAACACATGTCCCTAGCTTTTAAGCTGTTGGTATTAAAATACTTATTAAATATCAGAACCATCAGCCTTATATGTCACATATATTCATAATTTAATCATGTTTTACTAAAGTCCTATTCTGTATCAGACAACATGTTTGGTGGTAGGGACTGAAAATAATGTTAAGACTTGGGGATATAGTGAAAGCAGAGCATAATGATGACACAGAAAAAAAGCTGATCACTAAGAATATATATACCTGGAAAAATAAATACATCCCAAAATAATGAGTCTGTAGGTTTATTTTCTCATGATGAAATGGAATTGAGCCTGGAAACAGGAAAGATGTCTTGGTATCCAAAGGAAAATTGTAAGACACATATAGCAAGATAAAAAAACAAACATCAACAACCACCACCAAAATCCTTCCAGCAGTCTCAGAAAACATTTGAAAGTTTTAAAGAAAGAATAAAAACAGTTTTGTGTTCCTAATGTGGCATCCATGTTCATAACATCTCTCAGGGTTAAACTGGCACACTTCTGCTAATCTTCAGCACAATATTATTAATACTCAATTTACTTACTACTGATTCATTATTATTTTATTTCTTTCATAAGTCCATTTATATACAAGTTGTGTGCAACCATTCTCTTTCTGAAATTTTGCTTGATTTCTTCCCTCCTTCTCTTTTTATAGCTTTGGTTTGATTACGTTTGTGTTCAGTAGAATGTGCGGCTTTCTTCACTGCTGAGGGGCAACCTGGAAGATCATTTAATTTTGCTTCTGTTAAATGGCACATTTGGAAACTGGACTGACAAAAACAATAGACAAAACAAAATGCTTCTGGGGGATTATAGGTATATAATTATATATTTTTTTCTTATCTGTATCACCTAAACAATTCAATGAAATGGAATACTTATACTTCCATCCTTTCTTTTCTTTCTTTCATTCTTTTTTCTTTGGGGGGGGAGGTGGTTCTCACAATAAATGATATCTTGCCTACCTGTGGATTCTTTATCTTTCTAGTTGAAAAAGAACTATTTTTTTTGTAATTTGATCATTTAATACACGACATAAAAGTAGTTTATTTCTCAATAATTTTTAACAAATGTGGTTCAAATTCAATTATATAATAAACACTTTGTTTTTAAAAATTTTCTATGCAAGCATAGCATAACAAATACTTTAATAATTTGGCAAGATTATGAAAAATCTCGTTCTGTCTTTTCCCATTAAAATTGAAAAACATTTTAACTTTCTCTGGATTCAACAAAAATTGGAAAATTTGTGAATTCAACCTTCCTTCTTCTATTTTATTGTTATTACTAATTTCTTTGATAGAATAATAACTCCATACAATGTTTATAATATCATTCCCAGAAGCTAAGAATGTATTTCTCACATGGTAGAAGGAACTGTGCTGATGTGGTTAGGGAACTTGGAAGGGGCAGAATATCCCAGTTTGTTTGGGTGGGGCCAATATAATCATAAGAATCCTTACCAAGTAGATAGTAAGGCCCAAGGCAGATGAAGCTTCATGTGTGGGCAGAGGTTCATTCTCTACAAAGGGGTTTTGACCTGTCCTTTTGATGGAAGACTGTATGGATTTTGGACTTGATTAGCCAGCCTCCATTATTGTGTATGACCCTTTCCTGAAATTCTCTCTCTGTCTCTCTCAGTCTCTCTTTCATATTTGGATTCATATAAATAAAATGGGCGGTAAAAAGCATATAACTATGGTATCTTTTAAAGAGTAGAATTCTGTTTCCCATTTAAGTGACAAAGAAAGCTGTTGCTTCCATACCAATCTAGGATGAGTTCATGTGTAAAACAAAATAAAACTCCACCTTCAAAGAAGAGTTGTCTTTTTTTGCAGCACACATCAGAAAAGGTTTTGAGAAATCCTTAATATGACACCTCACTGCCATCAATTTTCTTCCATGTAATAATATAAAAGGCTAATTTTATTTTTTTCATTCTCAGCCTGTGTAACACAGAACATATTACTACTCAGTCCCAGAATTTTATGGATATAAAAACCTGCTTAAGTTGATTATTCAATTTAATGCTTAATTTTTGAACTTAAACAAGAGGTACAATTTATTTTTCTATTTTAAAATTACTATAGGCTTTTGACTTTAATCTGTGTTTGCAATTGTATCATATAAATGATCAAAAGTTTGTTTAAAGGTGTTTAATTCAATCACAGTTTACTTAAATGATAATTTTTTTTAGGTGCAATAAGTGTAGAAACTGGATTCGATGAATCTTGGTCCAGCCCTCCAAAATGATGATATCTATAATCTGATCTGCCTGTTTTTTTTGCTTTTTATGCCTAACACAAAATTCATTTTGACTTCAACCTTCATTTGGTAGCCCCAGGAAGATTCAGAATTTTCTCTCATGACAGCAAAATGGCTATAGCAGGCTTTGATTTGGTAGGTTTTATTGTGGAATCCAGAGATTTCCACTTGTCTCTCTTTCCCAGAGACCAAAATTGGGCCAAATGTCCACCCAAGAATCAATCAATTTTCCCATGACCATGAGATGTTCTCTTTGACTTAAACCATTTAGCACATGCCAATATCTGGAGCTATGAAGTAGCTTCAGTCTCATCCAAGTTACATTTAAGGTCACATCAATATACACAAGTTCCATAAGGGAAGGGAATAGTTATGGAACAGGTAACAAATAGGTAGCTATTCAGTTTACAAAACATTTATTGAAATATAACTGATCATGATGTATTTATCTTACCTAGTTAAATAATGTATAGAAAGGAAAATATCCTAATAATATATAAAACTAGTTGCTATAGATCTCTAAGGAAGTATTCTGTTTTAAGTGATTTACATGTATCCCCTCATTTAGTCTTCACAATGCTATAACAAGAAAGTAAGTGATATTATTCTCCTTTTATTGATAGGTAACTGAAAAGGATATGTTGATTAATGTCATTCACCCAGGAAATTAATAAAGAGAATAAGATTTCAAAGCATTATGTCTTAAAAATACAAAGTGTATTGTTTTGGGGAAGGATTAAACATTTTTCCTAAGTTAATATAACAATGTATTAGAGTTGTGAGAGAGGACGACCCTTCCCATAAATTGTTTTCTTTGAGTTTCCTTTCTGAAGTAAATTAGAAATGTTAAAGTTTAAAACCAGACACATAGTGGTTGTTTTATTATTTATTTATTACTGAAATCATGAGCTAAATTAATATTAAATGAAAAATTTCCTGTGAAAAGTGATTAGCCAAAACCGACAAATAGAACATACTTATAAAATTTGGTAGCTGCTTGGTTAATGGTACGTCAAATTAGCCAATAAAATAATGTTTTTTTAAATCATGATAGTTTTTTTCTTCTTTGGTTCATATTCTTTGGGATTAATTCTTTGTTACAACATTAATAGCATTGATACTTTTGAATCAATGTTAAAGACTACCATCCATAATAGCTAACAAATTATCTGAATATCAAAATGGACTTACTTAGGTGTCAAAAATTATCCTTCTAAGTGCAATATAAAGAACACAGAGCCACTGAAATAAAAAACACTGAGCTGATGAATCAAAACAAGATTGTTTTCATATATCTTTAATGTGAAAAAATTCTGGAAAAACTAGAAATCATCTCTTAGTTAAGCAATGTAAATTACATAACTAATATGATCTTAAAATTATGATTTTATATTCCTAAGAAAATAGAGATTGCGGAGTATATGTAATTAATCTTTAGGCAGATAAGTTTACCAATGACAATTTAGTCTTATTTTTTCACATGCTTTAACTAATATTTCTAACCAGGAATGCTGTTTTTGTGACATTAAAAACAAACCAAATGCCAGAAAGGCATTCTTATCTAATTTTAAACAATTCAGAATTATTCAAGTAAAATCTCAGCTATTTGGTTATTTGTGTGTGTGGAAGTCATCAAGAACATGTTCAAACCCTTAATAATTTCATATACACACACCTATGCAAAGAAGATTGGCATTTGCTTTTATTAAATCCTAGAATGAATTAAACAAATGCTCTTTTCCCTGTTAAGATTTTAATAACCATAGAAATAGCTCCAGTTCTCTTCAAAGTTTTATTCAGATACAGCTTCATCAAAAACGAATGAAGAGGTTTTATTGTTTTTGCACTGCTCTCCCTGTTCTTTGGTTTTCAAAACTTTGCCTTGTCTCTTATTTCTGTTTATGACCTGAGAAATAATATGGTAGTAGCAATAAATTCCAAACTGTGTTAGTCAGTCTTATGTCACTGTGACAAAATACCAGAAAGAAACAGCTTATAAGGAGTAAGATTTATTTTGGCTCCTAGTTTCAGAGATTTCAGTTCATGGCTACTTAACCTATCTCTGGGTATGGCAAAGCAGAACATCATGGTGGAGAGATGACAGAGCAAAGCTGCTCACCTCGTAGTTTCCAGGAAGCAAAGACAGAGTGATTGGAGAGACCAAGGACTCCCTTGAAAATATAGTCTGAAACATCAAGGAAGATAGTGTCTTATTCAAAAGTTGTACAGAAAACACAAGGGGCCCCCATGGGAATTGTCTCCCAAAATATTTTTGTCATGGTAGTAGGATAAACATATTGATCTCATATTCATTTTGCTTCTGAAATAAATTCTCTTATAAATTCTTTGAAATCTCTGCCTGCTCTCTGGCTTGTTGTTTCATAATTATATTTGCTATAAATATTTTAGATTAATTTTAGATTTACAGAATATGTGTGAGGATGACAGAGTTCCTCTATACACCAAACCAAGTTTCCCCCATTATTAATATCTTAAACGTTAATTGTTGAAATGATTCAATCAATATTTCATTGCATCATACCAAGGGTACATCTTATCAACCTTACTAATCACTGTTGATATTCATATAAATCTTGCACTATTGACTGAGAGAGTGTTTTTCCAGTTAATCATAATGAGCTATTCTTTCTTCTTCCTTTTCACACTGTACTTTTTGGAAGTATGTAACTATTTGCAGTGTACTGTTAAATAAGCATGCTACATGTCCTTGAGGGTGGATTATTTATGTGGCTTATTTTAGAATCCTTTCACATGAGAAATTTTTTTCCCTTTCATCCAGTTATTTATTTAGTCATTTATTTATGTTAACATCAACTCATAGATATTTAATTTTTATTTTGAATTATAATCCAGTCTTTCCTTATTTTGTTACTCAAATTATTCTAGGTTGTGCTGTTGGGAATTATTGCAGATGGCTTTTGTGCTCTTTTGCTCTATTGTGTTCTTTGTGAGAGACAGTGACTCTGTTGAGTACTTCTTCTTTTCTGGTACTATTAGATATTCTAGGTTCACCTGGGACAGACTCTGTCCCAGGGCTATAGTCAGCATTTTTTCCAACATTATTTTTCCAGTTTATCCAATGATTCCTTCCATTGGATAATGGATAAGAAGACTTCTTTACTTTCTCTGAAGTCTAAAATAAAGAAATATATTTAGGGCTCTGTTATGTGGCAGCAACTTTGATAGGCTAAGGCTAATGTAAAACCCCCAAATTTTAGAGGCTCAATAACAGCACTTCATTCCTTTTGCAGCTTGTCAGGAGAGATCTTTCCATGTGTTAATTTAGGAAACACAGCTCTTTTCATCTTTAATCTTTACCATCCCTGAGATTTTGAGTTCTTTCCTTTCAGTTAGTGGTTCGGGGAAAATGTTCAGGAAGGAAATTTGCTTCTTATGCAACTGTCCTAACAACTGTACATGTCATATCTGCTTAGGTGCCTTTGACCGTCTTCAACCTTTAAGTAATAATACCTTATTGTAGTTTGAGTTAAAACATATAATCTCTGATTGGCTGCTGTTTCTTAGCTAAAAAACTTTAAACTATGGAAAGCAAAACATTTGAGGGAATAGAGGTAATTTTAGTTTAAGTGTTCAGTGTTTCTATCTTCCAGAGTATTACATCAGATGACCTCTACTCCTCACACCCATTTCAGGACCTTTGTTGTTAATTTTTCCATGGGGTACATGTGTCCTCCAAATCCTTCTACATGTTGCTTTCAGATTAAACAAAAGAAATATTCATCAAATTTCCCTACTCAGAAACTCTTGACAACTACCTATGATGGCCAATAATGTTTTAAAATTTGATCTGATTATTCAAACTCCTCCATGAGCTATATATTCTAGTCTTTTCTCACACTGTTTCTCAATATATGTTAAATGATGCAGCAATCTGACTTGCTCATCATTCCTAGAACACACCATGTGGCTCCCTCCTCTCCATTTTAATACCCTCCCTCATCACTTCTCATTGTGCTGAATGTTTTACTTACTTTTAAACCTGACTGAAATGCCATCCTCCAAGATGATGGAAGTGAATTTTCTTTCTTTGAATTTTGATTGAACCTTATAGTTTTTGAAGCTATTTTTCAATATTCTTATTTTTATCAACAATGTCTACTGTATTATTTGTAATTAAAGAATAAATTGGAAAACAAATACATTTACTTTTGTATCACTTGTGATAAATGATAAATTATCTGTTATGAAACTTTTACTCAGTAAAATTTTTAATTAACCATGTAAAAATGAATTTAAGTTAAAAAACAAACCTCACAATGCATAATATATGTAGATAAAAATGTTTCTTTAATTTAAATTAAAGCCAATTAACCATTAATATTTTCTCTGATATGCTTTTTGAATTTTTTAAGCACTTGTAAACACTTTAATTGTATATATCAGCTATAGATTGGGAAAGCAAGCAGATTTAAACATATCTTAATTACATTAATGGGATGTCCTATTAAAGAAGGATTCCTCTTCTTTTACTAGGTTATCAAATATCCTGAAAAGCAAACAATAATATTCTTTTCTACAACCCAAGATATGAAAAGTTTGTTAGTGCTTTCTAATCTGATTAAGATTCAAAAATTAAAAGAAATATTTAAATGTCAACAATATCTAATCAGTTAAGACTGAAAATCACAAAGTGTTTATAAAATGCCTTCATTGAAATTATCATTGGACAAAAAAGGGAAAGAGAGTTCAATTTTTTTTTCTTAAAATCTAGATGTTACTATCTTTTTCAAGGATGAGGTGAATTGAAATAAAGTTTTAAACATCCATTCATTTAATGGTCCAGACACTAACCATTTAAATATGAATTCTAATTTATTTAATGATCATATTATAATGACACCATATGTATTAAAATAATATATTTCCTAATTACTTTTTATTCATTCTTTATAAGTTATTGAATGTTATTTATTTATTTATTTATTCATTCATTCATTCATTCATTCATTCATTCATTTATTTACCAGGAGAGTTTGACATTTCAGAATACTTCAATAGACTTAAAATAACAAAGGGAGGTCTTAAGTCTCTGTCAAATACTTTAGTTATGAAATCTTATTCCCGACAGTCCATTAGAGGGAGCTAAACTTCAGAATGCTTGCTTTTACCAAGGGATTTCATAAATAGCTACTTCATGTTAAAGTAAATCTAATTTCTTTTCATAAATCATTTGTTATTATATGTAAAATATATTCATAAATTTCTGATAGTAACAGATTTCTGTTTCTATAACAAGAGCCTGAGATAGCATCATATAAAATGTAAAGTTTATTTCTGCTCACAGTTTCAGAAATCTTGGTTCATGATCAGTTGGCTCCATTGCTTTGGACCTGTGGTGAGGCAGCACACTACGAATGGATTGTGAGGTGGAGTAAAGCCACTGAAGTCCAAAGCCAATTTCAGTTAATTAAAATAGTGATCACTAAGCATATCCATCTAAAATCTCAGTTAAAACATCTTAATTTGTCACTCTTAAAATTAATTTCCTATCTTCATATTTTCTTTCTAAGTAAACATTTCATTGGCAAAATTGAAGACATCCCTTATGGACACCTACCTGAAAATGCATTTCCTAAAAGAAAAACTGTTTGACTATCATAATCAAACTCACAAAGATTTCATGTAACAAATACATACAAATTAAATAGTTTGTATCCACCACATGCCAGGCGCTCTTCCTTGAGGTAATTTTTAGAAAGACGGGAACATCTGTAGATTCCTGTAACATCTCTAGCACAGTCCTATGTCTGAATTCTATGTAATGACAAAGTGTACCAACGTCACTGCACTAGTATAACAGCTTACTTACCATGTCATTGCTGAAATGAAATAATTTCTTTAATATTTAACCACTGCTTGTTTTTAAAGAAATATTTTAGCTCAATGATTATTATGTTATAAAAATAAAAAATTTTTTATGTATATTAATGTAGGAGCAAAACATCTTAATGTTAATTAGTGCCTTAACTGGATTAATTTAATAAAACATTTTAAAACAACTGTAGACAGTATGCTAGAAACTGAAGATGTACAGAAATACTATGCACAGAAAATTCAGAATACATATCATATAAAACACAGGGTGCTTACCCTACATTGACAATCATTATTCAATATGGTTTAGCAACTCATTGGTTTTCACAAATGCATTTTTTATGTAATGTCAGATTGTGGCTTTTAAATATAACCAGTAACAATAGTATTTCAGAAATTGCTGTTTTTTCTTCATAAATTTTAGCAAGAAAAATTGTGTTCAAAACTGAAAGCATATATTAAGTATCATTAAGTTTTTAAAAACATATTTCAAACGTATTTTTAGCAGAGTAAGAAGTGAATTATTTTGCTTGATTGAATTGGATTATCTATAGCTTGCGTTGAAAAAGAACTTAACGTGTGACAGTAATATTTGGTCTGAAAAATAGAAATGTAATGAAGTCATGGAAAAGAAATATATTGCAAGAATTTATTCTCCAATCAATGCATAGTAGAATAAGGTACATAAATCCTAGAGATCAAAGGAAAAATAGATGCAATATTATCTGAAAGATATAGCTGAAGGAAAGAGGGAGATTGTACAGGGAGAGTGTTGCTCCCTTGTTATTTATGTACCACTTTGTAATGGTGGTGTATATTGTGTACAGCAGGATAAACAAAACACAAATCCTGGTCTGAAAATTGGAGTTGAAAGCTTGCAAAGAGACACATGTTTCTATATCCACATTAGTGCTCCCAGAATTAGTAAAAGGTATGACAATTAGTAGTGGTTTCAGATAACAAAGGGAAACACACTGATGAATACAAACTCTAGTTGATAGTACAGTCTTTCTAAGAATATATTTTAAAAAACTTTCCATAAGAGTTTCCCGTTAAAAACTGCAGAATTTCATGTGAAATTGTTATTGATTGGTCCAATAATATTTTACATTATTTATCTATACCAATTACATTTATTTATGTATTCCCATGATTAAAATGCCTGCCTCATGCCTTGTGTCCAGAAATAATGAAATATGTATAATAGAGAAGCATAAACCTTACTTCAGAAAACATTCTTGTGAGAATGTATATAAATTGGCTTTGAAGTATTAACTTTCTCTTAGAGTAAAAATACCATTCAGTCCCTTCAAGTCACATAAAATAGTGTCAATCATTGTACTTGTTCATCTCTTCTCCAGTGGGATTGGGTTTATCATTAATCAAGAAAATAAAAACATTCTCAGCTTCCACTGAAGAGCATCACCCCAACTGTTGTTTGAATTTTATCAGAATATTCAAATAAGAGAATTATTATTTATGAAAAAGTGTGTAAACACATGCCATCTTCTTACTTCCCTAAATAATCAGGGCTCTATCAGTGGATCAGGTCAAATTAATGTTATTCTAAAAAACTTCAAACTGACAAAGGATGGTCTAAAAGCAATGTCACATGATTACCAAACTTCTACAGATTCAAATCAGGCCAGTCAGATGCTATCGGTTATAAAGACAGAAGGGTTCCTGGGCAAGATCATTCGTTTATTATAAAGAAGAACACCAAGGGGAGTCAAATCTCCCTTGAGGGAGATTAATATTGAATTTATTTTTTCTCTTGCTATCGTATATGTTTTACTAATTCTTTAGAAATTTTGTTTTTCTTTATTATTTTAGAATTTTTCTTTTTTTTTCTCCATTGGGACTTCCAGTAACAGATGTTGAAACATACAAATATGTCCACAAAATTATAATCATCATTTAATATACATATCTGAAATTTTATGGTGTACTTTAGAGATCTTTTTTATTTATTTTTGTTAGTATTGATTGATTTTGAATTTAGTTTTGCATCATGTTTTATTTTCAAAAAATTATTTCATTCAATTTTTAAAATAGTGTGATACTTAAAATTTTTCTTTGGATTTTAAAGTTATTTACATCATATATTACTATTTTTCTATTCTTCCTCAGGCTTAGACATTTTGATTTTTAAAATTGTTCATCCAGTTTTGTGCCCATTGCATGGCACTGATATTGTGAAACATTTGGTCATTAGTGTTTTAAAATATTTTAACGAAGTAGATAGCAATTAAAATAATTCTCTGAGCTAGGTGTAGTGGCTCAAGCCTGTAATCCCAGCACTTAGGGAAGCTGAAACAGGAGAATTGTGAGTTCAAAGCCAGCCTCAGCAACGGGGAGGCGATAAGCACCTCAGTGAGACCCTGTCTCTACATAAAACACAAAATAGGGCTGGAGATGTGGCTCAGTGGTTGAGTGCCCCTCAGTTCAATCCCCAGTACAAAAAAAAAAAAAATTCTCTGATATCTGGAATGTATTTCCTCAGACAAAAGAATCCTTGTTCTGGCAGCAGAAAGAATTTTTGAGCCCAATAACTCTTGGTATACCTGTGACCAAGTATGGTTTGTGAAGTTTATCTTCCAGGAGATGTTGGGATAATTCTCTAGTGATCCACCTTGGAAGTCCCTTCCAGATCTTGTAGCACACTTTAACCACTGACAATTATTTTCAATGACTTTCAATGTAAAGCGAAACATCAAAGTCTATTGCTTCCGATTTTGGGGTTTCATGCCAGGCTGGACATTAATACTTATCATTAGTGATCATCTATGCATGGTGACAGTATATGTTCAGACTGGTCCCAGTTAGATATTCTACAGGGATGTCAATTGTGTTAGTTGCCTCTTGGGATTTTGAGTTTTTTCAAGTCTTAGATTTTTCTTGCAAATTTAATTTTGATGTATATTTTTCTAGAAATAATTCTTATTTGATTCTAAAATATCTGTTTTCAAATGCTGTTATTTGTCCTCAAGTTTGTCTTAAAACTGATTTTCTTTTCTTTCAAATGGCATTTAGAAAAAATAAATCTTATCATTTTTTTTTAACTGGTTATCAAAGATGTTTTTTCGCCTGCTCTACATGGGTCAATTTCTGATATTCTTCTAAATACATTGTATTAATCATTTGTGCTGAGTAGTCATTAGAGTTTCATTTATAGGCATCAGTTCATTTGATTCTCAGAGTAATAAAGGCATATACTACTACCACACTATTTTAAAGATACAAAAGCTGAGAAGGAGAGAAATTAAGAAATTGGTTGATTGTATTTGTTATGCAGTTATAAATAAGGAGATATAGAGTTCTTTCCCAAAGAATCTGACATCATGACCAAACTGTACTTAACATAAAAGAACAATATTTAATTTACCTCTCTCAACATAGCTCCAAGTTAGGAATACATGAGCAGTAATTGCTCTGTATTCTATCTTATACCTTCCACTTTTTAATTTATAATACAAACATTTCTATAAATATTTGTTTCCCCCTCTCGAGGCCTAACAACATCTTGGCTTCAAATATCCTATACATTAACTACCTTAATAAGAATCCAGGTGCATCTATGTACCAAGGACGAGCATTAATGCACACTTACAAAGAATTTTGATCTAAAATGATGCATATTCTATAGGAATGTTATTCTGCCCTCCACAAACACACTTAAGATATTTGTCGAAATTTAATTATTTGGATATATAATATCTTAAAGTGTATTCTAAAAGAGTTACTTTAACTTCTTTCTATTCATAGAAGGTAGATTTCATTGATTTTCCTAAATACCAGATAGTTTTTATCAAAGCTAATAGGCACTCTTAATAGCTTGCAGCTTACAGAGTTTTACTCCAGAAAGACTGAATGACAAAAAATAGGTTAACTGGGCTGGGGTTGTGGCTCAGTGATGGAGCACTCTCCTAGCACACGTGAGGCCCTGGGCACCATATAAAAATCAAATAAAGTTATTGTGTCCACCTACCACTAAATAATACATATATATGCATATTATATATACATTAAAAATAGGTTAACTGATATATGTATTTACTTGTTTTTTTAGTTATGTCACTACTAGTTTTATACTTGTTCATTATTATAATTTTTATTCAATAAAACTGAAGTTCTTACAAGAGAAAAAGCAGATTTTTTTTCTTTTTAATTCTGTAATTCTAGTCTTTGAGAGAGGTAGTAGTTATTACTGATTGACTTATTATCTTTTAATCACAACCTTAAACAATAGTATCATTATTCTTCACATAATCAAAATGCTTAAATATTCAATTCCTATAATGTCAAATCTATTATTATTAAGTTAGCATTTATTTGGTGTTAAATGCCTTTAGATCTTTGGGAGATAGATATGAAGACAGTGACCCTCCCCTAGAGATCTCACACATGGAAAGATGTCCATCTTGCTGGGGAGGTTGTGTGCAATAGTTTATAGTACATGGGGTTAGGTTCTAGCACATCAGATAGATGCTACAAGAGTGAGTGGGATGCACTTCTAAATGGAAATGTATTTTGGAAAAAAAAACTTGGGGAAAAAAAAAGGACAGACATTAGAGAGAAAGTGACATTTTAGATATGTCTCAGTGGATATGTGGGCATTTTGCCAAAATAACTAGGACAAAAATTCTTGTTAAAAGAAAATGGCAGCTGGGTGTGGTGGTACATGCCTGTAATCCCAGTGGCTCGCAGGCTGAGGCATGAGGATCTCAAGTTCAAAGCCAGCCTCAACAAAAGCAAAGTGCTAAGCAACTCAGTGAGATCCTGTCTCTAAATAAAACACAAAAAAGGGCTGAGGATGTGGCTCAGTGGTTGTGTTCCTTGGAGTCCAATCCCCAGTATCCAAAAAAAGAAAAGAAAATGGCATGGTTGTGTTATTTTTCCGATGCTAGTATGTATGATAAATTACCACAAACTCTAATAACTTAAACAATGGAAAATATCTTACAGTTTTATAGGTTAGGATCCTTACCCATGTTTCACTAGGCTAAATCAAAGGGACATCATAGTATTTTCCTTTCTAAATGCTCTAAGGGAGAATCCAATGCCTTTACCAGCTTCTAGAGTTCACGCTCTTTCCATCGCTAGTGGCCCCCTTTCTTCCTCCCTCAAACATCAATGATACATCTTTTGTAGATAGCCACATCTCCCTTGTTTTCTTTTCTTCTACCTCCCAGTGCCACTTTAAAAAAAGTTTATAATTACTTTGGGCCCAACTAAATAACTCTGAGTGATCATTTTATTTCAGGTTAGCTGACTAAGACCTTTAATTCCATTTGTGATCTTAATTTCTCTTTGTTATGACTTGACATATTCACGGGTTACTTACCACAGAGTGGAACCTGCAATTCATGTGATTAACACTTGTGGCATAGGGAATCATTAGAGAAAGGTTAGAAAGGAATCACATTAGCTAAGAGTATATATATGCAATTTTCTAAGGACTTTGCCTTTATTTTATAATAAAACAATATTTTCATATTGTTATCTAAATTATCCCCAAACCAGATAAAATAATAGTTATGGATTTTCTATCTCATGTATATATCTCAACTGTTACTCTATTCCAAATTAGCTTTTAAAAATCATGACTACTCAGATATATTTATGTATAACTGGAATTGTTTTCTAAGTAGCTCATGACAACTATACTAATACTCAATACATAAAAATATTTCAAACTACTTAAAATAGTCACATTTTTATGACTCATTGTTTAGCACAGAGTATTAGCTGAGTAATTATGTTTAAGTATACATTAAAATTAAGGCTACTTAGTTTTATATTCATTCTGACATTGTAATAAAGCATCTGATAAGTCAGCATTTTCATATACCAATCTCAGGGAAAGGCTAGTTGGTCTGTGTAAGAATCATGTGGTAAGTTATGTATACATTTAGATTCCAATGAGACATCCCTAAATATTTAGATTTCTTAAGTCTGTTAATCTAATTTTAGCCTGTGAATTGTAACACAAGCCTATGAATCTTTCATTTTAAGGTGGGAAATCACTCTCTAGGATACCTGTGGTTCTCAGTCTTTCCCTTTCATTGCCATATTTAATTGTACTCTCAATACTTTTTTAACATGATTTTTCTTTCAACAAGCAAGAACCACCTGGCATAACATTCTTGGCCTTTAAAAAGTAGTAAATATGTTGAGTAGGAATGACCACGAAAGGAAAAATTATTAGAGTAGAATTAATGGCCCTTAATAATATTAAATTCCTTTCATATATACAGATCCAGTCTGTATCTTATTTATTCTGCATTTCAATATAGACTATTGTCTTTAATGTAATATAAAAAACTATGACATTGTTTACACCTTCATTTTCACATTCCTCATGATGGATTGGTCATAATCATTATCTTATCACCCTAGCACAATTGTACTTGGGTTAAAATAATCAAATGTTAATCAACAAATAATTTATTATATTGAGAAAAACAGGGTGTAAAAAATGCTTATTGTGTCTTTCATTAACTGGCTATGCTCTGATTGTGTTGGATAACAATATTTACATGTCATCAAGCTATTATATGAATCATTTTGTACACATAAGCTTTGAAATTCAGTCTTCATTGGTAATGTACTTGCTATATCAGTTTGAGTGCTTCTCACTTCACTTTTCTTATCTTGACAAGGCTAAGAATATAGATACCTTTGATTGTTTTAGAAATGGAATATCCCATAAAATATTTTATTATATACTAGTGCTATGAATCAGTTATTTCAGGCAAAACATGTATAATTCATATAATTAATTGGTAATATAATGTAACCAGCATAAGCAGAAGTTCTAACTACAAAGAATTCTGAAAAAATGAATTTCAATTAGCAAATAAATGAATTCTACAAATTTAATAAAACATAACACGTAATTACTTTTTTAGTATTTGGTTTCTAATTGTATTTCTGAAATATAGTACTTCGGGTATTTAAATAAAATACTAATATCAATATTTAATATGTCCTCACATTTTATAGTTTGGTACACATATTATTTGTAAGTTTAATTCAAACCTACATGCTTTCCTTTACACAATTTACCTTTCATATAAGATTTTTTCCCAAGGATGAGCTCTTTTTACAATAAACCAAATTACATAAATATGATTAATATATATTTTATTTATAAAATTTAAAATTATTTTTCCATTAGAAAATTTATTTCAAGTTCCTTATTTTATCCTAGATATTTTGCAGCTCAAACTACTATATATCTTGAGTAGTCATAATATATTGAACTTTAGAAACAATAAAACATAATAGCCACTTATATTCCATTGCTGCTTGTGACAAGCCTTCAAATAGTGCCCATGTTTTGCTTAAAAGTTAGTATCTTGTTTTATTTGTTTTTTAATTATGGGTGAATTCATCTTATTTTTTTTTTAATTTTCTCTTTACTTCTCTTATATATGCTTTCAGCCCTCTTACTAAACATAATTTGTAATTTCTCAATCAATTCTCCTTGTTTTTTAACCTTCTCCTCATTTCCCCCATATCTTTGTGTTTTTTTATTTATTTTTACAGCAATGCTTGAAATTGAAAGTAGGGTGATCAGGAAAGTCTAATTGAGAAGGTATCTCTTCTGTCATGTCTTGATGGATGTGAGAAAGCTGGTGTAGAATGTCTCGAGGTGGAAGCATTCTAGTCAAGGATGAAAGTGGTGCAAAGACCCTGAGGTGGCAGAATATCTGGAACATTCAAGGAATAGAGACAAGGGTGGCATACTTGAAACAGTTCAAGAAATGGAGGGAGTGGAAGCAAAGTCAGAGATGTCAGAACCATGACTGTGTTGGCTACTCTAAGGACTTGTCTTGTACTTGTAGTTAAATAGGAGTTCATGGAAAGGTCTTGTGAAGAAGGCTGATTTGGCCTGATGTATGATTTAAGACTAATTATAGTTAGTTAATGTTGGGAGCAAGGACACAAATTGGACAACTATTGCAGTGGTCCAGGTAAAAGATAATGATCAGTCAGGATGATCACTGTGAAGATCAGAGATTAATTGATTCAAAATGGCTTTGAAGCAGATGAGTAAAAACATGGTATTGGATATATAAACAGAAGCAATCAAAGTCCTTGATGGAGAGTGAAAGTCAATAAAGAAATTGATAAATCAAAGATAAAATCAAGATTTTGGCCAGATTAACTCAAAACGTATATTTAGCATTCACTAAAATGGAGAAACTATGAATGCTGTAAGATCAGAATATATTTAGACATGGAGGATCAGAGATGCATGGTAAATCTATTGGCAATAGGCAATGAGATAAACGAGTCTGGAGTAACACAGAGAAGTCTAGGATGGTGATATACATGGAAGAGTTACTGTATGCATGGGTAATGTTAGAAGACAACAAACTATATTATAAGTGAATTAATGTAGTTAGTGAAACAATATAACCATCCTCTCAATGATCCCTGAAGCATGCCATTACCTAGAAATTTGACAAGCAATAACTCTCTAGTAGTAATAGTATGGTAAATAGCAAAGGGAACTAAGAAAGAGCATAGCCTACAGGAAAGGAGAAGAGACATGCAACTGTTGTCTTGGAAACCAAATGAAGAAGGTATGCATTCAAGAAGAAAAAGTGGTCAATTTACAGCAAAAACCTCAAATAGGTCTAATAAGATAAGGAAAGATTGCAGATCACTTCTTGGGTTATATGAATATAGTAATTAATCAGACAAGACTTTTTTGTTAAATAGACATGAAAGGTTGAGTGAAATGGGCTACAGTAAGCAAGAGAGAAATGCAATTGTAAATGGGAAAAAATAGGCAATTATTTTGAAAACTTTCCTGCAAAAAGGAATAGAGAATTGACAGAGGAAGGTGAGGGCAAGACTGCAATTGAGAGATGGTTTTTGCAGTTTACGTATTTGTAAGTGACTGCAGGAAACTAACTCCAGGAGAGCAGAGTGAAGAAATGATCAATTTTGTAAAAACAATCTAAGCTTTGGTCTTTGAACTATATTTCCTCACTGCCAACTTCTCCGGTTTCTTCAGTTAACATTAGCTCTAAGTGAGTTTGCACATATTTTTTTTCTGAACCACTTTCAATGTTTAATAATACACTATTTGGATTTCTGGTAGCACTTTTTATTTTTTGTAATGCTAATATATTTCTTTAGGTGGAAAAAAAATTCCTCATTTAACTTTATGGTCAACCTCTCTAAGGTGATGGGCTACAATTTTACTGTTGTGGTTCAGTAGTCTTTCTTGAGATTTAATATCTGTTTATTTTAATCTCAGGTTATGGCTCAATTATACTGACTAAATTAATATCTGAGCTCAGAAATATGAACACAACAGCATCTAGTTTATAAAAATTCACCATTTCCTATGTGCAGCTGGAGACAGTGAAAGATGCTGTTTTCTAGATTTCTCAAGTCTAGTTTCTTGATATTTCAATAGGCTTGTTAAGTAGAGCGGGAAAAGGCTGAAGAAAGGTGGATCAGTGGGTGAATAGTTGCCATTAGATAGGAATAAGAACTTCTCCTGCTTGATTGAACACTCATCTAGATAGTGATTGTGTGCTGTGTATCTCCAGAGCTAGAAGAAAGGATGTCAAATGTTTTTGCCATAAAAACATGGTATGTTTTTGGTCATGGATATGTTTAACCTGATTACAATGTATATATATAACAAAAGATCACATGGTATATTCTACAAATATGTGTAGTCTTTCATTTTTATGTGTTAGTTAAACATAATTTCCTTAAAAATATTTTAAAGTTAAAATAGAAATAGACATTACTGTTTCTATGTATACATATGCTAGCACATTTCATAAGTGTATATTAAAGACATATATTGATAAGTGTAATAAGTGACTCAGTGCAGGTTGATATAATTTAGAAAATCTCTAAGATAAAGGGAGTTATGATAAACTAATAATCATTTTGATAGATTACTAAGTATAATCTATTTAAAAGGCAGTTTTGGTTAAGTAACTTTGGATAATTTGAACAAGGCCAGTGCAAGATACAGATAAAGGCATAGCCAAAATTTACTTGCTTTACCTCTTTTCAAAAACAAATTATTTTAAAACAAACATTTTATGTTCCCCTCACATGCTAGACAAGCACTCTGCTATGAGCTACATCCCTGGTACTTTTTCTGTTTGATTTGAGAAAGTCTCATGTTATCCAGGCCTCATGTTATCTCATGCCTCAGCCTCTGAGTTGCTTGGATGCCAGGCATGCACCATCATGCTTAGCTTATAATTTTAAAAGAGATATGAGCTAATTGAAGTGGTGAATGCCTATCATCCTAGAAACTTAGGGAGCTGAGGCAGGAAAGTCACAAGTTTGAGATCAGCCAGGAAAACTTAATAAGACTTTATATTAAAATTGAAAAGGTAAAAAGTATTGGGGATGTGGACATGTAGTTCACTGTAGAGCATCCTTAGTTTCAATCCTCAATACAAAAAAGAAGGAAAAAGAAAGAAATGCAATGAAATCTGGGTAACATAATTCTCTTAAACAATTAAAATTTCTATCAACCTTAGATCCACATTTCTGTATGACCACGTGGTGGCGTGTATGATGTCCTCTCTAGAACATCATCAGCTCTTTACTTCCATTGCCTGTTTTTCTAATTTACTTTAACTTTTATAAGAATGGCTTTCTGACCCTTATTTACTTACTACAAACTGAGTGTAGAGTATTGAAATACTTGGCAAAAATTACGAACACGGTTTGAAATTGAATAGAGTTTAGGTTCATGAATAGGTAAGTATTTATAATCACAAAAGCATAGTAAAACCTAAAAATAAAATAATTTTTTTTTGTCTGTGTGAGTTTGAAATTATTTTAGGAAAATTTAAATTTCTGCACAAAACCTAAGTAGTAAATAGTATCTGACATGTAAATTTTTTAAAAAGTGAAGAAATAAAGTTAAATAGAAGGGAAATTATCCAATGGGCTGCAAAAACACATCGATAATATTTGGCAAACCCATTCTTGTTTTTGGTTGCAGGTTGCTCAATGTGACATAGCCAGAGAGAATCCAGATGAGATAGTGGGTGTTTATCACCATGATCTAGGTATCCCACTCAGAGTTCCCAGCACAATCTTTGGAAAGGAAGCTTGCAAAGGCAAGTGTGGTATTACTTGTCTATAATCTCATTTACTGTGGAGAATGAAGTGAGAGAATCACACAGGAGTTCAGTCCAAGGCCAGCCTGGATAACACAGTGACACCCTGTCATGGAAAAAATAAAAAAAGGCTTGCAATTTGTCAGGGAAGCAGGAAAAAGTAGCAGTCCAGTTTGGAAATAGATGTAATCTTGAGGAACTTCAGTCAAGTGAGACTATACTCAAAGCTGGACACTGTATTTCACCTCAGACTGATGACTGAAGAGCAGAGAGCAACACAAAATCCAAAGAGATTGACTTAGAAAGGATCAAATAGAACACCTAGGAAAAATAGCTTCATATAACTACATGAATATATATATAACACAATATATAACAAAAATATACACTTTCAGAATTTGAGTCCATTGGGTATATTCATAATAAATGTAGTCTTTAGAATCACATAAAAATCTTCAAGAATTTTATAAAAATATGTTCCAAGCTATAAAAACACATCATTGTAAATACTATACAGGGCACAAAGGAGGCTTCTATACTGAACTGCTGAATGCAGAACCAGTGACATAAACTTCTTCCCATAGTTTTTAATGCTGTGTATACTCTGATTAGCAAGCCACATGTGCATCTTTTTGGAACTAGATCTATAGGTATATAGGTTTTCTTAGATATCACACTTGTTTTCATTCTAAGCATATAAAGTATCATGCTAAAATAGTCAAAGTAGTTTTCATTCAACTGTAACATATTGATTGAAAAATTCTTTAATTTGAAAGGTTTCTGTCAGGTTAATGAATTAGAGTAATAAAACCATATTGAAAAAACCTGCCTGTGGATAGGACACTACACAAAATCAATGGGGAGGAAAATATGTAAGTGAAAATTAGTTTGTCTGATAGAAGCAATGTTTTATTATTCAGATTCTTCTATTACAAAATAAGTTCATGCAATCTTGCTTAGGTATGCATTTATCTTGTTTATATGCAGTTACTAAGATAAAATATAAATGATTCCATGCAGAGAAAAGCTGCTTAATATAATTTTATCAGTTTTCAGAATACTAAAAAAAAAAGTTTTAGTTTAAACATACTCCAAATTGGGATAATTTATGATTCAGTGTCTGCTATCATGAATATAGTAGAAATTCAACAGTAAAAAAAAATACAATTGATCTAGTTTTCCACTAATTTTATACAGCAATGGGATTTTGAACTATGTAAAATAAAAACATAATTTCACATTCCCGGATAGATAACAAAATGGATTGATTTATTAAAGTTTATAATTAAATGAAATATAATTAGATTTCAAACTAGTGAAAGACAGAACATATCTCATAGTAAATTTCCATTTAACTTATTTTTAAATAGAGTTTGAAGCTGAATTTTCTGAGTGATAAACTAATGTATAACTTTATTTCTTTAAAAGTAATGAAATATAAATTGTTTCATGTTGAAAAGCTGAAACTATAAAACTAACAATATTTTAAGATTGAAAGAAATGAACTTTAGATTCATCTCTATATATTTCTAAAGACAAGAAATTTATTTTCTTTAAGTTTCTCATCTTGTGAAATAAATTCCCTTTAAATAATATCCTTCCATAGCACAGCATTAAGCTGGTGTTGGTAATATTCCTATGGATGGGAGACATGTCCTAAAACTCAAAACCAATACATAACAAAGTCTAAATATGGTAAATAAAACAAATATTTCTACCTTGATAATTGCTTTGTTAATAATGTAATAGCCTAGTGAATTTCCTAGTTAAAAATTCCCACTGTGTGTTAAGGACACTCCTAAGAACTAGAACAGAGCTTTAGAACAATTACCTAACACCTAAGAACATCATTCAATTCTTATAATAAATCTCACATATATCAAATTGTTAAAGTCAAAATCAAAGTGACAAAAACCTAAAGAAAAATATAGAAAAATATTTCTCATAATGAAAAATGTCACAAAAAGGAAATTTTCATCAATTTGCTTATCAAAATAGAAACTTTGGTCCATGCATGGTTGCATATGACTAAAATATCAGCAACTTGGGAGACTGAGGCAAGATGATTGCAAGTTCAAAGCCAGCCTTAGCAACTTAGCAAGATCCCATCTCAGAAATAAAAAATTAAAAGGGCTGAAGATATTATTCAGTGGTAAAGCACCCCTAGATTCTATCCCCCCTGACAAAAAAAAAAAAAAAGAAAAGAAAAGAAAAAGAAACTTTTTGTCTCATAAATATTATTTAAAAATTCAAAGGCAAACAAATGAATAAAAAATATTAGTAGAATGATTTTTGGGAATGATGATGAATAAGAAGTTAATATTTTGGAAGTATTATTTGATTTCTGAATAAAAAGCAGTCATTTCAAACTTCAAATGTAAAAAAGGAATGCATAAATATTTTCATAATATCTTATAAAACAACTACTCTTAACTTACTATCAAGACAACAGTGTACATCAGAAAAATAAGGCAAATGCCACTTTATAGTTTTGATGAATATGCATCATAATTACTTTTATATGTTCACACAGTATGATTCAGAATGTATATTTTAAAATATTTTTACCAAGGAATCAGAATTAGGAACAAATAATCAGAATTAAGAACAAATATACATTAAAATCCAAAGACCAGTGGTATTGCACATGAGCTTTGACAAATATTTTAAGAGAATATTTAGGTTCAGAAAGAAATATGCTAATAAGATTATAGTTAATAAAGTATGAAAAAAGCAAATTATTTAGGCCTATATGTTGTCATTCTGAGTTGGAAGATTGTAAGCACCCTGCAGAAATTTGTAGTTTTATAATTATACAATATATTTCTTCATATAATACAATGGATAAATATATAAATCTATAAGCCACAGGCACAGTTATAATTATCTTTTTAAAATATGGTCATGACTTAAATGTCAAGAGTGTCAAATGTGTAATTATCTAGTTTAAACTACATTCACTGAATGAACTCTTTGGGCAATGAATTGGGGATTCATAAACATGCAAGACCCCTAATTTTGATGAAGAGACAAACTATACACAGACAAGAGAAAATGAATACAGTGTAGTCCTGGGATGATTAAGCTTTTGTGTCAACTTGACTGAGCTTAAGGATACCCAGACAGCTGGTAAAACATTCCTGTGTATCTGTGAGAAGACTGCCCTCACTCATGTGTGTTGTTACCAAATTCATCGAGGGCCTGAATAGAACCAAAAGATGGAGAAAGAGCAAATCTACTCTGTCTGAACTGGAAAGTTCACTTTCTATTCTCCCTATATCAGCATTCCTGTATTTAGGACTTTGGACATGAAATGAATCAGAGCACTGGTTATATAGATGGTTGACTGTGGGCTTCTCAGCCTCTGTTCTTGCATGAAACTATTTTTATAATAATTGTCTCTCTATTTCTCCCCTCCTTCTCTCTCTCTCTCTCTCTCTATATATATATATATATATATATACACACATATATAGAGATATATATATAGATATATACATATATATATACAAAACATTCTAATTACATATATGTATTATATGTAATTAGAATGTTTTTGTCTACTGGTTTTGTTTCTCTGGAGAATCCTGATTAATATTAAGACTTAAAAATGCAGAGCAATCATACAGATCTGAAAGTGTAACATTAAAGGGTATTACATACATTTTGGGAAAGGTCTAATGAAGGTTCTAGAAATACATAACAAGAAAACAAATGACATGTTCAAGATAAGTGGAAAATAGTATGAGAAAAATATATTTTTTCCAGAAAATTAGACTTTTACTTACTAAGTTTTCTGTTTTTACATTGTGCATTCTTCTACCAAGAAATTGAAGAAAAACATTTTTATTCTACTGAATGGTAAACACCATTCTGGGCAGTGTTCAATTAGTAGGACATAAAACCTACCTTTGAATACATTGTAAAGTAGCATGACTCAGGTTTGCATGTGTGAATGGTGAGTGCCGACTGGGAAAGAAAGTGGACAGTCCACCAGCTTTCCTGGAGAAGGTATTTTTCCTAAGAATAATGTAAGAGAGAATTAGATACCGAATTTGATCAGACCACGTAAGAGTTGGGGCACCTATTCAGGGCTTGTAAAATGAGCTTTCCAAGCATGAGATCACCTAGGAGACAACTGTGCTATTAAGCATGATTATGAAGAATTGATTAAATGTGAAATAATGACTCCAAATCAGAGTCATTAAGAAAATCCCACTAATTAAATGGATGGACTAAAATAAATGCAAAGGCCAGAAGTCACAGTTCTTAAGGTTTAGAATATCTGTTCCTCTGAAAGTATAGATGGAATTTTCAAATAATATATTCTTAGGTTTTGGTTAAAACAAGCATAAAATATTGTAGAATTCGCAAGTGGAAATTACTCATGGACACCTTCTGCTCAGGAAGAGTTTCATAAAAGGATGCAAAAACCTTGACAGCATATTATTTTCTCCTGCTGCTTTTGACCAATCAGTGACTTCTGTAAGGGGCTATTCTGTGGAGTAGAACAGGCTCTGGGCTCATTACTGAGCCATGGAAGCAGTGTCATGTAGGTTTCAGTGAAAAAAAAAAATCCATTAAGAGCAAGTCAGAAGACAGTTAGCTGCATATAGCCATGCTGTGCAGTTATAGTCCTATTCCTAAAACATTCCAAAAATAACTATTTTAAAAGTCACCAAAGGAGTAAATAATTTTGAATGTTTTTCATGTTTAAAATTCTTTGTACCCTTTAAAAATGTTTATTCCTGACATCTGTGGAGATTTACAAAAAATAAGATGTTTAATATTTACTTTTCCAATATAATATTCACTCTGTTCTCTAATGGTTTTCTGAGAACATACTTGATTTCACTTATTTTTTGAAATGATTATTTTTTGTGGCAGTTATTCTAAACAGATAAAGAAAGCCAACACAAATCATGGATTATTTTGAAGGGTTTCCCTAGTACAGGAGAAAAAAATACTAACTAACATTTTCAGAGCCAATGTCTGTTAAAATATAATCAACTTGCTGAGTCCGAAGACCTCACCATAAACACTCAGTAGCTAAGGAAAGACATGACCTTGGCCAAAGTGTTATAACCTGCACATCTTGACAATTGTGATGTCTTTTATTTATTAATATTTAAAATTGTTTAGAAAAGTAAATTTAGTTTTCCAAGAAAGTTGCAAAGATAATATAAACACTTTTTATATTAATCTCGAGTTTCCCCCATTTTTAGTGTATTACGTTAATTTGGTGCATTGATCAAACCAAGAGAATGACAGTGGTACCTTAACACCACTAAACTCCAGATATTACCTGGATTCCACCATTTTTCCACTGATAATCTTTAGAGTGTTTCCTTGATGTAATCTAGAGTGCCACATCCCCTTAGTGACCATGCATTCCCATACTCCTCTGGTGTGTGGCAGTTTCTCAGTTCCCCCTTATTTGTCACAACCTTGACAGTCTTGATGAGCACTTGATAATCTTACAGAGTATCCTGCCAAAACGCCCTCACAGTGGCTTTGTCTATTGTTTTTGATAGAACAACAAATTTTATGTCGTTTTTGTTACTGATCAGAAGTTCCATGAGATTCACATAAGGTTAGTGATGATGTTCACCTTTATTACTTATTTAGAGTAGTAGCTGCCGGAGTTTTCCACAATAAGGTCACCAGTCCTTCCTTTCCTATTCTTTACCTTGAAAGCTAGACACTCACTCTAGTACACCCTCAGAGGGTCAAAGTAGCAGTAGATGGATACATTCTACTTCTCGGAAAAAATATCTACATATATATTTTTTGAAGTCTTGTGTCAAAAAAAGGTCTTTTTTTCCATTCATTTTTTCATACAGTCATTTATTGACATCAATATGGACTGATGGAATATCACTTTTATGTTGAATTGTAATCCAATGTCATCTTAATTTCATTGCTCAAATTCTTCAAATTTCGAACATAGGGAGCTTTCTCAATTTGGCTGCTCTGTTCATTTGAACAGCTCTGTATTTTTCCTGAGCATTCTTTATACTATTTCCCATGCCCTTTCACCATGATATTCTGCCTCACCTCCAGCCTAGAACTATGGAGTTGGCCCACCATGGCCTGAGACCTCTAAAACCATGAGTCAAAATAAACTTTTCCTACTCTGTATTGTTCTTGTCAGGTCTTTTGGACACAGTAATGAAAAGCTGATTAAAACTGAAATGTATCCAGTAATGGCATTGCTGGATCATAGAGTAATTCTATATTTAAATTTTCAAGGAACCTCCATAGTGCCTCCATAATGGCAGCTTTGATTTACATTCCTAATAACAATGTACAAGGCTTGCCTTTTTTCTTTATCATTGCTCATGGTTGTTTTTATTATTCTTTTAAATAATAGTTATTCTAACAATTATGTAGTAATATCTCATTGTGGATTATAATTTATATTTCCCTAATGATTTGTGATATTTAGCATATTTTCATATACCTGTTGGTCATTTGTATATTTTTTGAGAAATATATATTCAGGTCCATTTTTTTAATCATCTTATTGTTTTCTTTTTATTTGAGTAATGTTTATGTTTTGTGCATGAATCCCTCATCAAATATGTGACTCGCAAATATTCTCTCATTCCACAGGTTGTCTCTTCAGTCTGTTTATTGTCACCATGGATACAAAAAAAGATTTTTATTTTCAAATAATTTCATTTGTAATTTTTTCCCTGTGCTTTTCAGGTCATGTCAAAAATATCATTATCCATACTGATGTCAGAAAGGTTTTTCCCTATGTAATCTTTTGGCAGAGAGGTGAAATGGAGCAGTATGCAATTTTATGCTTACTTAAAATTCTTATAATACTGTGGCTTCTTTAACAAAAGTAAATACAGACTTTTTAACAAAAGTCTGAATTCCTTACCACAGCTTGGAAAAGGGGCCTGGGTAATCTAAACTCATCTTTCTCTGTAGCTTCATTTGCAACTTTTCTTTTATTTCTTAACTCAAGTTCTATATTTCCTTTTCAAGCTTCTTGATTGGTCTGTTATTTGTGTCTTGGAAGTATACACCTGGTGTGACTCTCTTCTACTTGTGACAACAAGGATATGATTTATTTATTTTTTTAACTACAGTATTCTCAGTGCCTGTCACACAATACAGTATAAATACATATTTTAAGTTAATGACTAATTGAATGCTTTTCTCTGTGCTTAACGTTCTCTCATTCCACAGCAATTTTACCTGGCTAACTTCTACTCATCATGCAATTTTATGCTGAAACTTCAAGTACTCAGAAAGTCTGTCCTAACCCATGCTTGATCACACTAGGTCAGCTTTGTATACCTGTTTTTTTGACTCCAACCCATATTTTCCTCCAGATCATTCATTGTGATCACAGCATCAACTGTTGATGGTCTTTCTTTTCCAATCAAATGGAAATGTATCTTCAGAGTTGGGTTTTTCTCTTTCTTGTCTTGGACCCCATTTCTTGCTATACACTCTGTTCATACTGGAAATCTGTTAGCTGTCTGTCAAATGCATGAAAGAATGAATTGAAGGAGAAAGATTAGATTTTTGCCTTATGTACTCTTTTGGCAGAGATGTAAAATAGCAGAGCATGCAACCTTATGCTTACTTAAAATGAATACATGCAGGCAGTGGAACAGCTATCAATATTAAGGTCAAGTTTCTCTGTGGACTGTTTATCTGGTAACTTCAGCTACAGCAAAGGAACCAGGGGCACTTCAAGGAACATGGTGTAAATTGTCTATGAAAATGCCATTAAGTCTTGGAAGCAGGGAGAATGCCATTGAAGTGATCTTGAGGTTCCAGAGCATAGATTTCAAACAATTCAGTACAAGATTGGAAGAGACCTGGGGAAAGACTTGAAAAAGTATGAATTGACTTTATGTCAGAAAATAAAGGCTCTTACATGTTTTACGTTTGCAAGAGTGTGTACCTTCTGAGTCATCTCCTTCATCCTTACCTCTCTAATGTTAATCTTAGGAAAACGGAAACATCAATGTCCAAGGGTGCACCGTCTTCCTTAGTACGATTTTACTGTTCTACTTGCAGCATCATGGATGTACTAGATTTTTGCCCAGAAAATAAAATTCCTAAATAACTTTGTTATTTATTTTAGAACTTACATAAAAGACCCATCAGTTCTTCAATAAAAGACCTCAAAGGAGAGTTTACAATCCAAAATTCTGAACCTGTTTCCTCATATTCCTCACCTTTCTTTTTCTACCAACCCTAAACTATGAAATCATGATACTTACAAGAAACCACACTTGACACTTCTCCTATCGACACATCTACTTCCAATTTTTATTATCCAACACATTTAAAAGTATATTTGGGGAGGTGTAATATTAAAATACACAATAATCAATATTATGTCTTACAGTCATTCAGGTAACTTTTTGACAATTATTTTTTGAGAGAAACACAATTTGGAAGTAAATATCAAATCTCACACTAAACCAGAATGATATGGTCAAAGGTCTTGAACAGTTGAAAATGCTTTGATATTTGATTATGATGCCAAAGCATGTTTTTAAAGTCAGTATGTTGTTACTAAAATCCTTTAAAAATATTGTTTCACTGAATTTGTGAAGATACAATATGTTTTAAATCAGGTTTAACAATACTAAGAAAAAGAGTTAGGAAAACACATTTTATAATTTTGGCTCTGTGACTATTTTTGAATGCTGATCATTGAAACTTATTTTCTCCTGACTTGCAGAATATTCTAATAATAATTCAACATAGGAAAAATTTTAATTTACAAAATAAAACCACATTATTAGCAGTCAATAAATTTCAACCATGAAACAGATGAATGGAAGAGCGAACTATGTATTAAGTGCCCAATGCACTTGTAACAGCAAAATAAATGCCATCGTCCCTTCCTCCCTAGACTTGCAGTGTAAATCATACATCATGTTGTCACTGTCAGGCTCAGCATCATGCTCCTTCCTCAGGCTTTGGAAAAGTGCAAACTAGAGGGTCTAAGACCTTGAGTTTTTTTTTGTATTCTGCCTTTAAATTCCTTTGCCACTTTGATAAAGTCAATTCACTTTCCAGAATCCCTGTGCAAAATGACAGGATTGGTTCAGATCATTGGTTTTCCAATTGTTTTTCATGAGACACTTAAAGGGCACTTTGATAAGGGAGGAATAGGTTTAGCCAAAGAGACTTTTCACTTTGTGATACTTTAAAAGAGAGCAGCTCTACCTTCTCTCCCTTTTCTTTTTTTTAATATTGAACTACTAAATTATATTCATTCAAACAAAGGAATCATTAAAGAAAAAAAAGAAACATTTCACTTTTCTCAAATATACAGTTTGGAATGTAACGTGATAACTTTAAAGTTTTGTAATTAATATATTCTCAGCAATAATAGAATTTCAATGACTATCATGTGTTGGGTCTTCCTACCCTTTCTGAGAGCTTGTTTTGTGCCATTGCTTTGTTAGGGATCTTTAGGTGGCTTATTCACAATACCTGACTTAGCTGTTCATATAGTACAGCCACAGAGCTGAACTTGGAGTCAAGAGTGACTGACAGCAAGGCCAGTGCTTCACCAAAAAGAATAATTCTGCAGCCACAGAAATAATCGTACAACTTACCTTGACTTGAAGGAAAACTCTTGCAAAACACTGCATATGTATAAGTGTATCTAATTTTCTTAGTACAATACTACAGACTCTTTTTATCCTCACATGAAGCATAGGAATATGAAATACATACAAGTTAAATGATTTTCCTTAACGTGTACAAAGGTTGGGGCCACTTAGTGGTAGACACGACACATTCTAGAAAAGGAATATCCAACTTTTACTGTAATATTGTATCACAGGACCTGTTTCCACCTACTCAAAGGAGCAGGGTGCCCCTGCAAGTTCTGGCTCATTTTCACAGCAGGTGCTCAGAATGAACAAAGTTTGAACAGCTCATGACCTGGAATCAATAGCCATAAACATTGTACACAGCCATTCCACAGCACCAAGCTTGGAAATAGCCCATTGTACACTGTTAGAATTCTTGCGTCTGCTGATTTTCTTGACCAATTTCTTACACAATGATCTTTATCCTGATGACTGCTCCTGAGACTTAAGAAAAACAAAACAAAACTCACAGCAACCTAACAAACTATGACTGTGGTGTAACTTATACTGTTTCCATAAAATCTATAGCAGGATTGCATCTATTCCCACATCAAATGCTTGCCTTTTTAAGATGTGGCTTCAGTGACATTTGGAATTTGAATTTTCTAAAACACCTGGGTAGAAATAGTCTCACCCTCAATTTTAGCAATGATTTCTGTCATGGAACTCATTTGTATTATATCTATATTTGGGGAGATTATTGTGTAAACTCCATGTATTTTGTGCTCAGGAAAATTTATTTCATAAGGAATAATGAGTTTGGAAACTCAAAATAACTTGAATGACAGTTGAATGAGAAATATAATAGTTGATGAGGAAAACCTAAAAATGGAAAGTGCATTTTACACTCAAAAGCAGTTTTGCTATATTTACTAAAGCACATTTGCTTAGAATTCCATTCCTAAAGCCATGGCACATTTTGTTTTTATTCTCTCAAATTGGGAGCACAAACTTAAACTTTCAGAAAAGAATAAAAACTAAGTTGAAAAATTCAACTCAGCAAATTTCTACATTACAATAAATACATACATTTCCTCTCTATGACTAACACATGGTTTGGACAGGTGCGAGTATTAATACTGACAAGAGATTTGCATATTTTATAAACAATTTTTCATATTTACCATAATACCTAAACACTCCACACATAAATTTCCACAGATGCATCTCTCTTGTCTAAAATATGTGTAAAACTCTCCAGGATGTACCAAAAACATTTCAGCAACAATGCTTACTGCAGCAAAACCTGAGTCTACTTACAAGACCAAAAATACAGAATTTATCCAATTAATTAAACCAATGGCATATTATTATGAAATAGGATTCAAAAAAACCTTCTTAAAAATATTCTCTGGAATTACAAATTTAACAAATCTTAAAAGATGATATATTGGAAAGAAAAATAGAATGTTATTTAAAAAATCTGCAGGGATTAAAAGCCTTTTATCTATTGTTTGTTATGTTGGGAGGTTGGATAGAGCGATTCACTTACTCTTGTCTTTGTTTATTTTTGGCCTGCAGCCAGTTAAGGCTGTAACTCTAGCTTGTGGAAATTGGTTAAGTAAATGGAGACAATGAGCCAGGTGCAGGGGATGAAGATGAGGGAAGCTGAAATTATAGAGCTACTGAGGTGTGATTCTATTGTTTCAGTAGGGAATGCAAGAAAGCTGGATGCAGAAAGAAACACCACGTCAATCAAAATACTTTTCCCATATTTATGCTTATTAGTTTTATGTCTAATGCCTATTCATGTATTTGTTATGCCTATATGAATAGTTATATAAACAATTTAAAAAAATCATGTCTTCATATTTATCTTTTTCTTTGTTCGTTGATGGATAGATTTGGCAATTATTTTAGGGCCTTGTGTGGTAAAAGAAAACCAGAAAAATTTACATCAATTTATTATCTTTATCACTTAAATTTCTATCTAATGGATTCTTATACATTTACTACATCATTAGCTACTTTGTATATAATTTTAAAATTATCTCCATGTGACTTAATTGAGAATGGTATGTTTTTTATAATCCAAATACATAACATGTTTCAAAAATGGCACATTAGTTGACTCTTACAAGAAAATTATTGAATTTAAATTGTTGTAGTGCTCTACACAAACTGTCCATTATTTCGGGCTTGTGGTCACATAAAATTGCTGTCACTGAGTAAGTGACTCCATAAATGTTTCCCTGGGAGATAGGAAAGAGATGACCTGGAATTCCTCCTTTCTGATGTATACTAAGGAATGCCTTTACACAGTCTACAAGGAAAATGTCAAACATTTCAATAGTAACCCAAAGAAAAGAAAGCACAAAGACAAGAAACCTAGAATTATTTATGAATTTAAACATAACCATTCTACAAGTAGATATTGATTAAACCATTGTTGACGAACAATTGCAATTAAATGATTGCAATTAAGCCATTGCAATTATCAAACCTGACACCTTCTATGACACTACATCTTGAGAGGTTCCCCAATCACTAAGAGCTTCGCCGGTGATGACTCTTAAAGACAATACTGCTTATTTTACAATGCCACTAATATCGTAGTAGACAAAGTGTGTACTTGTTCCTGTTTCTAAAAATAATTATTTTGAATGTGTGATTACACTTGGTTTTGACTAAGTGATTTAAAATGTATGGGTCATCAGGAATTGAGATTTGGTTGGGCTCAGAGTATTCACACTTGTCAAATGCCTAGTTCATGTAGTCAATTTTTCTAAAATACCATGGTCTGCCTGGTTTAACTTGACATGCTAATGTAACAGCTTGTAACTTGAGATTGATAGTATAATACCTTAACATGTGTACCTGGAATAGACTATATATAAGTGAATATAGATGTCACATACGTAAATTATAAAATTTAGTAAGAGATAAAGGAAAAGTGGAAGGAAGAAAGAAATCATTCTATGATGCTAAATGTTTTAAGTAGGGATTCATCTGCCTTTCTTAAAGCCACAGTAACTGGTAACCATGAAAGGCCCCCTGCCAAATCCACACAATAGCCCTTGAGAATCATGCAAAGTTTTTCTCAGGTAAGATATTAGTATTGACTTTTTTTCTTTTACATCTATAGCCATCTTTTAGATCTGTGGATTTTAATTTTCTCTAGGATTTAAGACTTTAAAATATATTTAAACATCATGAAAAAATAAAATGTTATGGATCATAAAGATTCCAAAAAATGTTATGAAGTACAAAGGTAGTATCAAATGGAAATATATCTTTTGATAAAATTTTCCACTTTTCCATAAATCAACATGATTTTTCATATGCATTTGGGCATTATTCTGTTGAATATATTTATGGTGGTAGGAAAAAAAATCAAGCAAGATTTTTTTTAATTTGTTCTTTTTAGTTATACATAATAGTAGAATGTATTTTGAAATACATATATGGAGTATAACTTCCCATTCTTGTGATTGTACATGATGAAGAATTACACTGGTCGTGTATTCATATATGAACATTAATATATATACAAGCTATGTCTGATTCTCTCTACTGTCTTTCTCATTCCCATTCTCTCTCCCTTCATCTCATTCATCCTGTCCAATCCAGTGAAATTTCCACTCCTGACCCCACGTTGTGAGTCAGCATCTGAATATCAAAGAGAATATTAGACAATAAAGCAAGATATTGACATAGAATCTTAGCATGGTCTTTTAAGCTTAAAGTATTTATTGTTGCTGTTGATACCTGTGTTTGTGTGTGAGCATGTGCAATTGTTTATGCTATATGGCATGAAGTTTCTGCAATGGTTCAGATGGATACTTTCAAATAGATTGTTCTGCACAATTCTGATACTAATGTAGTAACTTTAGCTTTTCTTTACTTTTCTGTTTTTATCAAACCCATGAATTTGAATGTGGTAAGCTAACTCTATATTACTGAGATATATCTCCAGATCTGTTAATAGATTTTTAAGATTTAAAACATATCACAGACATATGAAAAAATGTTCAATATCTCTAGCAATCAGAGAAATGCAAATCAAAAGTAACCTAAGATTTCATCTCACGCCAGTCAGAATGGCAATTATCAAGAATACAAGCCGGGTGCGGTGGCTCACGCCTGTAATCCCAGCACTTGGGGAGGCTGAGACAGGAGAATCGCGAGTTCAAGGCCAATCTCAGCAAGGGCGAGGCACTAAGCAACTCAGTGAGACCCTGTCTCTACATAAAACACAAAATAGGGCTGGGGATGTAGCTCATTGGTTTAGTGCCCCTGAGTTCAATCCCTGGCACCAAAAAAAAAAAAAAAATAGAATACAAACGACAATAAATGTTGGTGAGGTTGTGGGGGAGAAGGCACACTCATACATTGCTGGTGGGACTGCAAATTGGTATAACCAATCTGGAAAGCAGTATGGAGATTCCTTAGAAAACTTGGAATGGAACTACCATTTGACCCAGCTATCCCACTCCTTGGTCTATACCCAGAAAACTTAAAAACAGCATACTATAGTGACACAGCCACTTCAATGTTTATAGTAGCTCAATTCACAATAGCTAAACTGTGGAACCAACCTAGATGCCCTTTGACCGATGAACGGATAAAGAAACTGTGGTGTATATACACAATGGAATATTACTCAGCAATAAGAGAGAATAAAATTATGGCATTTGCAGGTAAATGGATGGAGTTGGAGAACATCATGCTAAGTGAAGTAAGCCAATCTCAGAAAACCAAATGCCAAATGTACTCATTGATAATTGGATGCTGGTCCATAATGTGGGTGAGGGCACAGGAAGAATGGAGGAACTCTGTTCACAGGGATAGGAGGGGAAAGTGGGGAGGGGGGCGGGGGACAGTAAAGATGGTGGAATATGATGGACATCATAGCCCTAGGTTTATGTATGACTGCATGTATGTTGTGATTCTACATCACATACGACCAGAGAAATGAAAAGTTGTGCTCCATCTGTGTACAGTGAATTGCACTTTGCTATCATGTAAACCTAAATAGAACAAATAAATAAATAAATTAAAAAATATCATTCTAACTCTATTGGATTTTTAAAAGTTAGAGTTGTATGATACTAAAAGCTACTCTAAGAATATATTTTAATCATTCATAATGTCATGTTTTTGTAATACAATTAATACTACACTGCTGGAGATATCTTACCTTAAAACTAATAAGAATTCCAGGAAAATAATTTTATATTTTAAGAGCTATTGATTTTCAATTCAAGATTAATTAGATATTACTATGATATTGTTGTTTTATAAAATGAGCTTTATAATATATATTATTATCTCTATTATATTGTAGAGATTTGAAATATTCTTAACCTGAGATTAAATTTCAGTTTACAAAACTCAAGCAAATTACTCGTGTCTTCAAAATTACACTCAGAGAGAATAAATGATTGTAAATATTGCTTCTAATCTCTGTAAACATTTTGTAATGGTAGTCAAATAATATGGTTTATATCTGTATGTAGTCTAAACTTGTACTGGGTGAAGCTTTCCTCTAATTTTGGCAATCTAAATAAAAATTATTTGAAGGGGAGCAGCAAATATCAATTAAGTCTGTCATAATTTCAGTATGCTAAATGAATATACCAGGAATAAAATAGCAACACCATATAACAGTTTATTGAAATATAAATCCAAATAATTTTTCTAGATGTGGCAGATCACATGCTAATAGAGTGCACTCTTTTGAAATAGCAATTTTTTTTTACAGAAAACCTGGCAACATGGTAGTCTGAAATGAAGTTGATTTTCAGGTCTCCTCCATCCCCACTCTATATTGAAGAGTATAGATTGCTCTTCTCCAAAGGAAGGGAGCAATCTTTTGCTTTTTAGGGACTTCCTTGTAAGTCCCTTACAAGGGACTTATCCTTGTAAGATAATTCTTATCTAACAATCTTATTGTAAGATTGGTTTAGGGAAAATGATGTTGGTGAAGTAGAGACAACTTATCAGTGGAACAGAAGACAGAGCATAGGAACATATTCACATAAATGTCCTGAGTTGATCTTTGACCAAGTAGAAAAGGCAGCACAAATGGAACAAAGGTAGATTTTCAACCAATGGTGCTGGAACAATTTCACATCCAAATTAAAAGAAAATTAAATGTAAATCATAAGCCCTTTCCACATATCATTTACAAAAATTCACTCAAAATGGATCATAGACTTTAATGAAAACAAAAAATTATGAAACTTTCATAAGAGAAAATCTATATGTCTTGAGTTTGGCAATAATTTTTTTATATATGATACCAAATTTATGATTCTTTTTTTTTTTTTTTTTTTTGGTACTGGGGATTTAACTCAGGGGCACTGGACCACTGAGCTACATCCCCAGCCCTATTTTGTGTTTTATGTAGAGACAGGGTCTCACTGAGTTGCTTAGCACCTCACAGTTGCTGAGGCTGGCTTTGAACTCGTGATTCTCCTGTCTCAGCCTCCCTAAGTGCTGGGATTACAGGTTTGTGCCACCGTGCCTGGCTCAAATTCATGATTCTTGAAAAGAAGAATTGATCAGCTGCACTGTCCGTGGTGTACTTTATTAATATTCAAATATTAAAATCCTCTGCTCTGTGAGACATTGCCCAGAGGATCAAAGGACAAAGTACACACTGGAACAAACTATATTGTTTATTAAATATTGCTATATATCTAAAACTGTTCTAAAATGTAAAGTCTGTTTTAAAGTATAATACTAATATAAGACCAAGAATATAACACAATAACAAAGAAGTAAAATTCTCAAGTAATATGATATTTAGTTCAAATATTGTTTCTGTATAAGCATCAAATATTACTTTATATTAACTAATATTTACCCTTTACATCACTTGTAACAATCAAAATTAAATAATTTACTAATGACTAAAACTTTTGTAATTTGTTACTACATAGAGTACAGTGTAATGATAAAAAGTGTGAGCCTGGTGTCTGAATACTTGAGTTTATTTCCTTCATTTTTACTGTATATAATCTTCATTTCTTAATTTCTCCATTCTTCATTTTCCTCAACTGAAAAGCAGAGGATACTCTTTTATAGTCATGCTAATCTGTGTAAAGCATTTAGCCAAATACCTAGCATTTTGTTCTATTGTATAGTTTTGAGTTATTATTATTCAGTTACTGTTCTTTGCTAGCAGAACGTAGGGCACAATAAGTATACACCGGATTCATGACGTTATGGCACTAAAGAGAAGTGTGCCAGAATGTGTAATAGATTTCAAATTTGGATTAATTTGTAATATATTTAACTCAAGAAAACACTAAAAATTTCTGATAAGAGTTCCTTAAACTTTTATATTCATGCTTTTATATCATTGAAAATTGTTTAAATAAATTTAAGACAGCAATGATCAAGTATATTCTCTGTATTATCACTTTCAGTCACTGGGATGATGCTCACATGATCTACAGCTTGTGGTGTTCTGGAGTGAGTGATGTGGGGGCAGCCACACTTTTAAGTAGGAACATTTTAGTGAAGTTACTTTTCAGGTTCTTCATGTTAACATCAAATAAAATTTTATATCAGGTAGCTATAGCAACTCTTTATAGTAGACTGTCATTTAATTAGATCCTAGTAGGATATTAAATATTGAACAAATTAAATGAATGAACATATGATTGAATAAAATTCAACTGATGATCATGGGTTAGAGCTGTAAGGAAATGACCAATTGCTTATTACGTGGCACTTGTGTGAACAAACGAAGCTTTTAAATATTAATTCATTATGTTAAGTGAAATCAACCAGGCACAGAAAGACATGAACTGCATGATCTCACTAATACAAGGAATATAAAAATTTGATCTCATGGAAGTTGAGAGTTGATTGGTGGCTACATGGCTTTTATTTTAATACATATTATTAAGAAGTCAAGAAATAAATAACAACTAACATTCTTTTGGATTCGTAATGTACATGTTACATGTATTTTTTAACTAATAAAACAACAGATGATAATATTGAAGCTTGCCATATCTATGTGTTGTCTTATCAACAATGTTGAATAGAATTTAAAGTTTTCTCTCTTCATCAGTATACAGTTACCTTGAAAATATTCACAGATCCCTTGCAATATAATTTAAGAAATTGCATGACTCATATTCTATGTTAGTGTTGTTCCTCAATGGAAATGGTTCTTCCTCAATGGAAAATGCCCTGCCCCTTCCTCCCTGCCCTCCTCTATTAAGCTTTGGATCTGTGAACTGACTTAGAACTAGAGCTAAAGGATTTCCCTTTCCACTGCAGAGGTGGACATTGACTTTCTGCTTGCCATTTATCAATTAAGAAATATCGAATTAATTCTGTTTTTATCAATGTTGATATAGGTCATCTGTACGGTATTGGGCCACCCATCTTGCTTCAAAGACACTAAACTTACTACACAACACTTGAAATTCTTGTTGTCAAGGCACCATAATTTTTGTTCAGGTTTTGTCATTAGTTCATGAGCTACATTTTCAGGCCTCTTCTATTACAAACCCCAGGGTATAGAGTTTCACACCCTTATCTTACAGCATTAACCCTAGTTCATACAGGTACCAAGTAGTCACCTAGGGTCATGATAACACACCATGAACTTGGTGTCTTAAACAACAGAAGTGAATCTTTTCACAGTTCTGGAGGCTGAGTGTCTTGGATCAGTATTGATTCCTAGCAAGGACACTCTTCTCAGCTAGTAGACGATCATCTTCTGTGTCCTTACACATGTGTTCTCTGTGCATGTGCAGGGAGCAAGGGGGCAATTACTGGTATCTCTTCCTCTTCTTATAAAGATACCAGTCTTATTTTATTAGTGCTTCAACCTTACCACCTTATTGATTTAACCCAAATTATTGATTTATTTAACCTAATTATTTATTTATTTAACCTAAATTATTTTCTAAAAGACTATTTCTAAATACATTATCATTAGAAATTAGGAATTCAAATTATGAGTTTTGAGTGATACAATTCAATCCATAACAATGAGCATCCCACTTATCAAAAATACCCATGATAGCCAGGTGCGGTGGCATATGCCTGTAATACTTCCATCTTGGGAGGCTGGGGCAAGAGAATAGCAATATTGAAGCCAACTTCAGCAACATAGAAATGTCCTAAGCAACTTAGTGAGACCTTGTTTAAAAAACAACAAAAGTTCTGGGTATGTTGCTCAGTGATTAAGTACCCCTGGGTTCAATCTCCCTGGTACAGAAAAAAAAATTAAATATATATATATATATATATATTTTCCCCCATGGGCACATATTCCCTATTACTAATTCCTTTTCCCATAATGAAGATGATATCCCCTGAGCTTATCTGTAGATATCTGCATCAGAGAAAACAAATTCATATTATGGGTATTCATAATCTACATAACAATCACTATTCTAAAGAATCACTTGCTTGAAATTTACAGATTCTACCTAAATGCTATTCCAAGGAAATTATGATATCTCTACCTCATTTATCATAATCAATCATTATATCAAGCTTCAAAAAACCATCCTAGGAAAATATAGATATAGGTACCCTTGAACAAACTTTTTATCTGGAGATATGGTTGAGTGCCCCTATGTCGATAGATTTTGTATTAACCATCCTTTTTTCTTATAGCAAATGTGGAGCACTCTGGAATTTTTTATAACAGCATTTGAAATTTTGTAGAAAGAAGATGATTGTCTTAGGAAATGCAACTGTTTACTTATGGTAAGCTGTGAAAGTCAGAGTCGTCCATGACATATCTTAAGGAGACTCACATCTCTTGTAGCTGTTGTAAGTCAAACTAAAGACTGAAAGCAATGATATCAATGCTTCTAAGTCCACTTCATTTCAGGCCTCAAATGGATCCTTATGTCAAAGGGAAGCAAAAGACCGGAAGGGTAAGACCTGGGATGGGGCATTTCTATAGACACACCTGAGGATTTTCAATGCTTGGATTCCCTGAATCCTCCAGGATAGAGAGAAAATGTTTTTCTCTTATTTTCCTGAAATGAAGCATCAGTTCTTTCCTGGAGGCTGTGAAAAGAGCTCACGCAGGGAATTTATTCATTCATTCATTCATTCATTCATTTATAAAATGCTTCTTACTGGTTTTCAAGATATTCACCTTCAGTCTTCATTTCTCTGTGTTAAAAATAAGAGCAGCATCTTAGCATAATCTAGGTTAGAACATACAGCTGCTGCCTAGGGAGAAATACTTTATGTATTGAGAGAACTACATAATTAGCTAATGTAGTAGGCATTTTTATTAAGGTAAGTTAACTAGTAAATATTAGTACCTATGTACTAGATGGAGAGTACGTGGAAGAATAGTTAATAATATTATTGAGTTATTGTGAGGTTAAGGAAGAAAAAGAAGTCCATTCAAACATAACGTCTAAAGAGTGACTAAAACAAATATTTTTTTGCAAACAAACATGACCAAATATATGCTTTTTACAGTTTATTCTTCAATGATAATTCTTGCCCTGCTCTGCTCTGTTCCTCCTTTATCCAACTCACATACACAAAAAATAAATTATCAAATATCAAAATATCGGGGCTGGGATTATGGCGCAGTGGTAGCGTGCTCGCCTAGCACGCGGGAGGCAATGGGTTCGATCCTCAGCACCACATAAAAATAAAATAAAGATATTGTGTCCACCTACAACTAAAAAATAAATATTTAAAAAAAAATCAAAATATCAAATTTCTAAATTGGTACTACTCTTAAGAGTACTGGATCTAGAGCAGCCCATGTTTTTATGAACCTCCCATCCTACCAAAAGTTCTTCTAACATTTTACCACATTCTTCATTGCTTTTTCTCCCCGTTGCTACCACATGCGGAATAAATCTAATTTTACTATAGGTGTGTTCCACATGTTCTGCCTGTAGATCCATGTAGAAGAATGATTCATACTTATGTACTACATATGCTTTACAATGAAGATGGATTCTAAGGGGACCCTGATAATAAAATCTAGAGCAGGAGGCAGGATCTCACCATCAATGTCATGGGGTAAGCTATGGTCAGATGTATCTGTGGAAATTTTTCCAGAGCCTGTGAAAAGCCTGTGACCACAGTGTTCGAGATGTCTTAGAGAAAAGGGCAGCTGGATTTGGAGTACAGTATCTGGATTTGATGTCTTTTACACAAGAAGACATAAACATAGAAAGGCAAAACTAAATTTGTGGTACAATATGAAATAGGCTACTTTAGTCTATTGTATTGTAATATAATAGACTAGAAATGTACATTTCTAAAACATTTTGAAGAAATTGTACAAAGATGATGGACATTTGCAAATAATATTAAACAGTGAACATTTCAAAATCATCAGTGTCATACTTTAAATAGTTTGTGAGCAGGTTTAATACACATGTCAAAATACTACTTATGCACCCATTTTTGGACTGGTAATTTGTTTACAGATTTAGAGACACAAACATTAAGAACTGACTGATCTTTTGAAATGACCTCTTCACATTTAAAAAAATTGAGTTTGATCTATAAAAAATGGTTTCTGATTCACTGTAGTAGCCAGGACAGTCCTCAGGAGAAGAGATGAATATTGAAGGAAACATTTAGGGCTTTATAGATGATAGTAAATAACAATTGCTCTACAATGAGATTAGTTGCTAAAATACACTGTAAAATTTGTCTAGTCCTATTGTTCTATGAGCTTCAAATATTTCATATTCTCTTTTCATATATTTCCCTTTATATTTGCTCTTATACTTAAATGAAATAGGTGTCCAGGGATATTTTTCCTTCCTGGAGAAATAAGTAAGTGAATAAATTAACTCAGGATGCTTATGCCTATGTGGCTATGTGAAGAATTTCTTTATGACAAGCTGAGCATAATTGTTTTCTCTTCCTATTTGAATAAATAAAATATTTTTCTTATTAATTTTAATTTTATGTACTATAAAATATTGAAAGACCAAGCATAACACTTTTAAATCTGCATTGTTTCTTATTACTATAATACACTTTTCATTAGTTTCAGGAGACACATTTTCCAGAGGTTATGACATATAATTGAAGTAAATATTATATTTAATAATCACAGATTTAAGTCAGATATTTTACTGTCTTTATTTATTCACTCACATATTTCTTTACTCACTCAGCAAATATTTATTAAATATATCTGTGCCAGGCACCATGCCAGGTACTTGAAAACAGTCATAAACATGATACACTCAACCCTTGTTCTCCTGAGTTTTATGATTTAATATCATTATGCTTAAGAATCTCATAGTAAATATGAAAAAGGCTTTCAGTATTGGAGTTGACCTTTAGAAGATATTGAAAGGCAATTTCAATATTATGTGCAAGCAGTTAGGCATTTTTTTATGCAGGTTCAGAGTTTGGCTCCACACTAAGCAAAGCAGGTATTCTCCTTAGATAAAAACAGTAATTTTGTAATAGATACTCTAAAACAATGTTTCTCTGCCATTAGCACTTTGGTTTTTCACTTGGAAAAGGCTGAAAAGAAATGAATATGTGCAATTAGAATACAGCTGAAAATAACATTGTCATTTCTGGTTTTTGCAGCCCTCAGTCACTTAATACTTCATAGTGCCCAGAATGTCTTAATTGAAACATTAGCATCACTGTCTGTCCTGAGGAGACTGTACTTGTTGGAAGCTGAAACATCAGTTGAGGAACAAAACACTCTTGATGCTAAATAACAAAGTATTCCAACAAGAAACTACTTTTCCCTTCTTGACATTTATCTAATATGCTGATATTTCTAATAAGTACTAATAATAGTTGTAAAACCATTCTCTCATTTAAAATTATTTTGAAACAAAACTTCCCAGTTGGTTAGCACATAGGTTCTGAAAATAGAGACTGTATTTTGAGAAGCAAAGAGATTAATGCACAAAAGGTAGACTCTTATTTAAAGGAGAAATTAATTATTAAATAATTTACAGAAGAAAATAGTTATTAATTAATAATTATTAAATACTTTACAGATATATAAATAAAAAAATCCCAAATATGAATGATTCCAAGCTATACAATATTTCGATAATTGCCATGCATTATTCATATCACATTTATATATTAATTTTTTATGAATGTTTACATGCTATTGTTTGTTGAGACAAAGATTCTTTCATTAACCATACTCAACTCAGGTTTTCCTGGGTTTTGTTTAGTTTGTTGTTTGTTTGTTTGCTTTAAATAAAGCCAGATTTTTGGATTTCTGAACTTGTCTCTGCAATGTCTAATTTTATCAACAATCCTAAGTCAGTTTAACCACTTTCATTATCAGATTATTCCCCAACATCTGATTAGGTTCCTCCTTTTCTAATATCCTGAAGATGATGTCTGAGCACTTGGGCCTGCCCTAACAAGAATCCCGTTAGGTTGCTTTAGCCATAATCCTCCCTTACCCCTGATGTTTTCTTTTAGTAATTTTCCACTCACTGACCTCCACCATGCTCTTTATCTGTAAATTCCCACTGGAACAAACCATGTCCAAAGTTGAGTCTAGTCTCTCCTCATTCTAAAAACACTTTGTGGTTTCTATACTCATAGTGATTCTCCATGAATAAATTGTTCCTTACCATTTTTAACAAGCCTCATGATTATATTTTTCTTTAAAAGTTGCATTAAAATTCTAAATAAAAATGAAGAAACAAACCTAAAAGCTGTTTCTAATTATATTTTGCTCTATATGAATGCTTTTGAGATAGAAACTCTCTAATATAGTCAGCTTTATAAAACCAATTATTTATATAGACAGTTCTTCATGTATACAAGCCTCAGTAAAATTATTTTACAATGAGAATTTTATCAGAAAGGTGATAATGAGTTGTAAAGAAGCATTCACTTACTTGAAATCCCAAACTTATAACAATATTTCATTTGTAGATCTTTTTCTCTCTTTTTTTAGCAATGGTGAAACTATGTTTTCTTTTGAAAAGTAATACAGAACACTATCAAGTGCATACATATATTAGTAAATACAATGGCATATCTTCTATACAAATCTGATGAGTGATTCCCAGGGATTAGAAGTGACAAGAGATTTTGACTACGAAATCACAGCATAAGTCAGTGTTATTGGATGACATGTTTATTTCATATCCTAATTTTGGTTGTGATTATATATCTTTATGCATTTCTCCAAACTCCACCAAATTGTACACCTCCAAATACAAATCTTTCTATATATGAGATTTAACATAAAATGGATGTGTCCTACTATATAGGCCATTCAAGTATACACAAGATCTTTATGAGACAAAAACTCTGTTTTTTCAATCTGCTGTTTATATTTCATCAAGCTTATATTTTTAAATTATCTTAAATAACTGAATATATAAACTTCAATTTAAAAATTTATTAAATGGTTTTATGTTTATTGTTTTAAATTGTACTGGATTTGTGAAAATTCTTTTTAAATTGTGATTTTTAAAACTTTTTATTATTTAAGACTGCTTAGAAATTGGTAACATTTCTGAAGAAACTCATGTAAGAATTAGCAAAATTGGGGCTGGGGTTGTGGTTCAGTGGTAGAGTGCTTGCCTAGCATGTGTGAAGCACTGGGTTCAATCCTCAGCAGTACATGAAAATGAAGTATGCAATTTGATGTTTTTTAAAAAAAATTAACAAAATTGTCTTATTTTCATGTCTGGAAACTTCAATAATCTTCTATTTTTTAAATATTTTTTAGTTGTCAATGAACATTTATTTTATTTATTTATATACAGTGCTGAGAATTGAACCCAATGCGTCACACATGCTAGGCAAGCGCTCTACCACTGAGCCACCACCCTAGCCCCTTCCTTTGTCTTCTTAAATTCCTTGACTGCTGAACAATCATGTATTTGGTCAAGAAACAAAAACTTCCATAGAAATTTCCTTATTCTCATTTCATCTTATATTGCATTTCAAATTTTAACTCATATATTCGTCCTGTAACTTTTATTCAATAATTATTGATGCTATGATTGACTAGTCACTATACTTGTTTATAAATGAATGGAAAGCCCTATAAGAACTGTTATTTGTTCATAGGCAACTTGGAGTTTAGAGAAGCAGATACTGAAAACTAAAGTGACTGAATCTCAAAGCTTATGGACCATTATAGATGTCTGAAAACAGAAGATGATAAGCAGAGAGGTGAAGGGGGAATCATTCAGCTTACTTTCACATTGACTGCACAAGGATCATCAAGATTAAAATTTTAAACCTCAAGGTCATTACCTTAGAAATAAAAAGGCCTAAATATGTATAATATTAGACCTGGTAGTACATATCCTCTAGGAAAAGTTTTCTTCCTCTCTTAATCCTTAGTGATAATGTGACTTTCTTATGGAATAGAAATATGGCATGGATGATTTCTCCCTGCCTCTTCCACCATTTTGGAAATACAGTACTTAGGGTCCTCACTCTGTGGTATTGGTCTCCAATTTTACATATATTTGGATAGGCAGTTATTTTTTTTATTAAAAAATAAGAGTATTTCTTACCCCTTGGATTAGTCAGCTTACTGTCACTTCAATGAAGTATTATGATAACTAACAAAAAGAAAAGTTTTACTTTGACATATCATTTTGGACGTTTAAGTCCATGGTTGATTAAATCCATTGGTTTGGGCCTGTGATGACATAGCATATCATAGTGTAACATGCGGTAGTTTGTGTTTCTCTTTTATTCTGTTTATGTAGTGAATTATTCTGATTTATTTTCCAATTTTAATCTAATCTCACATTTGTGGAATATATTCACCACAATCATAATATTCCAAGCTTTTTATTGGATTATTTCCCCTTAATATCTCACTTAGTCTTTGTGTATACAAGTTCATGAGAAGGCTCAATGATAACATCTTAGTACTTATATTATAGCTTTTGTCGAAATTTTCAAAGGCCTGAAATAATGCAACCAATTTTATCTTTTTTTTCTTACCTTATTGTATTGCTTAATACTAAAAGAACATATGATTGAGATGGTGAGGCTAATTAAAACTAATTTAAGCTGATATGTAGAAGTAATAAGGACTTTTTTGTAGCATGTAAAAAGACTCATATTCTGCAGTTAGCGAAAAGACAAATGTAAGACTTAGTTATAATGGTGTCCCTAGTTCTGCAAAAGCTTATATTCAAAACTCCATCAAGTCTGATATACCAAGGTTTTAAAGCTTGGTGAGAAGGGATGCTGAGACTAGGAATTGGAACATATGGAGAGACACAATTAAATACCTCCTTAACCCTTTAATCTCCCTTTTTCTTCTTAAAGGATAATCCTCTCTCCTCTTCTGAGGATGATGGAGAGTCCTCTGACTTATGAAACCAGTCTACCTTGGGAACTGTGTCCATCTGTCCTCCTGCAAACCAAACTAAATCATGCTCCCTCTTTCTGAGTATGCTGTGTCACCATGGACTGAGGAATATGAAGTTGGACAAAGAAAGATTGGCAGTATGGGAACATTCTCCTTTCTATAGGATTTAACAGTTGAGTATGGACGCTGGGAGAACATGTTAAAATTTCGCTAAGTTCTTAGGTATTTAGAAAACCACACAACACACAAATGAGGTAGAAATGCAATAGATTTCACAATATGTAAAAGGCACATAAGCTTCAGGCTAAATAGTGTGTCAAACAGTAATATCTGCTAGCTGTTTACATTCAATGAATGGGACCAAATAAAAGCAAAATGACATGCAGTACTTGAAAAAGATACAATATTAAGGAGATGGCAGTGTCTCTCCTTTGTTGGTGATGGCCAAAGGAAAAAAAAATTGCAAAATTGAGCTCCTCTTAGCTATAGAGATAATAGATTTCCTAACTAATGAAGCCACTAGCCAGGATTATACAATTTCTATAGCATATTTAAATATTTGATTTACTTCTGAGATATCCTAATATTTAGAGAGAGATGGAGATGGTCAATACAACATGATGTATTTAGCAAAATCAATGGGCATCTAACATAGACGGGTTCTACTCAGTCACAGTATATAGCAAGAAAGAATTACAGGGACAATGAGAAAAGCTATCTTAATGCAAGTTATGATCTCTTGTTCAGTTCCTGGAATTGATCTATCACATCCAGTATAGACTGTGTGAAGAAGAAACTATTTCTTCAAGAAAATGGATCCTGAATTACTCAAGAAAAAAAGTATGTATGAATTATTCCCCTAGTGCTCTAAAGTTAACCATACCCATCTAACAAAATATAGGAGAAAGAGTTATGTCCAGATATTTTGAGGACATAGGGTCTATGTTCTTGAACCAGAGCATCTAGAGTGTCCTTATGGTTTCTATGTTAGAACTGGGAGTGATGTAGTGTGTATTGGCAAGGAGGACACACAGGTAAGTAGTACTGTAGCTAAAATCTGGCTTCCACTGCATCCACTGGGCCAATGACCAATAAAGCAATGATTGACTTTGTCCCCAAATATATATTTTAATAAATATTAAATAGATATTTGGCAATTGGCCAAAACAGTACATTAGTTTTTGATCTTTGATATTAAAAAATACTTTAGTAAGAAAGGATCTAGAAATATCCTCTCCCACCTAGCTATGTTAAAATTTGTCTGGTGATTATATCTCACAAAGAGTGGGGTATAATCCATGTTGTGGTGAGAGTTTTAGATCTGTTCTTTGCCCTCATTGCCCCAGGTGGTAGGTGTGTTTTGGCACCAGAGGCTGGATCACAACTTAATATTCTGCTGAAAATTTCCCTCATCCAAAATGATCTTTCTTTGTCCAGGTTACATCTTCTTTCCAGGTGCAGTCTATGGTACAATAGATGTTCAACATGTCTACCTCCTTTCCCTCAGTATGGGCAACTAAGAAGGGCTATGCTTCCCCTGGGATTAGCTGAAGACTTTCCAGAACCTGAAAAACCTCTCAGGGGCACTCGACCACTGAGCCACATCCCTAGCCCGATTTTGTGGTTTAATGTAGAGACAGGGTCTCACTGAGTTGCCTCGCTGTTGCTGAGACTGGCTTTGAACTTGTGATTCTCCTGTCTCAGCCTCCCTAAGTGCTGGGCCAGCTTTCCTTTTGCATGTCCTCCTGAAGAAACTTTCCACACTCCATACTTCACCTCAGACCACCTTTCTCATCTTCTGTGACTCCATCGGAACTACTAAATAATGTGACTTTGTCCCACAAGTCTAAAATTCTTTTTTCTGTCTTTTAATTATCTTTGTTCTCTGTGCTTCTGCTTGGATACTTTGAATTTACCTACTTTTGAGTTCATGACTCTCTACTTGATATTTTTGGTATGTTATTATACCTATCAAAGGAATTCTGGATTTTTACAGTTATAGTTTTTAGTACTTTTATTTCAATTTTGTTATTTTATTTAAACAAATTATATGTTTTTCAATTTCTTTGTTTCCACTACTCATTATCATCCCTGTATTTTTCTTATCAGTTTCAAGGTTAATTTGAAATCCTTTTTCTGCTAACTCCAACATTTGAATTAGTAATGTGTCTGCTTCAATTTTCTCATTCTTCACTTGATTATCATTTACCTTTTAATACTTGTTTTTCTTACTATATATGATTGTATGTCATTCACAGGTGTCTCTGGTGTCTGCCAGAAGGATTTCACTCCTAATCAGTGTAGGGCAGAGACTTCATGACTTTCAGATGTAATATCTCTAGGGTTTGGGTTGCTCAGGATTTGATTGAGATATTAGGAGGGATCTTCCTCATGTACTCTGAAAAAAACTGATGTTCAGAGATTCTTTAGCTTAGCTCTTCCATCTCTAAACTCGAATGAGTCATAATCTGATAAATGTCCTCAGGAAAGGATCCTTTCCTAGGATGTTGTACATGATAAATGTATATATGGTCAAATAAGAAATAAAGTATAAATAAATACCAATATACAAGTTAAAATAAAATTATAAAGGAAATGAGCCATGAATATGATAGACCCATTCAGAGCTGGGTTAAAATTTTGAACAAAAGCATAAAGTGATTGACTGTTCAGTTTGTAGTAATTTAAATGCATACTACTGCTATGGACTGTCTCATCAATAAAAGCATATCATGTTTTCCCTATACTTCTTTCTTTCTTGTGCCTAGGGGTGAATAAATTTTGATTATATTATTTAGACATCTTGTGTAGTGGTTTTCATTTTCATCTTTGAATTGCAAAACAGTCTCTTATTTGGCTGTTAAAGGGTTTGTACGGTTCAGGCTGATACATGGCTTCAATTTTCTCTAGTTTTAACAGTAACTAAATATCTGTTGACAATTCAAAGCAGCTCATGATGTACTGTGTTTTCTTTTTACCTTGACCAAAATGTGAATAACTTCTACAAGGACTTTTGATGATTTTTCTATTACATGTAACAGAAGTAACTTAATATAGAGTATTATAAACATATTTTAATATTGATATATATTGTCTTGATGAATAACAAAATATTTCTTTAAACTCTGTTATATACAGTAGGAGCTGTTATTTAAACTAAATTCATTCCAGGAGTGAAACCAACTGAATTTTATAGGAAATGATTAAACATGAATAAACTAATACCATAAACAAAAATCTTCTAATGAATTTCCTTCTCTGCAGTTTTTTGAGACCTTGTTATTTTTATCAACACACATATTAATAAAATTACTATAAAAAATTCTGAGCAAACAGGAGAATGGCATTTTACTAGTTATTTTCTAAATGAAGAAGATAAAAATAGACAAGATTTGTCTGAAGTGTAAATACTTTCAACAGATTATTCTGCCGTTATTTTGTAACTCTTAAGACAATCACCCCTAAGGCTTCCATCAAGAGATATTTTTCTTGAAATACTCTTGATTTATTCAATTACCTTGTACTTTTCCCCACAGAATTAGATTACCTTGTTGAGCCAATAATCTTTGTTTGCATATCAAATATTATGAGTGTAAGAAATTGTATATCTTTTCCTAACCATATTATTAAGAGATGGCCATGAATGAGTAAATGAATCAGAGGACTGAAATGTTTGTTTAAATAATCAATTTTCCAGGCTAGACAGGAGAGCTGGGGAGTCAGCATGAGTATTCTGGCTCTTTTAATAAGTCATGTTGACTAGTCCAGCTTTTATCTGGGATGAAATTGATTTTCGATCTGTTGGTTTACTCCTATGTCTTATTTTGCAATTTGCTTATAACTTGGGTGTATAAGAGAGGTCCTATTTTGACTCTAAAATTTTAATGATGTACATCTTGTGTTTTAGTAACACATTTAGAAAAAAATTCTATATTATAAAAGCGTTATGAGTACCACCTATTCTATTACAGGAAACCTAGTTGAATTTATTAAAAATATTTTTTGCAGAATTATGCACCACACAACATGCATGGCATATAGTAAATTAAGTATCTGTTACTGAAATTCAAATGTAATTTTGTGCTTTAAATATTCATTTGCTAAAACTGCCAATCCCTATTATCTCATATGGTATCATAATTGTTAAAATTTTATGATTTCCTTAGAGAGGTTGCCGTGCAAAAAAACTTTAAAAATTCTTAATATATTAAACTAACACTTATTATTTTAAATAACTTCACAGGCAAAAAGAACATAAAGTTCAACTTTTATGAACAAAATAGAAAGTAATGAAAGAACATTCTGAAAATTAATATGGCATATCTAAAAATGTACTTTGAATATAATTTTGGGGTATAAAGGATATAAAAATAGAAATAGTTCAGGATGTTCTGGATGTGTTTGATGGAAATGATAAAACTCCAACAATCTGGAAATGTAAGATGTATGTACCCCTCCCTGCTTTGGAGTCCTTGCAGGCAAGGAATCTGTGTACAGAGTATTTGAAAGGTCCTGTCTTATTTCTTCATGTTTTCCAAAGATGCACACAGTGGTAAGAGAACCTGAAAGTTTTCCTAATCCTCACCTCTTCAACTGAGGAGGAACCAATAGTCCCACAGATATGTGAATGAGGAAGAGATACAAAGGGTCTGTTTGGAATTCAGAGATGTATGTTGACCCTGAGGACTCGATTTTTCTTGACACTGAGTCTTTAGTATTGAGTGAACTCCTGGCCAGTTAGACTCAGTAATGTTCCCTCTAGCTAATGAGGTATTTAAGATAATTATTAAGTTTGGTACATGAAACCTGTTGGAACATTATGATTTCCTTTATACTTTATAGGCACAATTTTAAATTAGAAAGAAACATATGTTTCCCAACTTATTATTTTCTAATTGGCACACTGTTTTATTCCACAAGGTTCTGTATTGTCTATAATATGACATGTATTTGTTCATACAGTTAAATATTTGTTTAAAATCTATTATTTTATTTAGCAAAATTCTCATCACAACTTGTTCTAGAAATTGTATTTGTTTCCCAAGCTCTAAATATAGTATAGATATTTACACAAATAATGTCTTTTATCATATATTAAAAAAATAAATATAAGCAATGAATATGGGACACATCCATTAATTAAATTAACAATAAAACAATGTTATAGAAACAATGTTTTCCTTTGTAGATTATAGATTTGATTGGATAAAATACATTCACTGTGCATTTATAGAGCAGATTTTCAGTTTTAAAACTGAGCTGTGTGGGCTGGGGCTGCAGCTCAGTGGTAGAGCGCTTGCCTCACATGCGTGAGTCACTGGGTTCGATCCTCAGCACCACATAAAAATAAATAAATAAAATAAAGATATTGCATCCATCTACAACTAAAAAATACTTAAAAAAAAAACTGAGCTGTGTATGATAGTGTTAGTATATTTGGGGATCATGTTTTCAGAGGCCTGGTCCTTACGTGGCATTGCTCTGGGCTCAAGGTGAGGCAGAACATCCTGGTGAAAGGAGAGAGTGGAGGAGAAAGAAGCTCAGAACATGGCAAACAGGAAGCAGAGAGAAAGAACTCTGCTCAAAAAGGAGGAAATATAACCCTAAAAGCACACTCCCAGTGACCTACCACCTCTAGCCAAATCCTACCTTCCTACAGCTATCACCTAGTTAATCCATTCAAGTGGATTAATGCACTTATCAGATCAAAGCTCTCATAACTCCATCATTTTACCTCTAAACTTTCTTGCATTGTCTCACACATGAACTTTTGGGGAACACCTCAGATCTAAACCATAAAAGACAGTAATGAATATTCAGAGGCACATGTTTATATACATAGAGGCAAGGACTGTCTATTGTGCAGCTCACTATTAATTTCCCTTTTGATGTTAAATTTACAGACGACTTTGGATTTTGCAATACCTTTGGTTTCATTACTCAATGAGATTGCCAGTCAGCTCTTTTCGAACTCCATCTTCCAAAACTATACGGTATGTGCAAATTAGTAAAGGGTATTGATTTCCATTGTTTTCTAGTTGTTAATACTCCTTAAGTGTTTGTGGGGAGAATTCCCTCCATTGAAGCAGCTCTGTATTTAGGCGGCTAGATAGAACTTTAATATTTGTGGATATTTATAAAATCTTTATTTTTCCATTTGACTCAAATGTACCTTCACACATATTACATAGAATTATTATTTATCCATATTAGATAAAATGAGTAGATTTTATTCATTTTCACTGAAAAAACAATGAAGAAAACTACATATCAACAAAGAAAGGTGCTTTAATACTTTCATTAATGGCTTTCAACTAAAGGCTAAAGTAAGATTAATACAGAGTACTAAAGGTATGTATAAGTATCACAAAATATGATTATTTCTATGTCTATATTAATATAATGGATAATATGTGTGCATGTATGTATGTATGTATGCATATAACTTACACATAACTTAAAATATAATCACTGTATAATCACTGTATAAATCCTACTACAAAACATAAACTTTAATAATTTTAGTAATATTTTATAAATCATTTTATTCTATACTTACATATCTCATCCTTCTTTTCTTTAACAATTGCATTATACATATTTCAAAGATAAAGCATAATATTTGTAAACAATTTACTACTGAAAGCATGCATCCAAAGTATCTGTTTTAAATGTTGTAAATAATATTCAAGGGATTAGAGTTGTGGCTCAGTGGTAGAGTGCTTGTGTAGCATGTGTAAGGCACAGGGTTCTATCCTCAGCACCACATAAAAATAAATAAAACAAAAGTTTTGTGTCCATCCACAAATAAAAAATTTAAAAATATAATATTCGAGGATTATCAATAAACAAACACATACTTCACTCAACAAAATTTACATCAAATCTTGTTTAAGAAGATAAATGCCACAGCAGAAAAAAAAAAGCAAATACATGTTTACATTGTGTGCACACAAATAATAATTTCCATTACTTTTTTAAAAAATGATATTAGAACTACTTTATCAATGTAAAGATAATTATTGACTCAAAGAAAATAGGATTTAAGGGATCTTTCCATTTATTACTAAATTGTAGACCACTAAAACTGAGTATTAATGAAATCAAAACTTTTGTATTTTGTATCCCCATTGAATTTTTGCATGTCTCCTGAATGGCATTGTGACGTACATGATGTCTAAAAGCCTAAAGAAGAGTGCCAGACATTTAATTAAATCCTAGATCTGACATGTGACCTTGACCTAGTTACTTAGTGGCTACATGACTCCTGCTCTATCTATAAAATGGCCACAATACAAGTAAAGATTAAATGTAAAGGAAATAAAATTTAAAACAAAATTTGGCATCTAGAAATCATTTATAAATGCAATTATTATGTGTTCATGTAAATTGTTCATATTGCCCACATGTATTTGGAAATTTATGTTTATTTTCTATTATAAGAATTACAGAGAAATAAATCAAATTTTTACTCTTTTGGTCTATAATATTTAATATTACTCCTTCTTAATCTCTTCAAGAAGAACAAGTTATTATTTTTTAATAAAACATATCTATATTTTTGTTTGAATCAGGACATTTGCCTTGTTACAGATAAAAAACATTGCGAATGTTTTGTTTTGTTTTAAAGATAGACCATATCAACAATGATAACATAATGTGTATTTCACACACACAAAAAGTATACCCCACAAAGCTGGAAGAAATTATTCTGAAGTTTTCACTACAAAGAAATAATAAATGTTTGAGGAGCTAAATATGCTTATCTTGATTTGAACATTACACAATGAATATATATATTAAAACATCGTATGGTACTTTATAAATATAAGAACAAGCTATTTATTGGATGATCCTAAACACAATATATTTTTATTTAGAAAATGATAAGTTTAAGGCTGAATGATTTGTAAATGAAATAAAAACATGTTTTATAAATCTCTAAATTTGCATTTACTAAACCTGTTTGGTTAAAGAGAACTTTCACTATGGCAATGAGTAATTACTCTGGTTAGATGAAACATTAAATACTTTTGTCTGTATTTGCAGGAGCACCTATTTTCTTGAGTGATCTAGAAATAAATATATGGTGGTTAATTAAAACACAGGCCTATTTTTCCAGTGTTTTAGATAGATCATGGATGCTGAGAAATGCACAGTTGTGGTATTGAGGTTTCCAGATGACAACTTTCACTGTATTTTTTTTGTGTAAATAATGACAATATTTCAGAGGAGAATTGCCACAGTTTCATACTCGATAAAGGAAAAAATAATTGCTCTCAGCAACTTGTCATTTTTAGCTCAGACAAGAGATTCCATCTCCCCTTGAGAAAACAGACACAGTAAAGCATAATGCCCCAAAACTTCAAAAATTAGAAGACAGTAGGAACTATAGGTAAGGCAAAAATTATAAAGAAGGATTTGATATGGAAAGTAATCTGCAAAATGAAGAATTGCCTCTACCTGTTGGTCACCAATGAGCCCACATCTAGCTGTTCCTGTCTCCTCTGACAGAAGTTTCTGTATTTATAAACAATGTCATAAAACTTTTTGAAAGACCTAGACCTGACCTAGTCCTCACCATCTGAATAGTAAAACATGCCAACTTTGTGTCCTCTTGTTTCAGATCAGGCAGTGTAATTAAAAACAAGTCACACTTTGGGAAACAGAGAAAGACATTTTTTCTTGAAATTCAGGTACAGTGCTATTTCTGGAAGATTCCAGTGTTCTTATTTATTCAAAATGTCCAACACTAAACCATTAGGGACACTGCCTAGGGTCCTATCATGAAGTTTCTGTCTCTTAAACCCCATGCCTGAAATATAAGAAGCTACAGAAATTATTTTCCTGTGTCCTTATTAGTCCTTCAATACAACAGAGAAAAAAAAAATATATATATATATATTTAGTTTTTTCCAGCAGTCTTTAGTGTGGCTTCATAGCTTATTTAGCCATTCCAGCTCTACTATCTCTTTGTCTAGAATGAGACTGTACTCAACGTAGACAGGAAAATCAGCATAAAATATCACAAATACTTAGACATTCAGAACCATAGAAATAGAACACTATAGCTGGGCGCGGTGGCTTAAGCCTGTAATCCCAGCACTTAGGGAGGCTGAGACAGGAGAATCGTGAGTTCAAAGCCAGCCTCAGCAATGGCGAGGTGCTAAGCAACTCAGTGAGACCCTGTCTCTACATAAAACACAAAATAGGGCTGGGGATGTGGCTCAGGGGTCGAGTGCCCCTGAGTTCAATCCCTGGTACCAAAAAAAAGAAAAGAAAAGAAAAGAAATAGAACACTATAAACTATTTCACAATGTATTACATAAATGTATTTCTGTCCTGTTTGTATGTATATAATTTTATAACACATACCTATGTGTGACATGTAAAATAAGTAATGAATGCATAATTATAATCCCCTGAAGCCCATGTTTTACCCTTTGCAAGTACATCTTCCAAAATGTCTATTACTGATTCTTCTTTGAAGGGTCTCAAAAAGCAATAATACTGAGGCTATTGGACAGTCTTTAAAATATAACATGACTGGCAAAACAAAGGCCTAAAATAAAGTGATCTCAAGAGCACAAAGAAAGCAAGTGTTTTGATGCCTGCACTCAATTACTGTACCATAAAGCATTCGTTCCTTTGGAAGGAACTGTTATTTTTCAAAATAATGCTAAATCCCAGCAGGTGCCATCACTGTGCACCATGCAGACTGTATCTCCGCCAAACTCCAGTAATTATTCAGACCAGTCAGCTGCTGTGTGTACTCTACACAAAGTCAGCATTCAGATTGTTTGTTGGATCTTATTGTTAGGATCATGACATTCATTACTAGGGACTAAACCCTTCATTACACAGTTTGTCAAAGTCTTCAAGCAATAGAGTATTTGAAAATGAACAAGTAGAATTAGTTTCCTATTGGGAACTCTCAGAAGAAAAAAAAAAGAAAGAAAGAAAAAAGATTTCCAAAATACATGTTACTTTGTCACCAATTAGTGACAGTTTTTTCACTGGAATGTCAGTCAGACCAGCAAAAGTACACAATATTTAAAAGTAAGGAAGGAACATTGGCAACAATAGTATAGTTTTGAAAGTTTGCTTTTTCAAAATATTATCTTTCCAACAACCATATGATACCTTTTACATTTAGTGGAATTTTGTTTGCTTGCAACAGATATATGATTTGAGAAAATAAAAGTGCTATTATAATGAAATATTAATTATCGCATGAGACTCTTGTAATCACTATTTTATTTCAGTGTGTTGTTTGGCATAAGTGATTGTCATGGCCCTGTTGAAGTTTTGTGAAGGCAAAACATCCATCATAAGCATTAGATCAATTATTGACTATTGGAAATTCCCATAGATCACCTTTTATTTCTTTGCACTGCTCACTATGACCTTTAGCTTTAATATAGCACACTTCATAGAATTCTGTTCCTTTTTTAAAAATAATAAATCCAAGTTTTTCTTCAATGGAGCATAAATTCAAAAACTTGGCAGTCTCTGAGAGACAGAACATTTAATGCATGCCAAATGTATTCATAGCCAAGAAAATGTGTGTATATTTCAGACAATTGTTTGGGACTGTGGATTCCTCAGATGACCATTTCTGTTCAAATTACCCAGGCCTATCAAAAGACCCTGTAGCCTGTCCAGTCAGTGAATTCTCTTTCTCTCTGAATGGATTTGTGATTGTTCTGTTTCTTTGCCTTTAGTTAATATGTACTTACTTTAAATCATGGGCTAGATCTAGGGAGACTAAGTGCCTTCTGCAGCCTTTTTTGGGGGGGTACCAATCCCAGACACCATCTCCTCTTTATTCAGATAGTTTTCAACACACCATTTCATTTCTGACTGTTATTCTTTCTGCTGTGACTATTTTGTTAAAGGTCATTTTTGTTAAAATACAACCCTCCGTTAACCTTGGTTTTTCCCATCTATCATCCTAGGAGTTTTTGAAACAATGTTTATAAATTATATAATATTAATTATTATTAGAAGGAGAAGGAATGGCTTCATGAAAGTCAAATGATCTATAAAAGATAACAAGACCAAGACTAAACTGTAATTTGAATCTCTAAATTCACCTGAATGTTATAATGCATGTGTGTGAGACAGAGAAAGAGATTGCTCTATCAATAGAGGCCTGTAGTATCTTCTTTTCCCCCTCTATCTTCCTAGTCATTTAAAGATTTGGCTTTCTCTACAACAGATATGTATTTCCTAGCTTGGAGTTACTGATACCTGAGATTTCTTTTAAAAGAATCTAAATGGGACTGTCCTTGTTTAGGACTTGACTTTCACAATTCAACCATTTCTGATTCACAGGTGTACAAATTTAACAAATTGTCTTGGTCCCCTGCAGTTTCCAATTATTACAGTTTACATGATTTAAATTAAACTGTGGGCCTAAGCCTGCCCCAGGGAGGGAGTCAGTATAGGATTCCTTATTTAGCATTCTGAGACCAAAGAAGGGTGGGTCCCAAGTCCCCAGTACAGCTTCAGAGAGGAAATAAATTATTGGAACTGAAGAAAGTTGTTTTAGCCCCAGGAGAAAAGTCCCCTTGTCTGTGAGCCAAAGTTACAACAGTAAGAATAAGTTTGAGGAAGAACAACTGTCTTATATGTTGAGTGGACTATGGACTAAGGTGTCAGCAGCCATGTTGCAAATAAGAATGAGTGAGTTGAAGAGAATGAAGCCGCCTATAGTAAGATATAATGCATCTGTATGTTTCAGTGTAGTATTCCTTATTAAATAAAAATAAATATTTATCAAATAATTTACAGTTCATTATTCCTTAAATATTTTAATGTGTACCCCTATTTCATTTTTGATAATCTTATAGAAAAAAGTAGAATGCCTTCCTTCCCATCAGTGAACAAATCAAATATTTGAAAGGTACTACTTCAAATCTGGAGTGATATTAAAGATCTTATACTTCATTCTTTTCCTCTTCCTGTTCTAATTCTTGGGTACTGCTCACAGCTATCCTAGCATGGAACTGCCCAGATGGAACATGAACACCTCCAAAGATTAACATTGTCTTTTACCCAATGACATATAGGAACACCAAGTGGTTGATTATTTCAAGACTAAGTAGGAGAAGATGGGATTGGGAAACAGTAGTCCATATGACTCACATTATAATTGTTTTATAATCATAAAGATGTGGTCACCATCCAATTCAGGTAAAGGTTGAAATTCTTTGTTATCTTTTATCTTGTTCCTTCCCCCTGACCTCACTTCCAGGACTCTATTAGAGGACATTCCTTTACATTCCTCATGGATGTTCTTCAATTTACTATGAAGTTATTTACAAATAAATCACTGAAAATTGAAAACATTCTCTATTAATAATGCATTGAATATATCCACCCTACCAGCCAACTAAGCTCAGCAACATCATGCATTTTAGGGTATTATTGCTTTCCCTTAGGGACTAAGTGACCAAATGGAAATTGTGGCTAGCTTCCTTTTCCCAACATCATGAGTGAAACTATCGTACTGCTGTGGCTAGCCCTGGAAAAGATAAAAATGCAAAGTTTGAAGTGAAGTTTCTAGGGCAAGTATACCACTTTCATACTATCTTAGAGTTAAGTTGATCCAACACAAGTCAGGGAACATCTGTGTATTACTTTTTTTTGAATATATATCTTGTTGTAGGAGGAAAATTAGGGTAAAGAGTGTAGAGTTGTTTTTTGCGGCAACAAAATTGTTTTTCTCTCATTCAACTTAACATCTCAAGTTCTTCCATTATGCCAACTAACTTTGCTTTTGAAGTAACTCCTTCGCAGATCAATATGTGGGAATGTCTTCATTGTTGTTGTCGTGGATTATCAGTTCTGAGACTGGAAAGAGAAATTCCTATTTCTAATGTAATGCGCGCGCACACACACACACACATACACAGTACACTTTTATTAGAAACCAATATGATTGAATATAAGTTTATCTAAGGGAAACAACTCCACATGGTGATTTTGAAAATAAAATTGTTTCTGTAAAGGATTCACAGGAAAAGGTACCACATTAGGCAAATAAAATTCTAATAAAGATCTTTCTGGATTGGAGAATTAGAGGAAAGGGTGAGGTCAACACAAATTGCAAATGAAAAGAAAAATTCTGACAGGGAAAGAGACAGAAATGAGGAGCCTGAAAAATCTATGAACAAATACAGCCTTCATCTCTGCATGGCTCCTGAGGAAGGTGATAACCAGGGAGGACTACATGCATCCTGGTTCAGAATAAAGGAACAGGACTGAGATTAGAACTGCCACTTGATGTTGAATGTAAGTCATTTGCCTGCTAAAACCAATGCACAAAACAGAATGTAACACTCTTCTACTCTTCTGAAAAATATAGTTTCTACAACATAGCAATCATAATATCTGATATCTGGTAAATATTTTAAAATAGTGAACATAAAAAAGTTACACTTGGGATGACCCAGATGAGAAAACTAACAGATAAAGATTTTAGTTCAACTATTATAGCTCTGCTTAGTGACATAAAAGGAAATGCACATATAGTGAATGAAATGTATATCTGAGCTATTCAGCAGAGAGTAAAAACCAAGAAAAAAAAATCAAACAGACCATCAATGCAAAGAAAATGTGAAACTAAGATGGGAACTTGAGAGAATGGATAATAGGGAAGATTAAACATACACAAATATTCTGATGGTATGAAATTGAAGCATGACTTGAATAGAGAAAATCAAATATGCTTTCGAGAAAACAGCATACATATTTCCTGGAAGAACAGCTTAAAATTTAACATTAAATCAGATTCTATTAATATCTCAGTATTTGAGATACCTGTGCAATGACCAAACCACAGCCAAGGGCCTAGGAAAGTGTGTTGTGGTAAATTGAACTAAAAGAAAGATGGATTTTTTTCTATAATTTTATCTTATCTTTTGTATCATGCATCTGTCTGATTGATAGATTGAGAAGGGTTCAGAGTTGTTTTATTATTAGTTAATTGAGTTAAAATATCATAAAAATAGAATAGATTAATAGCTAGGTCTCATTTGGGTCTTCTACCTCTTTCTGCATGTGATGTTCATTATTTTATTAAGGGAAGAGTTCTTCCTTGAACTGCTCCTTACCTGAAGAGAGAAAAGAGTCACCTTATTGGCTTTCCACAAATATAATAATTATGTTAATCACAATTGATTAACAAATAACCCTTAAACATTTGTCAGTGTGAAATTACAAAGTAAAACTGCAAAATAGAAATCCCTATACTCGTTTTCTAGTGTATAGCTAGTCCCGGACTTTGATTCCCCAAAGCAAAGCATAATAAAAAAACAAATGGACATCATGTTATAGGGGATGCAATTCTAGAAACAGAAATATGACTAAAGTGCAATGAAATGAGAATGGCAGCAGCAAGCAAACACAGATGAATATTTCTGAGCTTGCTACCCAAAGCAAAACAAATAAACAAAAGCAAAAACATGTGTACAGATTGCTCAGTCTCCTAGTCCAATCTTTCAGATTAACTTCTCTAATTTCTCTGTGCACAATGATATCAAAATATCTGAGTATAAGTATTTCTCTAATATTTAATTTCCTAGAAAATGCCCACATGATCTTAAAGAGATAGAATAATGATCATGATACCACAAAGGTAGTGTTTGAAGGATGTTCACAGAACCAGTGGGGATGACATCATCCCAGCATCACCCACAAAAAACAGGGACTACCCTCTTGTCACTCCTGCCAGTGTAATCACCACATCACTGTTGATGGCTTTAGTGAAGTGGTGGCCATTAGACCTTCCTAAGGAAATATATTGAGGGCTAAGCTCTTAGATGTTACATAAGAAAATCATCAATATTCTCACTTCCCTGTGCTTTTTACTCATATTCTCAATACTGTGCCAATAAAGCTCTGGCATTTCAAGTTCTCTCTATTTATTTATTTATTTTTATTGTGGTCCTGGGGATGGAACCCTTGGCTTTGTGCATATGAGGGAAACACTCTACCCACTGAGGTATATCCCCAGTCCTCAAGTTCTCTTTCTAAACCCACTTCAAATATAAATTTCATGGGGACACTCCAGAAATTTATTAGAAACTTTCTTCCCTCCCTATTATCTTTAAGGTTCCTTCCGAGAAAGAACCTGAGGCAAAAGCATGGTGTATGTTCTTTGAGAGGGAATCTTATTATAGCAGTGAAGGCAAAGGGCATTGAGACAGAGGTGCCTTATTTGAAATGAAAAAAAAAATTAAAGATCAAAGAAAATTGTATATATTACATTAAGCTTCCATCAAATCTATCAAAACTTTCTTCAATCAATCACAACTAATATGATTTTCCTATTAATAAACAAATTGATTAATGGAAATAACCCAGTCAAAATATATTCTTTTTCTTCATGTTTCTCCTTTTCATTTTTAGATACATGTAATTCATTTGGAACACTTGAACTTATTTTTTATTGCAATGTAACCCTTTACTCAAGAACCTGGTTGAAACTCAGAACTCTATTGAGATTTTCCAGTCTACCATAAAAAAGTATTTAGGTATTTCTTTTTAGTTCTAAAGCATTCAGTGCATTAATTTTACGAACTATCATCAGTGGCACAACAACATCATCTTCATCTTTCATAATTTTTTATTATATCACAGTTAATTGTGGATTTCTCAACTCTTTTAATATAATTTATCAGGCAATTGATCAGGCACTTGAATATCTAGTAGTTTATGTTACAAAATTTCAGCCTTTGTGATCAAAACATACCTGGGATTATTGACTCAAAAATGGGCAGGTTTTCAGTCACAGTAATTGAAATTGAACCATACTAATTTGATCATGGTTTGCAGACTTTATTTTCATTACCACTGTTAGTTTGCGTGTCTTTGTTCCAAAGGCTAAAAATATCATATAAAAAATGTTTCTCTACTTTGAATAGAAGTACAACCATCTTCCAATACTACACACATAGATCTAACAACTCTTCTTTTTAATCCATTTATGTTATTTTATCAAATAAGTGTGGTTTTTGAACTCAAATATAGACAGTTATGTTATCAGTTTTTAAAAAGATGTAAGAGAAATATCAGGAACAAAGAACAAAGTAACATGCTAATTCTACTGGCAAAATAAATGTATTATAATTTAGATGTATTTGTTGATGTGCATGATTTCCTAATAAAACTATTGTTTGTTTTTGAAAGTTCTGGCTTTCAAACTAAAGTGAGATTTTGTCTCTGGGCTCTTCTTGTTATTTTGTGTTTATATATGTTCATAACATTCTCGGAAAGATAAATTGAAAACTAGACACAATCGTTGTACTTAAAGCATTTAGAAAATAAGGAGAAACATGTCATAGAGTAACACCAAGCACAAGTTTGATGCTTTCTCCTGAGATTCCTAAGCCTCATATTCAATAGCAAGTAATGAATTCTGTTGATTTTGTACAATGTAGATTTATAGTTGTGCTGATGTTGACTGAATGATAACCTATTACCCAATAACATTTTTGTCTCCAGGGGGAATAAAAACCACTTCACAAGAATCCCCTCCTCAATTCATACACAAACAAGAGGTTAAGTTCAAAGACGGTAAGCCTACTGTTTGTGTGCATGTGTTTTAGAACACTTTTTTCTGACCTAGCAATTGCATTTCACCTGCTCTCAATTGTTCTGTGTTTTCATTGCATCATGTGTTGATGTATATGAAGCATGGGATATCATAGTACTGTAAAGAATAGACGACCAGGAGGAGATGAATTAAGCCCTGGGCAAGACTTTACTGGAATACATGCTCTGGGGCCGAATCCTCTCGTCCATCGGAGTGTTTCCGGGAGGAATGGTGCTGGAGTTCCAGTGCACAATTTCAAGAAAGCCCGGTCAGGAAGGGGAGGGCTTGGGGGCAGGAAGAGAGGGCCAGAGTCCTTCCTGGATAGGTCAGGAAAACCTGCTGATTGAAAGGAGGCGTGTCTACTGGTGCCCTCAGCGTCTGGCTGGCAGCTCCACTCCGCAGCCGCTGACCGGTCCCCCTAATTGGACATCTTAGACCCTTACCCGACCTAACAAGTACTACATTCTAAAGTTTCTTAGTGGGAAAGATAAAAAAAATAAGGAAAAAATATTTCCTTTTATTAAGACTTCAGTGTTTCTGTGTATTGTGCTTTTGTTTTCAAAAGGTAATTGAATTTCATGAGGGTTTTGGCATATTTTCAGAATGCAACAAAAATAATTAATGAGCTAGACTATTATGAAAGTGTATTTATTGAAAAACACGTTTCTTGCTGATCTGCTGAAGTGCACAAACCGTTGTTTGCAAGATGTGCCTGCCGTGTGGTCCTTCAGTATATAAAAGGATAACCATGTTGCAGATTTAAAGTATACATGCAATAGGCAACACTTACCAGAACAATATGGAACAAAATAAGATCGTGATGTTTCTAGTGAGTGTCAATACTTCACATATTGGTAATCTATAATCTTTTATATATTGGGGGATTATTTTAAATAAACTTCTGCAATTAAATAAATCACCCATTAGCTTTACATTTGTGGGAGATATTATCAACTTAATATTGTTCTCATCCTCTGAAACAGATCTGGGAAGAATCAGTCGTAATACTGAATGTCCTTCATATTCATGTAGGTAAAATCATTCAGTGAGGTTTTTCTCTTTGAGAAATAATCCTTTGGTAGTTTAGAAATTCATTTGATTCCTTTACTTGGGTCCAGTCTTAACTGTTTTGTCTCTCTCTTATGAAACTAAGTTCAGCAGGCAGAAGAAGTCAGTACACTTGGGATCAATAACTGCACATGTGTTTGATTTTGAAAGGTGTGGAGTGGTGCTTTCCAGCTGACTTCCAAGCAGTTCTTTGTTTCCTAGCTGGGCTGTTTTAACTTTGCATCTTTCTTCCCTTTGAGTCTTGACTGCCCTCTTATGGTCTTGAATTTACTGGAAGTTTTCACTTGTGTAGAAGCACTCTCCATACCTTCAACCCCTCCCTTCCATCTTTCCCCATTCTGTGTTAATAGACTGTGCTCTTGCCAGAGAGCACTGCTTTGTTTGTAACCTTTGGACCTGATTGGTCCAGGAGTGTATTTAAGTTTCTACACTTTCTGGAATAAACAGTGTTTCTGCATCTCACTCCAGCAGAGCAGTTCTTTACACCGTGGGGTCTGGGTAGAGTGGCCCCGTGAACCGTCACCATCCTGGGAGACTCCATTTCATCTTCCACGGAAACCTTTTTCTGTCTCTCAGGACCCCCAACTCATTGAGCAGACCCACGCCCCACCCCTTAAAGCAATACACTTGGATCTATAGGAAATTTCTGTCACAGGATAGAGCGCTTTATCTTCTTTATCCAGCTGTTTCAAGTAGTAGAGCTACATTTCCGTTTGCTGTGAGACAAAAGCAGGAAAGAAGGAAAGAAGGAAACATGAGGAAGTGACGGTAGGAAAGAGAAAGGAAGGGAATAGAAGCGAGGAGGAAAGAAAGGAAGGGGGAAAGATAAAGAGTTGCAAAGAAAGAAAGAAAGGTAAGGTTAAGAAAAGGCAGAGTGGGTTCAGTCTAGGATCTCCTCAGCATTACACCATTGTGCTTTATAGATGACTCACTTTGCATAAAGAGGCACACTGACATGCAGCAGACTATTTCTACATTACCAGGAGAAATCACTGTTTAGTTGTTGGCTACACTATAATAAAACCTGTTGCCTAACAAAAACAGGAAGCATTATTCTTGCTGTGTGTTTAGAAAGCTAGGTAAATTTTAGAGTTCTTACAGAGCTGATGATACTTCATACAGGAAAATATTAAGAGCTGTTGGTTAGATACATGCAATTGAAAGATAGTTAAGTTCCATGACAACAGTCCTTCAGGGTTCATCGCATTTCTACATTCAATATTTACTCACACACATTGCATATGCTTACATTTTTAAACTCCAACACAAGTCTTTCTTTGTAGCTCCTTAAAGTCACTGCACCAGAAGGTGTAATTATAACAATAGAATTAAAGCAAACGTCTGGTCTAGGAACTGACATGGACCTACCATCACAGGTGAAATGTTCTCGTCTTTCTAGACCTGTTCCTTTACTAAATATTTTATTTGTTACTGAAAAAAATAAGTCCTTATAGATATCCACTTGTTTTTTTGTAGACCTAGAAAAACATGCAATTCCTTAAAGAGCTGCTGTCAAAAGCTATATTAAAAATCATGAAAAAAATTCTTCTAGCTCAGTGGTAGAAAATCCTTGGGTCTTGGGTTCAATCCTCAGTACCAGGGGAAACAATAATAGATACTAGCAGTACCTCTCCCTCCAGCAATGATGATGCAACTTAAACCAGTGTTTCACACAAAATTATGGAACTAGTGTTTCCCACCATTTCTGTGTGCTTCCTTCCTATTTACCACCTAAAATCCAAGAACTTGTCCCTTGATCATTTTATATTTCTACTTTCTCTTTAAAGTTTCATGTCCATCTTCTTTTTCCACTGTGTTGCCAAGGTCCATAGTTCAACTAAAAGCTAAATGCATCCCCTACTTTTTAACTGAACTAACTCTAGTCTTTAGTTTTACATGATGAGCCTGTTTTTCTTGTTCAACACATAAGCTATGTTAAAGACTAACTTTTGCTATCACAAAGAGAAGTCAATGTGTTATGTCTCCTTAGCATACAGTTTAGATCTCTATGTTCAAAGCTGCCTCTTCAGATATCATCCTATTCCTGCTGTGAGGAGGAACAATCTGAAAATTGCACGATTCATTTCTGCTTACACTGCTAAAGAGGCATGGCACCTCTGATTTATCTCATCCACTTAGTTCTGGGCTGTTTCTGCTCAGAGAAAGGTACTTCAGTCCTAGTTAAGTCACTGCATGTTGGACCTGTGCAATGTTGTCAAAGATTATGGTCACTTTTATGTTGTATCCCTCTGAATTTCATAAGTATTTAAACAGTTACATAATTTTACTTCTTAAATTACTTTTATTTTTCTGAATTTAAGTAATAATTTTCTGTCCCTGAATACCCTTAATAAACAGATCTTTTCACTCATTAGTCTCCAGAAACAACTTTTCAAAAATGATATTACCTGAAATATAGACTTACATAAAGAACTTAGCGTAGAGAAACTTGTAACATTGATAATAATTTATTCATTACAGACTTCTTTATTTAAAAGTAGGTAATCCAGGAAGCTAATTATTGCAACTGATTATTAAAATGCCTAAGTCAGGAGCAGCTTGGACGTATCAGTTCTAATTATAAGATCATAAATGGAGTGAAGCATAACTTATATGTACTGGAGATGTTTTGGACTGACTCCAGTGTTCAAAATGACCCCTCGCGGTATGTGTGTGTGTGTGTGTGTGTGTGTGTGTGTGTGTGTGTGGTTTAGTACTAAGAATTGAACCCAGAGGTGTTTAACCATTGAACTACATCCCCACCCCATTTTATTTATTTTAAGAAAGGGTCCTCTATGTCACTGAGGCTGGCCTCAAAATTGCAATCATCCTCACTCAGGCTCCCAGGTCACTGAGATTACAGATGTGCACCACTGTACCTGGGGGAGAGGGATAACCCTTCTTTTATACATGCCTGTAGATCCACTGCAATAGCCCCACAACCCTGCCCAATAATGTAACTATGCCCATTTCCTTTTTCTTTCGTGAATATACTAGGGAAAGCAACCAACCTTAAATTAAAACAATCCTTACTTAATACCCCAGCATTTGGAATTAAAAGTGGAAGAAATAAAAGTCAAAGAAAGACAAAGAAGACAAAGAAAAAGCACAGATGCTCTATGCAACAGGCAGACAAAGACAGTTTTCAAAAAAGAAAAGATATGACAAGAGAAGCAGAGATTATTGTGCAACCTTAACTTCATGGTAATGCAGATCTTGACCTATAATACTGATTAAAGTTTGATACCATAAGCAATAAACTTACTGTGACTTTGTAGTGATGTTATACTAATGGGCATAATAAGGTTATTAAAACATAGGTCTAGAAATATGTCCTTGATTAAATCCAAACTTAGTCAAATGCACAGGATCCAATATTTAAATGTAATAGTGTCTTCCAAGTGAAGGCAAATAGTAGAAGCATATTACCTAAGAATACCAAATGACATAAAATAAATTACTCTCTTCTTCTCAGTATGTTAAGCAAATGGCACAATGCCAACTGCCTAACCTCTGATATAGCAGAATATGGTATGCTTCCTATTGGGTGTGCAGATTGCACTTGCCAGAAAATTTAAAGGCACTCTGGAGCCCATATTCCCACAAATTACTCCCCTGAGGACACTGTGGTAGGGTAAAAGCATGGAAAATGAGAATCTTCCCTCATTCTTAGATAAGAATGATGCATCTAGTGGGAAAATGTAGGGAAGTTAAAAAGATGTGGGAAGTGATCTCACATTCTCAAAGCTCTTTACTGTTCCTACAAAGAGCTCTAGGGAATACACTGGTGGAAACCCCTAGTCATTTTCCTATTATAAATCTATGGGGAAATGTCAGATGGTTTTGAAGACTACAAATGAAAAGAAACTTTTTCACTTTGTCACATTTACGAAAAGTTTGGAAACTTATTTTCTTCCTTTTTGAGGAGACCATTGCCCTGGTTGCTACCTGAGGCTTCAGGAACACAGGCAGTTTAATAAGAGTGAGAATTTATCAACAGTATTTCAGACAGGTAGGCAATAAAGAGGATCTATTAGAAGAGAGAAATTGAAACATGTTTGGAGAAGAAAATATATAAACTTGATCTTAGAAAAACAGGTGCTGAAAAAAATGTAGAACAAATAAATCAAGATATCAGTTAGATAATTGGAAAATAGAAATAGGAGGGAAAGGAAGAAGAAAGCTTTTTAAGTGGTAGAATACAGCCTATTAATTTTCTTCCTGAAGTATTTCCCCTAAACTACACATTGCCTTTGAATCTGTTTAATTTATAACCTGTCAAATTTCACAGATGTATTCATTTTCATTTTTAAAAGAGTTTAAAAAGTCAGCATGCAAGAGTTTTTGCTAACATTCAACAATAAGCTAGATCAAAAATTTTAAAATAATAGTAATTAGAAGCATCAAAGAATGGAAAATGGGAAGGTAAAGAAGCTCATTCATGGGTTTTCAGGGAACTTGTAAAAAAATCACATACTCAAGGTGATGATCAATAGACATATCAAAACATAATCTAGGAGAGAATAATAGTTATTATTTCAACAATTATCCACTACCTTGTGACCCAATTTTTTGTTCATATCTTTCATTCCCATTAAGGTTAAACCCTTAGAAAATGGAATGGAGAGGATTAAATAATGCAACATTCATTCTTTCATTTGTATGTATTCATTAATAGTACATGTATTCAACTTATATCATTGACTGCTTACTATGTTCCAGACATTCTGTTAGACACCAGTGATCAAGTGAAAGACAATAAGAGAATACCAGCCTTTATGGAGCTTACAATGCAATAAGAAAAGCACAGATTCTCCACTACTAATGACAACTGTTTTGACTGACAAAATGAGAAAAAAATGAGGTCATACTTTAATGTGAAACTTTGAGGGTCAATTTTACAATTTTAAAATATATCTGCATGCGTTCACAGTTCACCAATATTTAACATTTTCCACGTGTTTTTCCTGCTATCACATCATAAGGTACTTCCTTTATTTTATGAATGTTGCACATAGAAAAAGAATTGAATCAGGAATTTTCACTTGGAGAGGTTGACTTCAAAGCCCACATGCTTCTCTACTACTTGATATTTATGCTAGGAATGGGCTGGGCTCTCATCATTTTCAAAATGTCTTCAATAATCTAATCCTATGCAATACTGTATAAATGAGTCAAAAATTTTCAATGCCTATTTTTGGTATTTCAGATGCTAATGGTGAAACATTGCTAGTTATAATTGTTGTTTGAACTGAAAATTAATACAACATCATAAAAGTCTGCTTTCTCTGTCACTTATTTTTACATCATGACATTGGTCTACCTGAAAATAGAATGAATTTAAGGATGTGTAGCAAACTTTTAACTTCTGTTAAGAGCAGAAGTCTTATTCATCTTTTATTTTTGGTTATCTATGAAAAAGTTTGGAAGAAAAGTATTAAATTAATCCACATTTATATTGTGACCTCAATGATAGTACACAAGAAATTATTCCTCAGGCTTATGACCACATCCAAATATAAGGAAAATAAACACTTTTAACTTAGACTGATTTTGATGCACGATATATACTTCATGTGAGAATCTTTGGCAGGATAATGAACTTCAAATATCTTTTCTGAATTTTAACTTGAATGAGTCTAAGAGAGGAACAAGGCAGAGGATATAGGTAGCTTTCTTTCAAATTTCATTAACTGCAAACGACTGCTCAATATTGCCCCCTGTGACCCTTCTGGAAAATGGAGAAAAACCAATAAAAGATCTTTTCATCTAATCCCTCACAAACTAATATAGATATCACTGGGTCTTTAAGCCTGGATCTAATAACAAGGGACATTAAACCAACAAAGTTCATCAGCTATCTTTTGAAAATATGCTTTTTATTCTTTATTTAAGTGATTATCTTTACAGAAATAGAATCCTGGAGTGAACATCTAGTTGGAAAAATCTTTGAAATTCACTTCTTCATGAAGACTCTTTTTCAAATTGACTCCCTATAATACAATGACTTTTAAGGTGTTTCAAAAATTATTATTAATGATTAATTCTAATATGATTTTGTATATATTAGTGAAATCCATTAATTATTGAATTATAATGTATTTAAAGGAAAGGCAAGTATTTCCCATTAACCTTCTTATACTTAGTTTAGCACTGTACATTCTGTAATTTTTATTTACTTTTTAAAATTTATTTATTTATTTTTTAAACAAAAGAATGCATTTCAAGTTATACTACCCATATGGAACATAATTTTCCATTTCTCTGGTTGTAAACAAGATAGATTCACACCATTCGTGTCTTCATACATGTACCTAGGGTAATGATATCTATCTCATTCCACCATTGTTGCTACCCCTATGCTTCCTCCCTTCTACTACCTCCCCTTTGCCCTATCCAAAGTTCCTCCATTTCTCCTATGCTCTCCTTCCCACCCCCATTATGAATCAGCATCCACGAATCAGAGAAAATATTTGAGTTTTTGGGATTGGCTTACTAAGCATGATGTTCTCCAACCCCATCCATTTACCCGCAAATGCCATAATTTTATTCTCTTTTATTGCTGAGTAATATTCCATTGTGTACATATACCACAGTTTCTTTATCCATTCATCTATTGAAGGGCATCTAGGGTACTTCCAAAGTTTAGCAATTTTGAATTGTGCTGCTATGAACATTGATGTGGCTGTGTCACTGTAGTATGATATTTTTAAGAATTTAGGGTATAGACCTAGGAGTGCGGTAGCTGGGTCCAATGGTAGTTCCATTGCAAGTTTTCTAAGGAATCTCTATATTGCTTTCCAGATTGATTGCACCAATTTCCTGTCCCACCAGCAATGTTTGAGTGTGCCTTTTTCCCACATCCTCACCATCACTTATTGTTGCTTATATTCTTGATAACTGACATTATGAGTGGTGTCAAATGAAATCTTAGAGTAGTTTTGATTTGCATTTCTTTAATTGCTAGAGATGTTGAACATTTCTTTACATATTTGTTGATCGATTGTATATCTTTATCTGAGAAGTTTTTGTTCAGCTCCTTAGCCCATTTATTGATTGGATTGTTTGTTTTGATAGTGTTAAGTTTTTTCAGTTCTTTATATATCCTGGAAATTAGTGCTTTATCTAATGTGTTTACAGCAAAAATTTGCTCCCAGAATGTGGGCTTTTTCTTCACCTCATTGTTTCTTTTGCTGAAAAGAAGCATTTTAGTTTGAATCCATCCTATTTATAGGTTTTTTATTTTATTTCTTGTGTTTTAGGTATTTTGTTAAGAAAGTCAGGGCCTAATCCAATGTGATGAAGGTTTGAGCCTACCTTTTCCACTATTAGGCACAATGTCTCTGGTCTAATTCCTAGATCCTTGATCCACTTTGAGGTGAGTTTTGCGCATAGTGAGAGAAAGGGGGTTAGTTTCATTTTGCCACATATGAATTTCCAGTTTTCCCAGCACCATTTGTTGAAGAAGCTATCTTTTCTCCAGTGTATGTTTTTGGCACATTTGTGTTGTATGAGATAACTCCCATTTACGTCGGTTTGTCTCTGTGTTTTCTATTCTGTACCATTTGTCTGTATGTCTATTTTGGTACTAATATCATGTCGTTTTTGTTATTATAGCTCTGAAGTACAGTTTGTCTGGTATTGTGATGTCTCCTGCTTCACTCTACTTAGATTGCTTTGGCTATTCTGGGTCTCTTATTTTTCCAAATGAATTTCATGATTGTTTTTTCTATTTCTGAAAGGAATGACATTGGGATTTTAATTGGAATTGAACTGAATCTGTATAGCGCTTTGAGTAGTATGGTCATTTTGACAATATTGATTCTGCCTATCAAGATCACAGAGATCTTTCCATCTTCTAAGGTCTTGTTCGATTTCTTTTTTTAAGTGTTCTCTATTTGTAGAGGTCTTTCACCTTTCTTCTTAGATTGACTCCCAAGTATTTTATTTTATTTTATTTTATTTTTTGAGGCTATTGTAAATGGGGTAGTTTTCCTGATTTCTCTTTCACAGGATTCATCACTGGTGTATAGAAATACTTTTCATTTATGGGTGTTGATTTTATATCCCACAAATTTGTTAAATTTATTTATTAATTCTAGAAGTTTTATGGTGGAATTTTTTAAATCCTCTAAGTATAATATTATGTTGTCAGCAAATAATTAGAGTTTAAGTTCTTCTTTTCTTATTTGTATCCCTTTAATTTTTTTTTCCTGTCTAATTGCTCTGGGCAGAGTTTCAAGGACTATGTTGAGTAGCAGTGATGAAAGAGGGTATTCCTGTCTTTTCCCAGTTTTTAGAGAAAATGCTTCCATTTTTTCTCCATTTAGGATGATGTTGGTCTCGGGTTTAGCATAGATTGCTTTAACAATGTTGAGGTATGTTCCTACTATCCCTAGTTTTTCTAGTGTTTTAAACATAAAAGGGTGCTGTATTTTGTCAAATGCATTCTCTGCATCAATTTATAAAATTGTATGATTCTTATCTTTAAGTCTATCAATGTGATGGATTACATTTATTGATTTTCATATGTTGAACCAAACTTGCATCCCTGTAATGAACCCCACTTGACCATGGTGCACTATTTTTTTAATATGCTTTTGTATGTGATTTGTCAAAATTTTGTTGAGAATTTTTGCATTTATATTTATCAAGGATATCCATCTGAAATTCTCCTTCTTTGATGTGTCTGTATGGGTTTGGTATCAGGGTGATATTATCCTCGTAGAATGAGTTTGGAAAGGTTCCCTCATTTTCTATTCATGGAATAATTTGAGGAGTATTGGAGTTAGTTCTCATTTGTAGGTCTTGTAGAACTGACCTGAGAATCCTGAAGGTCCTGGGCTTTTCTTGGTTGGTAGGCTTTTGATAGCATCTTCTATTTCCTTGCTTGTAATTGATCTGTTTAAGTCATGAATGTCCTCCTGGTTCAGTTTGGATAGGTCATGTACCTCTAGAAATTTGTTGGTGTCTTCTGGGTTTTCTATTTTACTGGAGAATAAATTTTCAAAATAGTTTCTAATTATCCTCTGTATTTCAGTAGAGTCTGTTGTGATATTTCCTTTTTCATCACAAATTTTTTAACTTGGGTTTTTTGTTTTCTTCTTCATTAGGGTGGCTAAGGGTTGTCAATTTTATTTATTTTTTCAAAGTACCAGCTTTTTGTTTTGTCAATTTTTTGAATTGTTTCCTTTGTTTCAATTTCATTGATTTCAGCCTTGATTTTAATTATTTACTGTCTTCTACTTCTTTTGGTGTTGGTTTGTTCCTGTTTTTCTACGGCTTTGAGATGTAGAGTCAAGTCATTTATTTGTTGCCTTTGTCTTCTTTTAATGAATGAGTTTAATGCAATGAACTTTCTTCTTAGCACTGCCTTCCTAGTGCAACAGAGATTTTGATATTTTGTATCTGAGTTCTCATTTACCTCTAAGAATTTTTTTAATTTCCTTCCTGATGTCTTCTGTTATCCATGCATCATTAAATAGCATATTATTGAGTCTCCAGGTATTTGAGTAGCTTCTATTTTTAATCTGTTATCCATTTTTAATTTCATTCCATTATAGTCTAATAGAATGCAGGGTAGTATCTCTATTTTTTTTGTATTTGCTAAGACTAGATTTGTGGCATAGCATATGACCTATTTTGGAGAAGGATCCATGTGCTGCTGAGAAAAAAGTGTATTTGCAATTTGAAGGATGGAATATTCTATATATGTCTGTTAATTCTAGATTATTGATTGTCTTATTGAATTTTGTAGTTTCTTTTTTAGTTTTTGTTTGGAAGATCTATCCAGTGGTGAGAAGGGTGTGTTAATGTCACCCAGTACTGTTGTGTTGTAGTCTATTTGATTCTTGAAGTTGAGAAGAATTTGTTTGACATACATGGCTGCCCCATTGTTTGGGGCATAGATATTTAAGATTGTTATGTCTTGTTGATGAATGATTTCCTTAAGCAGTATGAAATGACCTTCTTTATCCCTTTTCACTAACTTTGGTTTGAAGTCCACTGTATCTGATATGAGGATGGAAACCCCTGTTTGTTTATGAAGTCCATGTGAGTGAAACATTTTTTCTCTCCTTTAACCTTCAGTCTGTGGATGTCTTTTCCTATGAGATGAGTCTCTTGGAGGCAGCATATTGTTGGATCTTTTTTTTAACCCAATCTGCCAGTCTATGTCTTTTAATTGATGAATTTAGGCCATTCACATTCAGAGTTATTGTTGAGACAGGGTTTATATTCCCAGATATTTTGGTTTATTTTTAATTTTTAGCTTCACTAGGTTTCTCCTTTGATGAATTTTTCTTTAGTGTAGTTCTTCCCTTTGTAGGTTTTCATTGTTGTTTTTCATTTCCTCCTCATGGAATATTTTGCCAAGAATGTTCTGTAATGCAGGCTTTCTTGCTGTAAATTCTTTTAAATTAAAAAAAAAAATTTGTTTATCTTGAAAGGTTTTTATTTTATCATCAAATATAAAACTTAATTTTGCTTAATATAAAATTCTTGGTTGGCATTCATTTTCTTTCAGAGCTTCGTATATGGTGTTCCAAGTTCTTCTAGCTTTAAGGGTCTGGGTTGAGAAGTCTGCAGAAATCCTAATTATTTTCCCCCTATGTGTAATCTGATTCCTTTCTATTGTGACTTTTAAGATTCTCTCCTTATTCTCTATACTAGGCATTTTCATTATGATGTGCCTTGGTGTAGATATGTTGTGATTTTGTACATTTGATGTCCTGTAAGTCTCTGGTATTTGATTATCCAATTTGTTCTTCATGTTTGGAAAATTTTCTGATATTATTTCATCGAATAGATTGTTCATCCCTTTGGTTTGAAATTCTATGCCTTCCTCTATCCCAATAATTCTTACATTTGGTCTTCTCATGTTATCCCATAATTCTTGAATGTTCTGCTCATGGTTTCTTGCCATCTTCACTCTGGTAAACTCTATTTTTAAGATTAAATATTTTATCTTCATTGGTTCAGTCTTCCAAGTGAACTAATCTGTTAGTGAGGCTTTCTATTGAGTTTTTAATTTGGTTTATTGTTTCTTTCATTTTGAGGGTTTCTGTTTGATTTTTTTTCAGAATCTCTATCTCCTTATTGAATTAAACTTTTGCTTCCTGTATTCGCCTATGTAGCTCTTTATCAAAATGATATTTTGCTGCCTGTGTTTGCTCTCTTATATCATCCTTTAATTCACAGAACATTTTAATTATGTATATCCTGAACTCCTTCTCTGACATTTCTTATGCTCTGTTGACAATGGATTCTAATAATGTAGTATCTTGGTTTGTTTGGGGTACTTTCTTTCCTTGTTTTTTCATGTTGTTCGGTGTCTTCTCTTCCAGCACTGCATATCTGAGGTATTACAGTCCTTATCCTATAGGCTTATAGAGTCCCTGCAGGGTTCCAATACCTCTCCTTTAAGGGGGAGACCAATATTAACAGATCCTAATGCAAACAACATGCAACTTTAAACCAAGTAGCTCTTAATAGGACATTTATGGCTTTGTTGCAATATACAGAAATTATGAATCCACTTAATATCTACTAATAAGCAATAGTTTTGCAAAAGGCTCTACAGTTTCTGCTAGTGGACTAGAGATAACTGTGATTGGGGTGTACGATGAGATGATAGGGAAGCTGGAAGTGAGTATATAGAGTTATTAGATCTTAGAAAATGTAAAAGAGGAATCCAAAAGAAGTGGGCTAGTAGTAGAAAAGAGAGAAAGAGATTTGGGGAAGACAAGTAAGTAGGAAGAACATGTAGTACAACTAACAGGAAAACAAAAATTAAGAAAAAAATGTAAAGTTAGAAGATATGAGACTATATAATACAACTGTAATATACTAATCAGATATCCCAGTCCTCAGTAGCCTAATGCATAAAAAATACTTGGTTTCACAAATGTTGGGGATGTGAGGGTGGTGATAGAGAGAGAGAGAGAGAAGAAAAAAAGGAGTAAAAAAGGATAATAGAGAAAAATAAAAAGAAAAAAAAAGAAGCCCTCAATGTAAACAAGAAGGATTGTTTCCCTTCTCATCCAGTAGGTGAGATTGTCTGTTGTTTACTCATATCTCTCCCTCAGGTCCAAGATGGCCACAAAGGCATCCCACAATGGAAGTGTCTCCCTTCAGAGACAAGGTGTAGGACCAGGCCAGGCAGTGGCATTGGGCAATATGTGTAGAGACGCAGCTCGGTGGCATGCTGTGCTGAAATATGAGACTATCTCCAGATCCTGTCCAATGTCCCCAGGTGTAGGTGAACAGAGGAGCTCCACGCTGGCAGATGGAAGTCCACACAGTAGCTGCAGCCAGGGGTCTTGCCCAGGAACCAGGGGTCCCATGTGGGAACATCAGCTAGTGGTCCTGCCCGGGAGTGGGTCCTGCGTGGGTGAGCAGCCAAGGTCCTTCACAAATGCTGGGGCCTGGAGACACACATGGCCACACAGCTGGAATTCCTGCATGGAGGTAGCTGTCGGGGGTCCTCTAATATCTCACAGAGAAAAAGTATTTCTACTGCTTTAATCCCCAGTCATGAAGAGACTAATAACGCAGTATCTGTGGAGGCCATCATCTTGGATCCTTCTGACCCATTCTGTAATTTTTAAATAACAACTTTGAAATAAATAAGTCATAAATAAAAACCGATTTTCTTTCTGAAAACTTGGGAATTTAAATAAAAATTACAATTATTGGTGCATTTATGATTATTATAAAGGAAATCAATATCAACATTAAATTACTGCCAATCATAACTATAAATGATTCATAGTTATCACTCAAAGCTGAAACTAGGAAGAGGTTGAGCTGTGTGAAACATAAGCTATTTTTATATATTTAACTATTGGAGCATCCTAGCAAATTTGGCACTATTGTAATTAATGTTTCAAGGAAAGTTGAAGCTTTCAAAGAAGTCAGAGGTAGGAAACTAGGATTATAATAAGATGACTTAAATCAAAAGGCCATGTTCTTTTCTTGGGACACACAAATAAATACATACAAGCACAAACAGGGAAGATGCAGAGAGATTGCACAAACCATAAAGCATGTATAAATATTAAAATTGAAATAATTATACAGTGAAAATATGCATCATCTTATTTTTTATTTTCTTACTTTCAATCTAAGTGAATAAGAAGGAGTATTTTAGGAAAGTTTTTATTGAAATGTCATTGAAAATTTATATGAAAGTAAGAAAATAGGAGGTGAGGAGTAGAGATAAGAAAGGGCAGAGATCTTGGCAATCACATTTCATTTAGGTTCCTGTGTTTTCCAATACTTTAATATTCCACAAAAAAAATTTGGAAAAATTTTATAGCAACACAGAAGTTATATGTCAGGTTGTAAAGTGTGTTAATAAATATTGTAACATTATTCTATGGCTGATTTTTTGGCCTTGGTGGTTATTTCCATAGCACACAGTGCCAATCATACCCAGTAGGGAAATATATATTCTCAAGCAGGTAATATGACACACAAGAACTGGAAAATGAAAAAAAAAAAAACCTCTCTCTTTCGTTGACCTCTGATGCTAGCCCTCTGCATTTAGCGTGTCAGAGTTTAGTCCTTCTGATGGCCATTTTACCAATGTTAACCATAAGTAAACAGTGATTTACATTTTAAAAAGCAATGTTACAAACTCTCAATGAATGGGTAGTAAGATAAAGTGCCAAACACAGTCCAGCTGCTGACTATAAAACTGGGTTTTTAGTTTTCTTAACAAATAATATTTACCACATTATACATACTTCAGCAAAACAGGGAACACTGTCAATATACGCTGGGATTATTTTTCCTACTTTTATTTGCAATTTTGCAAGCATTTTGATGCAAAACAAAATAATTTTTAAATAATGCAGAACAGGTTAAGCTCTTCTACAGACAGCAAACATAATACTGAATCCACACAAGGTTGTAAGATGTGACTCTTCAACCTTTGGGCCTGAAGGCAAGTGTGATTCCAGTGACAAAGAGGATTATAAGCATTAGCTGAGCTTCTCAGAACTCTAATTAGCTCATCAGATTGGTTGGTTGTTCCTTCCTATTGTATTATGCAGCAATAAGATACAATAGGTGATGCATGTCAAGGTGATTACAGTGTGCTGTAGGGAAGTCAGAAGAGAAGGTGACTGTTTCTCGCAAGAATCGCAATAATGGCTACAGAACTCACTACCTTGAATGCCTTCTTGCTATCATTATACAAACAACAAAAAAAAAAACAAGTTGATGGACTTACTTGCAGTTCTAGCGTGATGCCTGACATGACTGACAACCAATTATGAAGTTGAATTGTTTATTGTGCATCATAACATCAGTTCTTATTTAATAAAATTTCTTTCTGTGTCCACTATAGTTAAAAAGAAATGAACATTCTAAAACTTTTCTCAGGAGCATGTTTTGTTATAGACTTCATCATCAAAATACTTCTTTGACCATTTGCTCACATTTTTTAGCATATAATACCTGAGACTAATAAGAATTAAAAAATGCAGAATGCTATTACTGACTATAACTCCCATTCGACCTGATAAATCCCTGGCTACACAGAAGGAAACAAGATGAAGTAAAGGTTAACAGAGTCTTTTTACATTTGATCACTTGATGATAAAAAAATAAAATAAAAAACTGGAAAGAAGACAAGATATAATACTATTCAAATAAAATTACTATAGGGACATAAGGAGAAAGAATATAATTATCTAATCTGGATCCTATCCAGGAAATTGGGTTTAGCCTCACTAATCCCAATACAAATTGTCACTATATTTTAAAAATCATGCAATTTGTCTCTGGTGATGGACAAATATCAACATTAGCACATTTCCTTCATAGCCTTAATTATACTTTTAATCTGCCATGCCGATTTTACTTAATGGTGATGAATAACATTTAAGAATATACAAAGTATGGTAATTCTGTCTTCTATAGTAGAGCAACTCTGCTTTATAACATTCAGAGAGTTTTGGGAATGTATTTACAAGTGTACAGCGAAGAAATACACTGACTTTAAATAGTATCATCATAAGATTTCTACTTGTCTATGAAGGAAAACCAGAAGGTTTAGCAACTTAGTAATTGTACATTATAATCATATATGAAAGGTAAAGAACATAGTTTTCCTATGTAGTTTTTATAATAAAATTATATATTATCTTAAATGTCATCATTTTAGTTCATTATTAATTTTTATGATATAAAAAGTCATTATGGTTTAGATGTAGTATCCCCCAAAACTTCATGTGTAAGATAATGCAAGAGGATCAGAGGAGAAATGATTGGGTTGTGATAGTCAAGCCAATCAGTGATTTAATCCCCTGATAGGGATTCATTGAGTGGTAACTGAAGTGGTAGGATGTGGCTGGAGGTGGTAAGAATTGAGGTGTGGCTTCAGGTATATATTTGTATTTGGTCATAGGAGACTCTCTCTCTGTTCACTGATCACCATGTGCGCTGCTTCCTTTTGCCACACTCTCACCATGATGTTCTGCCTCACCTGAAGCCCCTGTGAAATGGAGCCTACTATCTATGGATTGAGATTTCTGAAACTGTAAACCCCCAAATAAACTCTTCTTCTTCCATATTTGTTCTGATTGGGTCCTTTAGTTAAAGCAGTGAAAAAGCTTACTAAAGCAATAGTTATGGATTATAGAATACTGTTTTAGATAATTTAATGTGGTTTTGTTTGAAAATTCATTTAAAATAACATAATGATCTGAAAGCTATCCTAAAAACAGTCACAATGAGTGATGTTGTTGGATTTGAGTAGAATTATCTAAATCCACAATAATATCCCTTATGTTCTCAGAACTCTGATTCTTGTATCCATAGTTTTCATTTATTATATAAAGAGCTGTTTGCAATGTACTTCTTTCCTGATTCAAACTGTATTCTGATTAAGTTTGTCCTTTTTTAAAATAAAATATGTGCCTATTGGTAACTCTTTGACTACTTTTGTTTTAATAAGTCTATTTGGGGTAATAAATAAAATTGAGGTGAATTGTTAACCTGAGTCCTACATTAAAAAGCAGGCCAATACTTCTAACACCTTGGAGATGGAGATGAGATTTGGACAAAATTACAGTGGTGCTTTTAGATAGGCTTCTGAGATTCACAGAGGCTTTCTCTAAGAAAATGAAAACTTGGGTATAATGACATAGTGCAAACAGGTATCACAAGATGAGAGAAACAATTTGCCTGAAAATCCAATTGATTGAATATTTAGTGGGAAGGGATTGTGGACATCTTGGAAAGAAACAATGTTATCAAGCACCTCTGTCTCAGGGGAGCTTTTAAGCAATGCCTGTGATGGTTTCAGATAGATGACCACTCCTGCACTGGGTTCATGCAACTCTGAAATTGTTCTTCTACTACTTCAGAATCACATCTCTGAGACTTGGATAAAGTGAGTTCTCTGTAGTTTCAGGTGATAAAAATGATCCTTACCTATTAAAACAGGGAAGTGCTTTTTAAGGACATCTTGGAGAAACCAGATTCTGGAATAAGATTACGAATTGTGTTAATCTGAGTGTTTTCAAAGTTACACAATTATTCTAATTTGTTTATTTAACAAACACATCTAAATTACTGTATTATCAGGAATGCTCTTGAATGGTTTATAAATACTAACTCCCTTAATAAGGAACATAAGAAATAAAGAAACTAAATTCACAGGGACATACTTGTAGTGAGCAGCAGAGCTGGGAGACTCAGGCAGTGCAACTTTAGATTGAGTTCGCAGTTTCCCACTTTGTTCTCTACTGAACAAAGAACTGCAAGATGGTTTTTGTAACTTTTCAGTTGCTTGTAAAAAAATTGAAAATAAACCTCATATTCTTTCTCTCTCATTTGAAGTAATGCATGTAAAAGAATTTCATAAAGTACAGGCAATGTTCATAATAGCAATCAATTATAGTGATAAATATTTATTAACATCTCTTGCTATAGCAGATTCATTGTAAAGACTTACATATTAGTCATTTCACTTAATATGAGGATCCAATGAACTTGAGAATTTTTATGAAACTATTTTAAAGATATGAATTTGCACTTAGCCTTTCTAATATTTAGAGTTATGATATTAAACAGAAATCTTTCTAGTATAGAAATTTTAAGAATGTTATTACCAAATGCTTGTGTGTCACTACTACTTATATAGATTTGTAATTATTTAATAATAATAAAATTTTAAATTTATCTAATGATTTACTTTTAATAGTATAAATTAGATCAGAAATGACATTATTCCTATAATAACTTTTAAAGTTTTAATTTTCACTCTGACTTGCATTCATGAGTGTAGAAAAATAATAAAGAAACAACTAGAATCCTAGAAATGAAATATATTATTAGGTCACATGAGATGCATTATTTTGTAAAACATAAGCACAAAAATATAAAGAGATTCCCATCTCCTTTTCTTACTGTGTTGTGCTGCTATAACAGAATACCTGAAACTAGATAATTTTAAAAGAAAATAAATGTATTTCTCACATCCTGGAGGTTCAGAAGTCCAATATCAATCCACCAGTGTTTGAAGAGGACCTTCTTAATGTGCAAAAGATGAGTGGGTACGACTATATATTAAGGGGATCTGGGAGAGACCCAAGCTCAATTTTTAACAAAGCCACTCTCACAATAATGAACCCATTCCTGTGATAGACACAATAATCCATTCCTAAGGACAGGCCTGTAAAGAATGAATTTGGGATGACACATCCTTTTTTTTAGAAACTAATATCCTAGAGCTGTCATATTTTTATCTCAGTTCTGCCTCTCTGGTATTTGTGGACCTATCATATATCTTGTACTTCTATCAATTTTAATAAGCTTCAATATATTCAATAACAGTGAGTCTTACACAGCTTGTAGTCAAAAATATATCATAATAGTCAAAAGTCAGCTAGGCGCAATGGCGCTCACCTCTAATCCCAGTGGCTCAGAAGGCTGAGACAGGAGGATCGTGAGTTCAAAGCCAGCCTCAGAAATGGCAAGGCACTAAGCAACTCAGTGAGACTGTCTCTCTAAATAAAATACAAAATAGATCTGGATATGTGGCAGCTCAGTGGTCGAGTGCCCCTGAGTTCAATCCTCAGTACTCCCTCCCAAAATAGTCAATAGTCCTAACAGATTTTAATTTGATTTTTAAAAAATAATTCTAATTTGTTTTATTAATATATTTAAAGTATATTTTTTAATGTACCATGATAGGTTTTGAGAATATTCTCACATTGGCTCATACTCTAATTGAGAATATAGGTTTACATATTACATAGTATGATAAGTACAACACTAGAGGGAAATTCATATACAGAGTTAGCCCATCAAAAGAAATGGTCAACCTGGTTTGGAGAGATCTTGACAGGCTTCGTTGAGGTGGTAAAAATGGACTGTGACCCAATGAATGAACAATAATTTCACTTATGGTTAAAATGAGAGTGTTTTAGTCAGCTTTTTTTGCTGCTATGACTAAAGGACCTGATCCGAACAACTGTAGAGGAGGAAACATTTATTTGGAGTTCATGGTTTCAGGGGTATCAGTCCATAGAACACCAGCTCCATTCCTCTGGGCCCAAGGTAAGGCCAAACATCATAGCTGAAGAATGTGGCAGAGAGAAGAAGCTCACATGGTGATGAGTAAGCAGAAAGGGCTTTTCTTGCCAGGTACAAATATATACAACAAAGCCACAACCCAATTCCCAACTCTTCAGCCACACCCTACCTCTTCAATTACCACTTAGTTAATTCCTGTCAGGTGATTAATTCACTGATTGGGTTAAGACTCATACAACCCAATCATTTCTCCTCTGAACCTTCCTTACATTATCTCACAGGGGAGACATCTCAGATCCAGATTATAATAGAGAGTAACAACATTAAAAATGATAACTAACATACATATAATAACAAAGTATATATATATATATATTTATGCACTATAGACACTTATGATATAGTATTTCATATTTTAAAATGTAAGTTATGATACACAAAGTGTTGTACTAGCCCTCCTTAGGGCCACAAAATCTTTAGTTAATCTTATAAAAGCTAAGATTTTTTCCTCTAAAAATTACCAAGCATACATTAATATAACATTGTTCATTCACATTTAAGGGGATAAGAACAGCCAGAGGCCTGCTCAGGACTTCCTTTTTAGTTTGGATATCATTGGAATTTAAAGGGATATTGTGAGAGATGAAATTAGAAGAGAGTAGAATTTTCTTGATCATCTTTTCTTCCTAAAGAATCAAACATAATAAAATTTTAAAATACCTGAAACTTATATTATTCTTTCTATCTCATCAGCTGCCTTCAAAGTTTATTTTAAACAACTCAAGTCAGTTCACATTGCTCTGCATAAAAACCTCTGCTATCCCCACAGAGTCTCCGAATTTCATGATGTTTGGAACTATTAGAAGCTGATTCTTAGTATTATTTCTTTCTCTTCCCACAAATTATATGCTATAGTCACATTAAACTTTAAATTACTCCCTGCATAACTTTTCCTAATCCCATGTTTTTGCATTCATACTAATCACTCTTCCTGGAATGCTATGACTACATTTTGCCTGATAATTTTACTACATTTTTAAGGGTAAACTATAAAATCTGAATTTTATATCTTTTCCTAATGATCTATAGTTCTTGCATATTCTTTGTAGGTGTGTGTTAATTTTAATTATTTTACTGTTTAAAAGAATTACTTCTGGAAAACTCCATTGACCTATCTTCAAGTTCAGGGATTCTTAGTCTTGTCACATCTTCTGGTGAATCTGTCAAAGACATTCTTCATTCCTGTACTATGGTTTTGACTTCTTGCATTTCCTTTCTGTTCTTTTTTAGAATTTCTATAATTTTTCTTATATTACCATCTGATTTACATATTATCTACAATTTCTATTAAAAACCTTAATATATTAATCACTGTTATTTTAAGTTCCCTGTCTGATAATCCCAACCATCTGTGTCATATTGGCGTCTGATTTTGATGATTGCTTTGTCTCTTCCGACTGTGTTTTTCTTACCTTTTGTCACAGGTTATAATTTTTTTTGTTGAAAGATGGATCTTTGCATCAGATAATAGAAACTGACATAAGTAGGACTTTAGTATGAGAATTTATGTTAATCTGTCTAGGTGCTGATCTGTGTTTAAAATTTGTTATAACTACAGGAACCAGAAGCTTCAAATTTCTCTGGTGTCCTTTGTTTGATGTGCTCTCTTGGCTTTGAGGCTTCTCCATAGACTACTACTAAGAGAGTATCTGTGTTTGGGGTCCCTTTTTCTGTAACCTACTGTCATTATTTTATAGCCCTGCTGGTATTATGGTAAGATGTGAGGTGAGGGAGGTTTCTATAATATTTGGATCCCAAGTTCTTTAGAAAGCTTTTATCCTGAGACTGGTCTTCACAAGTATTTCTGTGCCTCCTCATATAATAGATACATAGCTCCCCCTTATTATCCATGCTGTTCTCTGGATACAACATCCCTATTTATTCCTTCAAGCCCTATTTTTGGTCTACTGGTTTTTTGTTTGTTTGTTTGTTTGTTTGTTTGTTTGTTTGTTTTTCCTTTCCCCTAAGGCTAAGGGAGATTGAGTGAGGAGTAACACCACCTCCATTCTCTAGGGTACAACTTCTTAGCATCCTTTGTGGCAGCTTTTTTTTCCCCCCCAGTGGAGAGTGAGCATTGTTATACAGAAGACTCTGGGCATGTTTTATATCCTTCCTCTTCATCCCCCAAATCATAAGAACCTTTTCAAATCCTGAAATTCAGAGTCCTGTGGAGCACCAAGACTACGAGTTCCCAATAGTTGTACCTCTCACCTTATTCCATACACATTTTACAGAAGGCTGTCAGATTCACCATTCAAGTGTTCCTACCACTGATAGCTTCTGCCTTTGTAAACAAATCTTGGGTGGTGTATGTCTTTGAATACACATCTCTTCAAAATTTCTGGTGGTAGTTTCCCTTGCAATATTAATTCTCTGATTTGTACAAATAATTTATTTCCAGGTTGCCTAGATTCTTATTTCTCTCTCTCTCTCTCTCTGTCTCTCTCCTCTTCTCTCTCTCTCTCTCTCTTTCTCTCCTTCTCTCTCCTCTCTCTTTCTTTTTTCATTATTGTAGGGTAAGAATGACTAAGTCTTTCTATGTTGAAGTTGAAATTGGAAGTTCAAGGTGGTTTTTAACTTTCCTTACTCTCTTAAAGAAAATCAGTGTTCACTATGGTCTCCCATGTAATTTGTATTGACAGCTTACTCCATAACATAATGCATTACACTTTTTAGTTGTTGCTATATGTGCCAGTTTATGTAATGTGTATGTAATAAACAAAGACCACCCAACTGAGAACTAGCAGAGGCTATTTATTCTAATTTTGCATGGGAGTCAGTCCAGCTTATATGTATTATTTAGACTCAGTGCAGGCAGGCAGTGTGAAAGCTTTGTAGTGAAAAAGGAGAGGTTTCTACTAAACTCTCACTGGATGTTGTTGGCACTGGAAAACTAGAGGTTGGTAAACAAGAAGGACAACCTCTGTGACTGGTTGAGGAAGCATATCAGGCTTTCTCTTGTTGGTCCTGGATTGAAACTGTAGTAGAAATCAGGGACGCTGGCAGTCATTGACTAAGTCCTCATCATTTGGGGTTAATTTTTTCACAGGTCATCATTTGGTTTCCTAGATGCTCAGAGTGTAGGTCTGTGGGCCATTTTTATATGTTCTTGTCATTGTCCATTTTGTTCTTCTCAATAACATCACCTCTTTCCTTAAGGATAAGATCTTAACTTCCCAGTAACTAGTCCCTAGCTAGTACAAGTACATAAATGCCCAACACAAATTTGTTGAAGATGTAAATTAGTTAATAATTTAATAAAGTTGTTATCAGAATAAATTTGCAGCATTTTCAATATTAAGATTAATATGACAATGAATTTTTAGGTTAAGAAACTGGGGCCCATAAAATTGTATGCTTTCTATTAAGTTTGTGGATTATAAATACTAAAACAGATGCATGATCCATTTCTGTTTTGGTTTATGTTTCTCATATATTATTTTCAGTTTTTATATCCCTGATACATTCATATTACAATTAGCACATACCTACTATGTGCCAATTTCCATGTTACATGTATTCACTTTCATTATTTAACTTTAATGAAATCTTAATAATGCTTATATTCAAATATTATTTATGAATAAATCAAGACACTTTTAATTTTACTAAATGTTATATCAATTTTAATTGCAAACTGTATTTGATTATTTATGTTAAATATTTTAAACATTAATACAAATCATCACTATATATAATTCATGATCTCATTTTTTCATTAAATTTTTCTTTGAATATTGGTTTTGAGAAACACTATATACCCTGTAGCAAACTTCTTTATGGTTACCTACTCCATATTTGAAAATATCTTTCCCTTTTTGTTAGATATTTCATGCACTTTCCTCCTCTATTTTCAATCCTTCCCTTCTCAGCCTCATAACCAAATTTTAATATATCCTCCCAGATTCCCCAATTAATGTAAATATTTGAGAGATTGCTAAAGTTAACAGCAAAAATAATCCAAAACATTCTAGTTAAAGTTATATGGACTTCACTAGTAGCTTTTTAGTCTCCAGACACTGTTCATGAGTATGTGGTATTAAATAAAGTAACTAGGTATATTTATTCATCTCTAATATAACCATGTCTTAAACCACTATAAGTGTTCTCTTTTATTAGCTGAGTTTGTAGATATCCAAGGAAAGAGAAGACCATAATACTAATAACAAATACAGACCAACAAATTCTCATATTCACTGATTTATTTTCAGGTCTGTATAAAAAAATCACCTGTTCTGTTGGAACCTGGGGTAAACAAGGGGTATAAAAATGCAAACACTTTGAGCAAGTACAAGTAAGACTCAGCCTTGCAGCTCTATTGCCTTCAAAAAGCTCTGCCTATAAATTAGAGCCTTCTGGTCCAGAGGAAAGCTTGTGCTTTACTCCCAGAGGTTAAATGACATTAAATCACAACAAATCGAGGCAACTATAAGGCCTGAGGACTGTCCTTGATCAAATATCCAATACTCATTCCATTTATTGTAAACAGGTAAATTCTGGTTAATCCTAGATGGATTGAAACAGCAGGAAACTTGAATATGAAATTCATGCTGAAAAGATTGCTCCTGCTGGCACTCTGAGAAAACAAACACATTTATTTTCAGTAGGCTCAATGCATATGGAGATGGACCACTGATAGATACATGAAAATCTCTTCTGCTCTTTCAAAAATATGGGAATTTTAAGGGTAAAATAGAAAAAATACAAGAAAAATATTGTGCCCACATAGTCACAAAATCCAAGATTGACTAAGCAAACTACCCCTGAGAGAAGGATCTTATTGCCCTTTCCTTGTCTGTCCTCCTTCCAGATTAAGACATGGGGAATGTGTGCCACTGGTAGTGTTTAAAGGTAAATCTTCGGGGCTGTGAAAAATAGATGTAGTTCATTAAGTCAAAGGACAAGCATCAAAGACATGTGGGGGATTTTAAGGTCAAAATCAAAAATTTGAGACTATATAGGATGGTAATAATAATATAAACTATTTTGAAATTCTTGGTGATAGGTATCATTCTTAGCATTTTGGGTTAGGTATCATTGCTCTCCCCACTTGACACATAAAGAAAGAGACATAAATTGCTAATGATCATATATGTAGTATGTAATGTTCGCAGATGAAGCATGAGGTATATTAAATAGAGAAAAGAAGTTCAGAAACTAGAATATTCTATCATGCAGGGCCCAGGAGAATGTGGTGAACCTGCAGCAGTTCTGGAACCAGAGTACAGGGACTTGGCTATCAGCAACTAAAAAATCAAGGTACTAAGAAAAAGTGATATTCAGTAACCTAGTTGTTTTCACTGATAAAAAAATTTTCTATTCACCACAATTTAAAGATTCTATACAGACACACACACATGTATACACCCCCCCCCCACAAGAACAAGTATGCAGGTAGATGGATGGATAGATAGATATATCCTAGTAATACAATGGTCCCAAGAACTGCAGTCATTTTTAACTTTTTTAAATTCAGTGAGAAATAAGTCCAAGTACTTGTTACATAGTTTAATGATAGTTGAATCCAAGGAGACTGGAAAAAGATATGCAAGTGTCTAAATAATTATTGTTAAAAAACATTTGAAAAGATGGTGTTTTAGGATTTCTGTCCCAGATCCAGTTTACCTCCTTATTAGCAGTTGGAATTTGAACAAGCTCTGTGATCTAGTGGAGGCTCATTTTCTTTATTTAGTAGTGTATGGGAGATGAGAATATGGATATGCATATGGATATGCTGCTGGAATTTAGTGATGTAATGCACACTTTAAAGAATATGTACACAGGTTTTTGTTATGTTACAAATTGTCAGTGACTGGTATTAAATACACTACAGTGATTTTTAGCAGGTTTAAAAAGCAGTATCAACATTTTAGGAAATAGTTTGGAGTGAATACAGAAGACACAAGAAAAACAGTTTTTTAAAATATTGCTATTTAGTCAGAAATTCTATACATTAAAACACCCCTGTGATCTATTTTATCTGAGCTAGAATTTAGTTGGCCATTGTTGATGTTTAAATATCTCAACAGTAATGGATTCCTCTTGAGAAGATGTACAACACATTTAAAAAACTTCATGGGAGAACAAATCTAGATAAACAGAAAAAGTAGGAAATGATAAAGATAAGATTATAAAATAAGAAATAGGTAAACAGTAAGGCGAATATCAACTCAATGCTTATAAAGAAAAGAAAGAGATTGAGATGGTCTGTAGAAAATCTCTTTGTCACTGGTTATCATTAAATATGAAGGCTATTTTATTCTATTAAAGAATAAAGTTTAAAGGCAAGCGGGTCATTATTGGAACCTAAAACTGAGTTTCACTCAAGTTCTAGCCCTTTTCTCAGCCACTGATAAATAATGGAATAGAATTTATTCTTTTAGTTAAAAAGAAGCAAGCATTCAATTCTGGTTTTTTATTTTTTATTGCTACAGTTAGTGCTCACTAATCATTTATAGTTTATAGGAGAGTTTGCTGGATATTGAAAAAATTATATTTTTTCCTCTGGACACTGTAGTTAGCCAGGGAAAATTAAAATCCTCATTTTGAGTTAGGAAGAAGGTCCATGTGGATACTAAATTAGTGTTTTCAAGTTGAGTGAAAAATTTTTGGCTAAAATTTAGTAGTAAAATTATGTTGACCTTCGTTAAGAAGAAACATTGAGTCCAAACTCCCTAAATGTTAACTTTTGAACCAAATTAGTGTTTAGAATGATTATAATAATTTGATGTTTCTGCTAATAGTTTTTGTATAACAGCAGCATATTTGACCTTTTTAAAATGTCAGAAATAATATTTAATATTAATATGCTCCTCAGCCACTTTAAACACTCAGGTAATATTTAATATTAAAAATAATAATCTTGATATTTGTGCTCAAAATGTCATCATATATTACTTGAAGGATGATTCAATGTCTCTCTAAAATTGATGAATTCAAATATTTCTTCCACAAAGTGCTTATGGAATTGAAAGGGAAAAAAGCAATTTATTTCATAAAAATCAAGTAGAATCTACTCAACATAAAGTTAAGTGCAATGAAACCCAGTTAGACAAAGGTATGTTTTATTGTTGAACTAACAAGAGTTTAGGAAATGAAAGGTTGGAAAGAAAAATCTATATTAATGTTGTCTTCTGAGACTTGAATAATGTCTTGGGAGACATCATGATGAAATTGATGAAAATATTTTAGCTGAATTTTCAAATGATTTTTACTTAATATAAAAAATAGATCTGCACTGTTTTTATTTCAATTATTAGTATAAAGTTAATATAAATTACTAGTATACTTAGAATAGATCAAAATACTTTTTATAATGTCAGTTTTGAAAATCCAGCTTCACCTTATTTTAACACTATTTTAAATGGCATATGATTTACATCAGTTCACATATGATATTTTTAAGCAACTCATGGGAAGTAGTTAGAAATGTTTTTCTCATGTATCCAGAATGTAAAGGTATATTGCTCAAGAAAGCAACCTTATAATATCCTATCTACTATTTATAAATATTATATCTGGAGACATCTCTGTGATATTTATATATATACATCTTTGAGTCTGTGTTGAGCACGACTATTAGTCACAGTCAAAGTGCTCATGAAGACTAAATTAGGATATTCATGGTCCATATGTAGTACATGGCTTTATGGCTTGGTCCATAATAGATGCTCCATAGGAGGAAGCAAAGATTTTGAGAAGCAATGTTGACAACTTCAAAGAATCTAGTCATAAAATGACAGACAACCTGCTGTTCCAACCTGTCTTCATACATTAGTTATTGTATGGTTTAAGCAATAGTGTAAGTTTGCGTTTTAGAAAAAAAAAAATTCAGTGACAATGTTGAAAACTACACTGAAGAAGGTTTTTTGATTTGTTGTTCATTACTATTTTGGGTTCTACTTCTAGACAGGGATCTACTTTCCTACACGTCAAACAAGAATGGAATCATTCCAGCAACTTCTGGAGGGAACCTTTAAGAGCTAAGGCACAAGTGACAACTTTACCTTCCCTTGCAAATAACTGCAGTGCTTCTGATTTCTTTTTAAGAATCTATGCATCTAATCTTTTAATAAAAAATATGTGAATCAAAAGTTAAACGTTATGGGTGTGCTGGTACATTTGTAGGATTGTCTTAGGGCCAGGTTGTAGGCAGCAAGAAAACTAATGTTGAAGACTGTAATAATGTCAAGTCATGGTCTTAGTAAAAATCATTCTATTACTCTTACCTACAGAAACTCATGATTCTGATGATTATCTTGAGGAATGATTTTGAAGATCCATGAGATGAATTCAAAAACCAAAGCTTAAATGTGTGTGCTAAGTAACTCAAATAAAAGGAAATTAGACAATTAAAAAATGATAGTGAAAAGGAATAGGTAAATTCCATGAATTGAGGGGAGTTTAGAGTCCAAGGAGGATTCTCACAACTAAGTCTAAAAAGTAAAATAATGAAAATTTTAGAGTTAGAATAATTTAAATTTAGCCCTTGGAGAAAGGTCAAATTATGGTTGTTAGGAAAGGAAAACATATGTAAGAAGCAGAGTTAGGGATACATCACTACCCCATCTGGATTTCAGAATTTCTATCCTTCTCTGCCTGAACCACTCATCCATCTCATTTATTAATCAAAAAGGGTTGGTGTATTAATTGAATTATCATATATGCCTTTCTTCCATGGAGGAGATTTGTATTGTGCTTCATATGGAAGTTTGTAGGATGAAAAAGGCATATGAGCATGTAACTATTATGACATTTTAGTTTATGTATTTCTGTATCTCCTGGAAATCTCAAAGTTTAAACAGTCCTGTGATTGAATTGGAATTTGGATCATTGATCTAGTGTTTGATAAGAACTTATTTTATTTTACAAAGAAATTAGTTTGAATGATTATTGAAAAATAAGGTGTATTTTAGAATACTGCATGTACTAGAACTGAGTTCAGTCAAGTGAGTTACCTGGGTTGAAGAAGGGTGAGCAGACGTGGTGTGTATTACTGCTGGATGGAAGCCTACAAGGGTCACTGCAAGATCTTTAATAGCACTCCTTATTTCTATAGAGAAGCCTATTAGAATAATGGTTACATGAAAAACAGTAGAGTTTCTAAGAAGCAAAATTCAATAAAATGAGATAATCTGATGGATGTGGAGAAAAGAGGATAGAACACCATGAGGTATGTAAATATATTGCTGAGAAACACACAAATGTTGAAACTATCCATAGAAAATAGAAACATGGGAGATATTTGAGGCATGGTGTATAAGTGGGTGAAGACATATATAATTGCAATTTTAGCCATTCAACTAACCATCCAACTAATGGTAAATTGAATATATAAGTTGAAACCTCAAGAGAGACAACTGTGTTAAAATCTATAGCTAAGAATCATTAGTTTGACCATTGTAAGAAATAATAGTTGCTGAGTTTGCCAAAAAAAACCAAAACTGTTTAGGAGGGAAAAGACACTCAATAACAGATTCTGAAGAACACCTTGTATTTGAAAAACATCCAGAAAATAAAAAGACATTTAAAAAGAGGTTGAAAATGAGACTTATAACTATGAGAAAAAGCCTTTGAGTCTGGGCCATAGAATTAAAGGAAGAGGGTTTTTAGAAGAACAGCCTAGGCCAACAGATCCAGCTGTTCCTATAGGTCAAACTATATAGGATCACACAGATTTTCTGTTTTCTGTTTCTTGGGAGAGTGAAAATAAGTTGAGGGATTATTTTCATGTAGTTACTGCTTTCTTTTAGAGGTAAAATGTAGGGCCATTAGATCACAAATATGAGGAATGATCAGTTCACATGTACTGAGAAAAAATACAATTGGTTTAAAATAGTGAATAGGAAACAGAAGAATATCTTGACTGGGCTGAAGATATAGTTAAGATGAGGTTGATCTGATATTTTCTCCAGGAGTTTAGAAATCATGGGTACAATACAAAGAGTATAAATCGTCCAATTCTGCTAGGATTGTGGCTGTCCTGGACTGATAGGACTCTAGGCCACCATGATAAGAGATTCAATTATGTTGGACATTGAACTTTTGAAGTGAAAAATCAAGAGGTTTAAGTGGATTATGAGAGAAAGAAGAGTGTTATGAAGAATGAAAATTAGAAGGATTTGAGGGGCTTGACTCCAGACATAGTCTAACTGCAGCTATAACCAGATTTATTGAGGGAGATATTTTAAAATATAAAAGATTGTGGTACAATAGTTTATTTTTGTTTCACATTTTCAGATACCTCAGTACCTCTATAAATCTATGCAGAATTCAGAATGACTTAGAATCATATCTGAAATACAATAATAAGAGAAAATAAGAATGAGAAAGTCCATGTAAAGAGTCCATTATAAGAAAACATTTGTAAATTGCCAATAAAGAAACTGGTTTTGGAGTTGAGACTTCCTACTTTTAATCCAGCACCTGCACTTTCTACCCACAGGTTTATGGACGGTAGAATTGTCACTAGTAAGGTATTTATGAAATTGTGGCAAGGTGTTCAGAAAAAGGAGTAAGAAATTTATAAACATGAACAGGCATAGAAAAAAATCAGACATCTGGAGAACGATTCTATATTCATAAAGAACACAGTAGTGGGATAGTTTTTTTTTTTGTTTTTTGTTTTTTTTTTTTTAGGAATTATGGACAATAAAAGTAGTTTGAGAAGCTGTCTTCCAGTGTACTTTAATCTCCAAATATTTTTTGTTAAATCTTCCACAGTTTTTCCCTGTACTTACTTTACTTTTCTAGTTTTTTTCATCATCCAATTATAGGTAATATTTTTACTTGTTTTCTGAAAAAATACTAAATTCCATATATAGACAGAATAGAAGGTCTAACATTTTATTTTTCACTATAAATAATTTTGAGCATTAATATTCACAGAAATCTCTCAAAACATTGCCTAATTTCAGGTGTTATAAAACAGCAATCAATCATGTTTATCAGAACACTTACATGGTACATTGTTTATATAAAATAAAATGCTAGAGTTTAGGGATGTGGAGAGTTCAAAGAAAAAGTATTTTCACAACAGTATTATTGTACTACTATAAGATTAAAAATAATGTAATATTTAATAGTAATCATGAAAATGAAATAGTCAAGTTTGAAATGTCCTTTTTTTACTTACATAATTTTTATTACTCAAGAAGGGTAGAGAAAGTTAATTTTTCCCACAATATTTTACATTTGCCTGGTATTTAGAATAGATTTTGAATGTTCACACAAGGTCAATAATGTAATGAAATACATATCATACATATAGTTATATATGTAAATATTATATATGAGCTAATCTGGTGAAAAGATAAACCACCATGGAGATACCTCTCGATTTTATTTTGAAAATCATTAAGAATAACAGTATTTTATTGCATCCTTTGGCACATTCTAGCATGGATGTGGGTTGTTTCACCTTCAATCTGAGGTTATTATTAACAATGTACAAACTCAACCTCAGCACATTCCAGACAATGTCATACTCATTTTTTTTTTGCATAAATACTTATGAATCATAGGTTTTCACTTATAATTATTTCTAATGAAAGGGGATTTGTTCTCCTGTCACACAACTAGAGATTTCATTCAATTTGTTTGCATCAAAAAGATTAGAAAAGACAGATGACAGTGAACATTAGGGGGCAAATTGCACAAAAATTATTAGATAGGAAGTTTTGGAAAAGGTAGAGTGCAAATATAGAGAGACCTGTGTATTTAGCCTAGCAAGCATGGGGCAATAGGACTCACATCCAAAAGTGGATGTCCTGCAGGGACAATAAGTGTTACAGTCAAATTTACTGACAGTAAAGGCTGTACATAAACTTCACAAAGCAAGGACTTGTCAGGAGATGAAATTCATTAGACAGTTTGCTATTTGCACACTTAGAACTCAAATCATGCCAAAGAAAACTCATTTTATTGAACAAGAAGTACATAGTTATCATACACTGTTTTTATCATATGTTGTAAGTCCTCAAGAATGTGAATTCTAGGTGAGAAGAGATGTTTTAGTAAGTGCCAGTTCATATCCTATTTACCTCTTCTGTCTTCAGCTTTCTGGTGACTTGATCCGATGTCAGCTATAAATTATTTTAGATGGTTTTTAACCAATTTAACTTGTTCAAATCCAAGCTTTGCACATCTATGTCTACCCCAGAACTACTTATTGCTAGGGTTTCATAGAATTGTAGGATTGCATCTATAGGATGTGGTAAGGTGGATTGGTGGTGAAGTGGACAGATAGAATCTGGAACACGAGGTGGTAGGGATCTTATGCATAAACACTCCCTTTCTGATCCTTCAGGGAATTGCTGAGAAGCAGCTGCTTGTTTTGTTTCTCTAATACACAGCAAGATTCAATCTCACATTGAGTGTCCTTTCATCCCCTTTCTTACAGAAAAGTATGATATATTTGTATCTTTTCCTGATAAATTCGTCTTTTTATCATTACACAATTTCTTTCATTGACTTTTATAGTTTTTTATTTATGTAATACTTCTGGATGTATATGCGAAATAATTGAAATCAGAACCTCAAAGAGTTCTGCCATCCCCTGTTCATTTCATGACTACTCCCAATAGCCAAAGTATGGAATCCTTCTAAAAATCTATATATGGATGAATGAAAAAAGAAAATGTGATATATTCATAAAATGGCATTGAGTCAATCATAAAAAAGTAAGGAAATCCTGCTGTATATGACAGCATAGATAAGCACAGAGAACTTTATACTAAGAAAGATAAACCAGTAACTGAAGAACAAATAATATTCCATAATTCCACTTATATCTGGTACCTAAAATAGCGAAATTCATAGGAACAGAAAGGAGAATGGTTTCGGTCATGGGTTGGAAAATATGCTTTGTTTTTTCAATGGGTATGAAATTTTAGTTATACAAAGAATAAGATCTAAATATCCATTACACAATACTGTGATTATGTTTAAAAATGTTGTGCCACACACTTAAATTTTTAAGAGTACAGAATTCAACGTAATTATTGTAAAATTGAAAACAAAAGAAAAATATAATTTGTGAAATATGCAAAAATAAATTACAATTTAATACAAATAATTAAACTTGAGTTTTGGAGTCACACAGAAGAGCTCAAATTCTACCTCTGTCCCTTTGTCACTTTGTGGCTCTGTGTGGTGTCAGGTTGTACATCACAGGGTAATTAGTTAATAAGCCAGTGAATGCAAGGTAGTATCTTATTAATATGGTTTTTATTCCTTATAATTTAAAAACTATACTTACTTTCTTGAAATTATGTATTAGTGCTATTTCTCTACTATTAATCATTATCTCCATGTCTCACTATATGGGTATTTACTTATATTTTCTTTACTTTCTAATGCATACAGATTTCTGAAATGATACCTGGCTTGGAAATTGCACTTTGTGTGGAAAAAGTGCCCTTTTGACTGGTGTATAAGACAACAGACGTTTGTCAGTTTGATCAAGACATAGAATAATTACAAAAAATGGTTGATGTTCTCTAGAAATGGGCTTTTAGAGACAGAAAATTAGCAGCTTTGGGAATTAGAATGCAAGAAATCCATTAGAAGTTGAAGTTATTTTAATCAAATTTGGGTAAATAAAACTTGAATTATTCTTTAGACCTATGAAAATAATTCGAGAATAAGAGATTGAAATTTTACATACAAGTCATTCTAGTATAAATATGTATGTATAAATGTATTGAATATTTATTTTGAATTTTAAAAAACATTGCTTATCTTTTTTTTTGTATTTTATTTGTTATTTTAGTTATACATAACATTAGGGTTCATACTGACAAAGTTGTAAAAGCATGGAAAATAATTTATTCTAATTCAGTTCTCAGTACTTCCCCGTTTCCTCCTTTTCCCCTAACTTCATTCCCTCTACTATACTGATCTTTCTGCTATTTACATAGAGCTTTGTCTGTTTATTTGATTAGTGTCTTATAGACGTGCAATGATGGTAAGATTCATTGTGGTACATTCATAATGTACATAGGAAAATTAAGTCAGGCTCATTTCACTGTTGTTTCTTTTATGACATTACTCTTCCTCCTTATATTTATAAAACCAAAGTTCAAAAAACTTCAATTTGATAATAATCTACTAATTATAGTATACAATTATAATATACAATAATAATAAATTGCTGAAAATAAAGGTTGAATCAAATAACTTTTCATTTTCTCTGCATTCAATTTAGGAGTGTTATTTGGATTGTATTTTATCTACAGTTAAATTTTTTCAGTTCCTAGGTAATGGCACCATGAGTGCTTAAGCGGTCATCACAATTTTCATTTTATGGAAATAGAAGCACCAATTGGAAATACCCATAAAAGAATGAAAGAAATAGCCTAGGGAAATGGGAAGAGATTAGAAATCCAATAGTTCAAATTAAAGGCTGAATATTAGAAACTATTTTATATCAATGTAGTAAAAATAATATATAAATCATTTTATTTTGTATAAATAGTTAATCAAATTTATAGAAGATAGTAATTGATTTATATATTTTATTAAAAGATACAAATAACTTTTTAAGAAAGATATTATCACCATAAACTAAAAAGACAAATTACCAATTAAATGTCAGAAGACATTATTATTATATTTCAAATGAGTGCTTCCTCTCATAAATTCATTTTTAAGGTAGAGAGTCACTTAGCAGAACATAATGCAGCTCATTATGGAGAAATGCTATTTAATTATAGTCATTCAGTTATCTGAACTATCAGTTTGGGTCTATCAGGATAAGGATTTCATGTGATCCTTAGGACTAATAAAACTTTGAACAAATTGAATAATTTGATGAAAATGAATACATTGGTGTATATTCTGCACTGCTAAAACATTTTAATCACTCTGTTATTACACATAAAGTATTACATTGTCGTTGTCTTCTACATAGCTCAATGTTTACTCCACAAGGGCAGGGACAATATCATTTTGGCCTACCTAGTTTTATAATAAACTTTCTTCCAAATTCTTGGTGTGTTATTTTTAGAGGCCCCTGTCCAGTAAAAACCAAATCTGTCAGCCTCTCAGTACTAAAGATGAGTTTCCATTTGAGTTAAAACCTCTTCCTGCCTTCTTTCTGCTTAGTTTGCTTATTGAAATTAGTCTTTAATCGTCTTCTTAATGCTTTCTGGCTTTTTACTCCCTAGGAAATTGGTCTGGCTTCCAGATTCCTTGCTTTGATGCTGATGGTTTCTAATTTATCACACTGTCACAACCAAAACCCAACCAATTATAGGGTTCAGTTATGTGGTTTCAGAACTGTTAACCTGTACCAATATGGGAAGCGTTGTTAGCAATATTTACCATACTTATGTGCAATTCTTTAATTCCTTCTGCCTTGAGTTTTAGTGACTCTCTTCTTTCCATATTTACTTAAGTCAACATTTTTTCCTCCACTCCTTTCAGAGAAGCTGTTCAAAATATTTTTAGTACAGTTAGATGTTTTTTCAAGGTTGACATTCCATCCTGGGATTCTACAATTTCTCCAGTGATTCATTATATGGCATCATTTATAGATTTTACAAATACATAGTGTCATTTCACCACCATTGCAGTAACATGCAGTTTTCCTAACCGAACAAGCTTGTTGATTCACATGTTCAGAGCTCCCTTCCTCAAATCTCTAAATCCAGTGTTCATTTTCTTCTCTATAGTTTTTCCCTGCCACTATGTCTTGTAAATGCAATTTTACAATATGTAATCTTCTCATCATGGCATCTTTCATTTGCCCTTGACACACATCGTGCTTTGCTTGGGTTTATCACTCATTGCTTTTGAGAGCAGAACAATATTCCATTATAGGGAGGTAATACAACCTGTTTATCCATTTACCTAGTAGGGGATATCCTATTTGCTTCAATTTGTGTTGATTATGAGAGAAACTATTGTAAACACTCAAGTGCAGGTTTGTGTGTGGACATATATTTTCAAGTAACTTGCACAAATATCTAGGAATATAACTAGTAAATCAAAAGTTAAGACCACTTAACTTCATAATGAACTGCTAAAATTTCTTCCAAAATGTCTGTACTATTATGCATTCCTACCAACAATGACTAAGAGTTAATGCTATTCAACATCCTTACTAGCAATGTGAATGTTCAGTATTTAAGATTTCAATCTTTACAATATACATATGATGAGATCTCATTGTTCCTTTAATTTAAATTTCTCTGATAAAAAACATTTGGTCATGTAAATCATATTTTGTCATCTCTATACCTTCTTTAGTGATATGTCTTGTCAAGTTTTTTCTCAACTTTTAGTTGTATTGTTTATTTTCCTATTACTGAGTGTGACAAGTGCTTTTATATTTTGGATAGATGTCCTTTACTATGCATGTCTTACATGTATTTTATCTGAGTCTTTGGTTTGTGTTTTTCTTCTCTTTATACTACCACTCACAAAGAAGTTTCAAATTTTAGTGAAGTCCAAATTTATCAATTATTTTCACTCATGGGTCCTTATAATTTTGATTTTGTATTTAAAATTTCATCTCCAAATCAAGAGCCACATAGCTTTTATCCTAAGTTTTGTTTTTCTGAAGTTTTATAGTTTACATTTTACCTTTTAATGTTTGTTTTATCTGGGAGAATTTAAGTTAAGATGTAATGTCTATGTCTGAGTTCACTTCTGATTAGTGGGCTTTCAATTGTTCTATCATTTTGCTGGAAAAACTGTGCTTGATCGAATGAATTATTTTGTGTGCTTATTTTTAAAAAATCAGTGTATTTGTATGTATTGATTTCTAAACTCTCTATTGTTTTGCATTGATTTATGCTTTATTTTTCTGCCAATACTATTTTGTCTTGATTGATGAAACCACATAAGGCTCACATAAGGCTTGTGAGTTCTCTAACTTTTTTTTTTCAACATTGCGGTGTCCATTCTATACCTTTCACCTTCTCATATACACTTTAGAATCATTTTCGTCAGTACATACCAAGCATCTTTCAGCGATTCTGACTAGGATTGCATGAATAGATTAAGTTGGGGAAAAACATAATCTTTATAATATTGTGATCTATAATTCATGATCACAGAATATCTCTCCTTTTATTTGCACTATAAGTTGTTTTTTTTTTTTAAATCAGAGACTTACAGTTCTTCCACATAAAGATTCTGTACGTTTTCTGTTACATTTATATCAATTTCTTTTTCTTCTCTAATACCTTTGTAAATTTTTTTTAATTTTTGCTTTTAATATCTTTCATAGAGTTATGTCTTCTGATAAAATGATCTAATTTGGTAAATGTTTCCCATGAACTCAAGAAAGAATAATATGTGCTAGTTCGTATAGTCTATTATAGTCAATTTGATTAAGTTGATTGACAGTATTATTTAGGTCTATCCTGACATATTATTTCCTGCTTGATCTATTGATTGTTAGTTGAAGTTGTGAAGTCTTCAGTTATAACAATGGATTTGTGTAATTCTCCTTCCCATTGGTATTTTGCTCTACATGTTTTTAATGCTGTATTTTAGGTACATACATGTTAAAAGTTTTTAGTTCTTCTTGCACAAACAATCCCCTTATAAATTTGTCATGTGCCTATTCATGCTAACTGCTTATCTTTTTCTGAATTTTGCTTTGTCTGAAATTACTATATCTCATGTAACATTACTTTGATTAGGGTCAACATGATATATATTTCTAAATAATATGAAATATATTTTTACTTTTAACTCATCAGATTATTTATATTTAAAGTAATTTTCTTATAGACATTTTATTGTTCTTTTTAAAGAAATTCATCTGACCATCTCTGTATTTATATTGCTGAATTTAGACCATTCAAATTTAAAGTAATTATTAATGAATTCAGATTTATATCTACAATGTTTTAACTTCTTCATATTAATTTCAATTTTATTTATCACCATTTTCTGCCTTTTCTAATTTAACATGAAGATTTTGTGTGGTTCCAATTATCTCCTCTGGTTGCATATTAATTATGCTGCTGTTTTAAAAATTTAAGAGATTGCCCAAGAGTTTACAATATTTATTTTTAATTAATCTAGTTTCCTTACAATAGTACTACACCATTTTACATGTAATGATGGTAGCATTCCCAGAAGTATTTAATATCATTCCTTTCTCTCCTGTCCTTTTGACATTGACTGTAGTTTTTTATTTCATTTATCCATAAGTTATACCCACCCTATATATTCTTATTGTATAGCTTTAAACTTAGTTATCTTTTAAACTAATTCAGAATTAAATAAAACTACACCAAATAATTAATTTAAATTTTTTTCTTCTCCAGCATTATTCTTTTACTTTTGTACATCTGAGTTTCTAACCTTCATCATTTTACTTTGTCCTAAGAGTTGCTTTTAAAATATTTTCAGGTTATATTTCCTGGAAATAAATTCCCTGTAATTTTGTTAGTCTTTGAAACACTTCTCTTGAATTATGAAGGGTAATTTTGCTTGATCAAGATTGCTAGGCTCATATTTTTTCTATATATAATTATTTTACTTTACTCTTTCAGCTTGAAATCCATTGTCATTTTTCTTTTATAGATAAAACATTCCTTTGCCTGACCTCATGTAAGTTTTCCTCAATGTCTGTGTTTTTCTGTGATATGGATATTAAGCACCCAGGTAAAAGCTGAAGTTTGATATTTAGCTTGCCTAGTATTTTCTCACCTTTCAGATTGTGTGTCTTGATATCTGCCATTGATTTTGGACATGTTGTAGCTTTTATTACTTCATATACTGCTTTTATTTGTTCTCTTTTGTCTCTTCTTATTGCAGTAATGCAATTTTAAAAATTTCCCATAACTTGCTGAATTATTTTTTTTTTACTCCCCACTTTTCTTTTACTTCATCTCAACTTTTCCATTTCATTTTGGGAAGTTTGGGAATGATAGACAAAGGAGATCCAAAATTCAAGACAGAATTTTAATATTTACAGTGTTATTTTATAGTTTCTAGTTATACCAAAATCAAATTATCTATAATCAATCTCACAGTTTAGAAATTGGTTGTCAACTTTCAGAATTTAGTAGTTCAGCAAAGGGAAAAAGAAAGATTAGGACATTTTAGAAAGTTGTAAGTTCTCACAGAGGAAAATTTTCTGGGGAAGGAATAAAACATTTGGAATTGATTCTACAAAGTTTTAAACTAGAAATATTAGATTACTATGACTTCAAAAATAAAATACCATAGATTGTTTTTTTTTAAAGTGTATTTTTCTCATAGTCTTAGATGCTAGAAGTACAAGATTGAAATGCCAACAGGCTGGGTTTTCCATTCTTGGCCTGTGGCTGGACAACTCTCAGTGTGTCCTCACGTGAATTTCTCTCTGTGTCTTTGAACTGTTGGAGTCCATTCCTTGTCTTATAAGTAAATTGATACTATTGGATTAGGGATCTGATTAGGGACCTGTGACCTAAGCAACCTTAATTGCCTTTTTAAAGATCCCATTTCCAATTACAATTCTAAGGTACTGGGGTTTTAGTTTTTAATGTATGAACTTTGAGAGGAACATGATTTCATTTGTAATGTGAATAATAATTACAGAGGTGATTTAAAAATTCCTGAAGATATTTCTGAATGCAAAAATGTCTCCTCAATCCATTTTAAAATTATTTTCTATGCTTTTTCTGTTAACAACCTTACTGCCAAGCATAGCATTTGCTTCCTAGGGTAGATCTCTTCTTGTAGATTATTTTATTCTGGGGATATTTCCAACAGTCTCTTTGATTACAAGAGTCATGAAACCCAATCTGATAAAGGAAGGGAAATCTGGAAGAGAGACTGTCTGGGATTGCTGTCATCTATTCTGATTCTTCCTGTGTTTCTGTTGTATGCTCTAGATAAAGGCAGCTTTTGATTTTATTAGTTGATTCCCTTTGTGTTTCTGTAGATATAAACTTGCATGAGTTACAGTAATGTTCCGCTATGTAGGTTTCCTGGCATCTAAAAGTTATTTTGTCTGTGCCTAAAACAACAACAAAAACAAAAAACTCCATTTTAAAACACATTTCTTAGCAGCTCAGTTTAGTTATTATTAACAAAGAGTGAAATTTACTTTCACATGCTGTTGTTGGAGCAGTGGAATAGAATATTTATTAAATTGACTATTTGTTGACATCACATTTTTTAAAAAAAAATATTTGTTAAGCTTATTTCCTAGATGAAAGTGCAGAATAATTTCATTTTTCTTTAATCCTATACAATAAAGGTCCTGGAGCAGAATTGTATGTTGCTAGGTGATTATGAGATCTAAAATCCTTTTCTTGATAATGTCACTCACTATAAATATTTTGTCCTATTCTGAGTGATATATTGAGTTGTGAAATTTTTGAAAGTGTTCTTACAAGAAAAAAAAAAATCAGTGTGGTTTTGGTTTTTGTTTTCATTTGTTGGTGTTGTTTTAAAGTTTTAGAATTAATATAATTTTATTGGCCAGATCAAAAGGATTTATTCTGTTAGACTGCTCTGTCTTGGTTCTAGAGTAGGAACTGAAATTGCTTCATTGAATGAAACAGTTATTTATTGTAGGTTTTCTAGGGCAGTCTGACAGTTAATCACATTGACTTTCAGAATATATTCTGATTTGGGGTTAAGAAAATAAATTCCAGTGGCTTCTGAAAATGTTTTCTGAATAACTGAGATAGGAGTAGACAATTACTTTAAATGAAGAACAGTTAAAAATTCTGGGTCAAAAGAGAAGTAACTTCTGAGTACAAAATGTGTTAGCATTATAAGATCTATTGAGGACAAATATAATTTTTCAGAAAAGTGCAAATTGACAATGAAGAATCAAAACGTCAGTATTTAAAGAATCATGTGAACAGATCGAGGATATGAATTAGGTAAATTGGCTGTCAGGTTTAAGGCTCCTGTCACCTGGTTTTAGGTTAGCAGGAAGACCTCAGTTCTACAAGGATGACCCAGCCAAATGAGTCAAGTCCTAAGTTATAGAAAATTTTCATTTTAATGAAAAGTTCCTATACTAAGCCTATCCACCAGTAAACAAAAACCAAAAATTGAGTGTGTTTGCATACTTTAGGAATGTATATAATCAGACCCAACTAGCAGCAAGAATAACTTGACACCAAGTTATAGTATATTAGATTAATTACATTCCTGGCCTAGACTGAAGGTGGAGCTTGATATAGTATTGATGAAGACTTGAGGAAGGTAGCCTTTGGTAAGTATGAATCTGAAAAGAGAGGAAAGAAGGAAAATCAGAATTTTCTAAGTTTGAACATGCATGGGCCCCTTTTAGGAATTTCCCAAGAGTAGTCATGTTTTTATCTTGTAGAGTACACTGTAAATAAAATAGTACCTCTTGAGTAAAACAAATATTGCGGTTATGAGGGCTAAGTTCAAGTAGAGGCTCTGATATGACAACAGGTACCTTTCATCAGAGACGTGAGAGATGTTTGGAAATGCGTTCATACTGAGTGGGCAGAGAGGTTTTGTCAATTGGATAGGCAGTACACAGAAAACAGCAATTCATGTTTGCAGCCGAGATTCATTCATAGAACTGGTCCTGCTGAAATGAAGTTTATGCTGGTCTCCAATTACAGCAGCACTGAGACAAATTGTTCAAAGGGAATGTGGCATTGAGAGAGTTGTGACTACAACCTTCAGAGCTTCAGCTTTCCTTTCTTTTCCTGGAAATTCTCAGGCACTGCTTAATTGCTGTCCTCATTGATTATTGACCTCGGGCAATACATTGTTCATGAAACACTCGACTGACTATTAAGAAGAAAAATTAGGCTGTGTAAATCTACAATGAGAAACAATTTAGCGCTTCCCACATCTCGAGGGACAAATGCCTACATTTTAAATGGCCCAGAAAGGAGAAGAAAACAACTATTGGGGAGGAGGCATAGTCCCCACCCCAGCCATAAGGGTCAATTGTTAATTAATGAATGATTTTATTGGTTATGTTTATCTCTTTTTCTTAGGCATATGTTCTGTGTAAAACTTCAGTCTCACACACACACACACCCCCTACAGAAACTACTGTCTCAAAAAGAAAAAACCTCCCACTTTTCTATTCCTTGTAACTCACCAAAGCGCAGAAACCATCTTGTAACCATGAAGAGAAAGGCCAACTAGCCTAGAGTGATAGACACAAAAGCAGCATGAATGGTCCTTCTGAGTAGCTAAGAAAATATAGGAAATCTCCCCTGTGGATTCATGAGAAAATAAATAAACAACCCTGGTGGTGGTACTAAGAATGGTGTTAGTTAACTAATGGTGTTAGTTAATGTTGTTAGTTAACTTCCAGACTAACGGTTCACACAGAGAGTTATATTCTGGAATTATTGTGAAGATGAGAGAAATTTCTGTTCACATGGCATGAAACTCATCCTCAAACTATTAGAAGTCTGTGGAATAGACACAGTTTGCTTGATTAGTAAGAAAACACCATTTTATGGTCTTATGTGTTATTTATAGTCATTACCCCCTCATGAATTATTAATCTTTCCAGTTTTCCAGAGGTATTCTAGAAAGAATAGCAAAACCTCAGGCCTTCTTGAGATCTTTTCTTTTTTAGGGCTAACAGAGATTATTGGACATTTTATGCAATCATTATATACTGCTAAAAGGGCTATGGTAATAGTATCAAGTGTGCAAATTAATATACCAAATAATTGCTAAATTCAGTGTTGATAGAAACACTTGACAAGAAGTGTCAAGCATCTTTCCCCTCACAGTTGATATGTATCATGTTAGTGCCATGTTGTGACATAACATGGCAAAAGGCCTTTAACTAAATAATATTGGAAGATATTGTAACATAGTAAACATAATTTTACACAGATAAGAATGCCCTTATGTTGAATAGGTTTTCACAACTACTTCTGCAGTCATACTCTTATGCTTCCCAAATGTGGCCATGTCTAGTGGCTAACTGCCTTCTCATCTGCAGGATGGGTAAAGTCACCCCTTGTGCTTATTCCTCTTGCTGCCTATCATTGTAGCTGCATGATTTTGTTTTGCCATCTTTATTAATAGAGTTAACAAACTATGAAGCATTTAATTTCACTCTTTCAAATATTTTTTATAAGGAAAACATGCCTTACAGAAGAATCTGATTATTATGTGTGTGTGACCTTATGAGCAAACAGATTGTTAAAAGTTGAGTTGGAACAATACTTATGGAAATAGCTAACACCTGCATAAATAAATCTTATACATTTTTTGTTATTTTTATGCTTCTCATATTTTGGGGATCCTCTGGAAAACTGAGTGTTTTGTGATGGTCAGTATAAAGTCAAATGAATGACTGGTAATAAGACAACTCTAATGTGCAGGAGTTAATCTACATGTCCTCAAAAATCAAGTTCTTTCTTTATCAAGCTCAAAATCACCTTTGTTTCTAAATTACCCAATCTACTCTTTGTACCCTAGTTTAATACGTCATTATATTCACATGGTATTTGCAGGATCCCAGTTACATACTCTCCCCATTGGTCTCCTAAACACCCCATTATCGTTGAAATAAACAATTAGGGCCTGACTTCTATGCTATACATTTACTAATGTTTAACAGTTCATAAATGCTCAATAAATAATAATTGCTTTAAATTATACAATTTATAAGTAATCATTGATTTAATCATTCTTTCCTTTCCTAAACTTCCTACCTTTTCTTTCCAATGTTGACACTTTCACTTGCAAAGCATTTTAAGAATGTCACATTTCCTACTAGCTCTTCTGACAAGTGGATGCAGACTATCTTTCCATTTCCTTTTTGGGTTTCTGAGTCTAGATTCATTTCTAAAATTCTTTTGCCCCCCAAATAAACGTTTGCTTGGATATGGCTCATGTTCTTGTAGTGTAGGAAAAATAAAGAAGCATTAAGAATTTTTAATGCTTTTAAAATTTTCTGCATACAAAATAAATGATAGTTCAGCAAAATATTTTCTTTACTCAACTAAAAATTAAATGTTACGTAGTATCCACATAAATGAGAAAATGTCAACAAATAGCTTTAAATCCATATAAAACATACAGTTAATATGATACTACAGAAAACTATGTAATAACTTAAGGAATTTTATTCAATTAGTTATTAATTTAAAAAGACAATGCCAAAGAAAATGTTGCATAGTTTTGTTTTTCTAGAACTAAATATATAACTATCTATTCAAATAGAAAAAAATGAGAACCACATTCAATAAAAATTGTCAACTTTGTTTACCTGAGTGGTGGCTATGTAATATTTTTCAAATTCATTTTCTTTTTCTTAATGTTTTCATTTTCTAAAATTTTAGCAATAAAATGAAAATGCACTTATAGTAAAATAAAAGTGTAAACTCCATTGTCAAATCTGAGGGATTGATATAAAAAAGGTCCAAAAATATTTCTAGTGATATATATGTATATAAATTACATAATTCATGTTAACTCTCAACTTTAATTCCTAAAGTAGCTAGTTTATATTTTATTTTAAAATATACCCTCTTTGTGTTCAGAGCTCAGTTTTTGTAATATATTATATAACATAATCTTAAACTGTGTTCTTTAAAAACTATGAACAAAAGCTAATTTGTCAATACTCAGTTGGTTAGGAAAAGGGATATCCATGCTTTTCTTAGCAAAAATTTTCTATAGTAAATTTTCTTCAACGTATCAGTATTGAATTAGAATTCACCTCAGGCTGCTGCAGTCTATGACTGCAATTTGATGCAGTTGTATGGCACTCTCTCTATTGATTTATCTTGCTTGAAGCTACTAAAAAGTATAGGCTGCCACATGTTTGGGAGAAATCATATTGGAGAGGTGGAGTCTTGGTTCACACAGTAACAAGCAGTTTTGACTAGTAATTTTTTTTCTTTGCTCTACTTAAAGTAAACATTGTAAATTCTGTTAATGGATGTCATCTATTGATGGAACTGATAAGAGAAGCAGTCATTTTTTGGAGATGTTGTTGCTTTTTTGCAGTTCTTGGTAGTGATTTTTGTGACTTCAATTTTCGTCAGCTTCCTTTCAAAATATCAGCCATAGGAGTTGATATTTCCTGTACACTTTTTTCCAACCAGCAGTAAAACGAATAGTTTTGACCATAATAGTCTGGTTTGTAGTAAAAGGAATTGACAGCTAAGATACTTTGTCAGCAGAATGTATTAGTTTACTAACACATATGCTTTTTCAAGCTTTATTTTATAGTTTAAGTATCATTATTTTGGCATGTTTTAACCCCTTCCTGCTTTGTGAATTTTCCTGTTCTGAGAAAAGTATATGTTCTCTTTTTCTAAAACAAATTGTTAGAATTTTTAAATTATACATCAGCTATAAATCATGTTACATTACAATAGGTATAATAGAATATGTCATAGAAAGAATCACAATATCATTTATTGAATATTGTATATCTGTTCTACTAGGATAAATTGCCGATCAGAGTTAATCCTTACTGTAGTTCTATGGCTAGGTATGTGTACTTGCTTCTAACTACAGAGACCACATGTTATTGATAACCACCAGAGAATTCTGATCAGTAAACAAAACTTACTTTTACAGTTACCTTTAGTTTTAAAATGGCATATTTATTCAACTTATCACCAAAGAATTGTAAAAAGTGGTTTTTGCTTTGTTTTCCTTTTTGTGTTGAGAGTGTAATTCTTCATTTATCTGTAAGCACTAGTGGCATGCTTTAATGACAGACTGATATGAATTGAAGCTTTTTGTTTCATTCCCCACTCAAATAAAAAAAGTGCTTACAAGTGCAAAACCTAAGACAAAATAAGGAAATTAACATTGTAAATTATTATTCCAATTAGTTGAATAATTAGACATGTTTTTATGTGATCCAGTGTTGTAAAGGATCATTAAGTAGTCATATCATAAGTTAAAAGATTATATTTCAACAATTCTAAGTCTTACACTGAAAAAAAAATACACAGATTTCCTCCCAATATGTCAATCTGTCCTACAACTTTGAATCTTATTATATTGCAAAATATTCCATGTATCTAGTTAGCAAGTAGATTATACATTATTCTAAAATGTGGGACAAATAGCAAACAGGTCCTTGAGAAAATACAGTGTATATAAAATTGTTCACTCCTTATCTCTGAAATAATGGAAAGAGGAGTTAAAATTAATAAAAGCTTATTTTGCTTCTTATAAAACATGATGTATGCATGCGTTTGTTACTAAGATTTTAAGATTAAATGAGATACTATCTTGCCTAATAGTTTGGTGACTGAAGAAATGTCATCATGGCTGTAGTGCTATAAGACAGATTTGCTGTTAATTCTGATGCATTATATTGGGGGATTTACCAGAGGTAAATCAGGCAAGCTAATGAAAACTTTATTCTGTGTAAAAGTAAAACAAAAACATTGAATCCCTCCTCAGTTTTTAATGTTATTAACTGACAATGCAAATAACTTCAGACACTAGCTTGAACTTTCAAAAGAATTATATGTATGTGTATATACTACATATACATCTTTTTATGCAACTCAGGAAGAAGATAAATTTTGCTTTCAGTGTGACATTTATATGCCAACCCTTGATTTAGATATGCAGAGGTAGAAAGGCATGTGAGCTGAAAGTAGCAATCCAGCATATTTCTAAACATGATGTCCCATTTATGTTCAAAAAAGATGTGGATGGAATCAATTAGGAGAAACAAAGTGAGCTCCAAAACATACTTTTAAAATGCTGCAGAGTTTCTTAGTAACCCGATGTTACACTTCATTTCCCAACAGAGCTGTAATGCTGTTGGAGTTGGTAGTGGAGCACTACAGAAATGAATCAAGTCTCATGTGTTCTGTCAAGAACATGCCCATATTGGATATGCTAGATTCACTGTTGGAAGTTGTATATACATGGTTAGTAATACATGCAGCAGGACAGTGATCAGGGAATATGACTTCAAGTTGTGCTTTGACATAAAAATGTTGTTTATTTTCTTTACATGCATTGTATTGCCATAAATCAACTTGCAGTGTTTCCACATTACTCTAGGGAAAATGTTTATCCAGCGGTTTCACTTTTCTGTAGTGCTTGCCATTCACTTGGCTCTTCTCTGGCAGAACTCACATTTCTGCAACCTACCACTCATAGGCTTAGCATTCAAGGATTTTGCACATGAAGTCATGAGTATTGTTAAATTTTCTTGACTTTGTCCAGACAATCATCCTCCAGTCATACAAGTCATATCCTTATATAGAACCCATATATATTGAACACTTTAATAAATTTTATTATCGTCTATGCAGATAAAACCAGAGCCCATAGACATAAACTAAACTGTAAATATAATCTAAAAAAGAAAAGTAATTATTCACACTCATAAGACATATGGACCTTTATATTTCTGTTTTAACTTCCAACTTACTGTTTGATTTTGCCAGATTAGAGAAAATATCATTGACAATATTCCAGAACAACTTTTCTGAATTATAGTTATTAGCAGATAGTTCATAAGCAATGGAAGAAAGTGAAGGTAGGGATGCATTAGCTGACTGCCTTCATCAAGCCACAATTCAAATGACAGGTCATGATTTCCAAGTTAAAAACCTAAAGAGATGAACATCTATTATCTCCTACTCAGTTACTTGACATATAAAATTATTAATACTTACATTATCTTTGTGAGATATATTGGGAACAATGATTCTTCTCACATCTTATAAGTAGAAGAATTTATAAGGCACTGCTTAATGAGATAGTATGTGACTGAATCATCAGAAAATTGAAAGACTATATATATATATATATATATATATATAACCAATTATGGTTAATATTCATGCATAAATTTAGTAAATCATTTTTATTAGTTTATGTTTAACATCCACAATAGCACTTGGGTCAATTTTCAAAAGATGTTTGGTTTGGATTGTAGATCCAGAAATATAGCAGTAATATACTTTTCATCAGGCAACCAGGATGAGCATGTAGAACATTCATCCTAAAATTATTTTCTAAAGGGAGGTAACAAAAGGAGAGATAAAGAGAAAAACTATAAATGATCCGTTTTCTCTAGGACTGTTGCTATATGATGTGGCACACTATGATCATCCATGAAAAAAAAAATTCATAAAATAACATGATACAGATTTTATTTTTAGCATTTGAACATCAAGAAATCCAAAGAAGGCTATTGAAATATTAATTGCCACAAAAAGAACCAAGTTCATAGTATTTCAAGGGGCTAGAAATGATCAATTATGATGTCATTATAGTCTCACCATTACTTTGATTTAAAAGCCTGCTACAGTGTTATATAGCCTATCAATAAACTATGCAATTGGCTAATAATTTATGTATGATGGGTATTACAAATATTCAGTTTAACTCAGTCCTCAGAGAGTATGTGCATGTAATCTGCAAGACTAGAATAAAGAGAACTAATGTGTGCTCTTAATAGAAGCACCAACACAGATGTTAATCTTACTCTATTTGTGCTACCATAACAAATCACCTTAGACTGGGCAGTTATACAATATGGTTGTTCATTTTCTTATAAATTCTGGAGGCTGCAATGTCTACAGTTAAGGCTCTGGCAGGTTTGGTTGGCTCCTGAGGGTTGCTCTCTCCTTTTAAGATGGCATCTTATTGCTGCATCTTCCAGATGGAAGGAAATCTGTGTACTCCCATGGAGGAAGCCAAAGAGAAGAGTCAAAGGTTTCATAAAGCTTTTTTAAAAAAATATATAAATATATGGCCTTAATCCAGTTAGGAGGGAGGAGATGGCATAATCACCTCTTACTACCTCAAATTTTGGAGGGGGCTATTCAAAACAAGTTGCATCCCTTCTTCATCCATAAATACATAGTAAGTGCTTTGTCATAAAATGTGTACACGTGATTTTCTGAATCACATGTTAAAGATTTGAACTATTATGTTAAAAGTAGGCTTTAAAACAAACTCCAGTGTTTTGAGTTAATGGTTTGTATGGTTTAAGCTTTGGTCCATTATTCATTAATTGCTGAAGGAAATAAACTATTATTTCTGCTATCTTTTCTGGTTTGCTGATTAACTTTGTCCCAGCTACTCAAACAAAAGGCAGATGCAAAGTTCATATTTATTTCCTCCTAAATTCCAATCACACTAGCCTTTGGCAACATTTTTCTGCTAGATATTTGAGTTTTTAATCCACATTTCATGGTGACTAAATTTGCATATCTCTGGCAGAGAAGTCCTTTCCTCCAATATTTTCCCCCCTCTGGGAATGTGCTTTCTCTTTTCTCTTCTGATTTTCCACTATCATTTGAAACATGTGTAGGGGAGTCCAGTAGAGTCAAATTTTGTTGTAGACTGTGTTTCACACATAGACATCATTAAAAGTTCTTATAAAACTCATGTGTATTACATTCACAGTGCCCCTTATATGTTAACATTAGATGATTTTTGCCCTTAGATAATTTATACGAAGTTGAACTTTGATTTTTATCACAGTTTGTGAAGGCAGGGTCCACAGTTAAGTGACCAACATTTGTAAGGCCTCTGAGTTAGTACTTTTGGAGTCAGATTACCTATATTTGACAGTAAATGTTCATGCTCCTTTCTCTTTTTGGTGGAGGAGGGACCCGGGATTGAACTCAGGGACACTTGATCACCGAGCCACATCTCCAACCCTGTTTTGTATTTTATTTAGAGACAGGGTTTCACTGAGTTGCTTAGCACCTTGCCATTGCTGAGGCTGGCTTTGAACTCTCTATCCCCCTGTATCAGCCTCCCAAAATGCTGGGATTACAGGCATGTGCCACTGCACCTGGCTATCAAGCTCTTTCCTTGGTAGAAGGCTGCCACACTCCACCCTGCTCCTACACCCTCCCCCAAAAATAGGGAAAAAGGAAAGCATTACTAGTGAATGTACCAAAGATTACCTTCAATGTGTGCCATTTCAAAGTTTCCATCATACCAGTCGGTGCTACTTTGTACTTGACATGTGTTCTGTACTCAGCTATGCTTCCTAAATTATATGTGCTTAATAAGCCACAGTCACATCATATTTAAATGTGATATCTTAGATCTATGATGAGAATTTGAAGAAACAAGATACATACATAATGAACCCAATGCCTGGCAAAAAATAGAAATGCTTGAACTATTGTAACTATAATCATTGTTATGCCCATCTCTAGGTTCAGCCACAACTTACTTTGCAAAGTTCATTGTGTATCGGGAGGGGGATGTGGAGTGAGGACAAGAGACTGGTCAGCTCTTGACATTTACCTACCTGTGTTTTGCCCCATTTATGTTTTTTCCCCTGCCTGCATAAACCAAAAAGAAATTAGGGATACAAGAAGGTTGAGTGACTTCAATAAAGAAATAAGAAGAGACAAAAAGACTTTTCTAGAATCCAGATCTCTTCAATTGTCAGGTTACACAAAAAAACCATACAATCTGCATTGATTCACTAATTATGACTCATGCATTAAGGAAAGCTTTGGATAAAATCACTAAATATGGAAATGTTTCTCAGTTTGAATCGTTTGATGTCCAACATTTTTTGAGACTTAAAATAGGAGAAAACATATAAACAAAAGAGAATAAGTTTTATGTACCTCTAAAATCTTCTTTTATAAAGACTAAACTAAAATTCTTTGAAGAAACACAATAAGTAAAAAATAAAATCAAAAATTTAATCTTATAAGCCAAATATTTGGGAGTATGTAAGCTTATAAAATATACAAGTGTTTATTCAAAAACATGAAAGCATTCAATTTGGCTTTAGTGACTGAGCATTAAAGTATTAATGTAGTGTGTCTATGTGTAACACACATAGAACATGTATGGGTTTAATGTGAATTCTTCAAAAATTAGCGAATTTTTGGTCCATTTCTCCTGGAAAAATTTTAAGTAGCAAATCAGAACATGAATTCAACAAAACATTTGTTTCTAGCTAGAGAATTAAACCAAGTTACCATCACTTACAGATGTTAAGAAACCATAAGAGGATGATTTAATATCAGTTCACCATGATGAAGCTTGCCTCTGAAATTAAGATTACCTTCAAACAACTGGAATGCAGTCGAGGCATACTTGCCATGCAATGTTGAAAATGGAAAGAACTCTACACAGCCAAGTATGTCAGGTGGATTTTTTTCCCCATAACTTAATTTTTTCCATAGTATTTCCGCTAAACATGTAATCTTTCTCCCTTCTTCTCTTTCTCTCCTCCTGTTTTTATTTTCTGTTTTTGTGTGTAAGAACCACATGTTTATTCTTCGTATTAACTATGAGCTAAATGAATATCTGCTGAAATAAACAGATTTTGTAATAATCATGAAATATTTTACCAGAAAAATATTATATGGCAGATGTTTTAACTTTTGCAAAACTGGTAGTTTTGAATAAATTATTTTCTTCTAGAGTTATGTGTACACAAAAATCCATGTGAGGTTAGTTTTAATGATTCTATCTCTATATATGAATTTAAATAAGAAAAGTGAATATTAACAGGAAACATCAATATAAATCTTCAAAACTATTAAATAAGAAATTTTTAAAATGAAATTACCAACAAATACTTTACTACTTTTCCCACTAAAGGTAACTGACAACAAGGAAAATGGCTTTTGTTCTTTAAAATTTAAAAATTTCCAAGAAAATATGAGTTGGTAATATTTTAATACTTCATTATCATTTTAATTATTAATTATATTTAGTATTTAGATTGGCCATGACTTTAGTATTTTCTACTTTGCAGAAATATCAGTAAAAATCGTCTACCAGTCATTCATTAAAAGTAAAACTTGTAAATTCCACCAATAGATGGTGCTAATCAGGGCATCTTTTAAAACACTGACAAGTCTGTTAAAAGGTTGAGCTTTGTTGAAATGGATTTAGTGAGCTTTTAGTGAGTGTCGTAATAACCTCAGTGTAATGTATATCTTAAATGAGCAGTCGTAGAATGTGTTCTAAAACCCATCAAGTTTTATTGGGAACCTGATAGGTTTTATTTCCAGCTGTACAGGTACAGTGAATCATAGGGAATGTAGGAAAAAAGTTCAATGAGGATTCAACCTTGAATCCTTGTGCTCATTGGAAATCCCAATTAGGAATAAGACACATATATAAGATTTACATACTGTCTTTCCTTCATAAGACTTAAGGTGACATACAGAGTACCTCTTAAAATAAACAATATCCTTTGAAAGGTTAACCATAACTCTGGGCAATGGGGTAAAGACCAAAAAAAATGGGTTGTGGGAATTAGTCTAATGGGGAAAGATCAATTTGATATCATGAAATATTATTGTGGGGGGGATAATTAAATTAATGTGATTTAATATGGATTGAAGAACAATCTGCAGATCAATAGAAACTTGGAAAGGGTTTTCAAATGCCACTGCTTTAATCCTCCTGCCCAAGGCGTATTACTCTGTCTTGCCATAATGCATATGTGGATCATTCAGATTTTAAATGTCTTTTTAAGAAATGCTTTTTAAAAAATTGATGTGATTTTGTACCAAATTTTTCCTGTTTTGATGTAGGGTAACATGAACAGTGAAAGTTTGTATAAAATGTAAAACATAATTGGATTAATTTTGTATAATGAACTTGACTGAATTTAGAATAAACTCAAATTATTACAGAGTGCAATTCTGCAATGTAAATATTTTCTTTATTTTTATGTATTTGCATCATTATCTATGAGCCTATATAGCTATTTAGAATATAGCAGAAAACATACAATTTTTTTATGTTGATAATTCATTTTTTCTTTCCCATCCATAAATATTAAGTCAAAGTGACACATTACTGAAGAAAAATTATCCATATATATCACTTCCTTCAAATGCTTCATTCATCTATACCATCATCAACCTTGTTAGTATTCCATATTTTATTGATATCCTTCTTGTTTTTGAAAGGTTGTTTTAGATTGTAAGTTAATATTTCTTTCCTTTAAAGTATAAGAGTTAAGAAATTTTGATTTCATGGGAACATATATCAAGCATTAAGGTAGCCCCAGCTCTCTTAGATCTAATGATGAAACCCAGCTATAAATGTGGAAATTAGTGGAAGCTGAGAGAAAATGATAAGGACTAATCTTCCAGAAGATCAATGCAAACTGGTGAAACAGAGCAGCCATTACTATAGTTAATTCTTTGTCTGCTCTGTCAAAAGAAAAAAAAAAGTACCTTTTCTTTTTTGATACAGTTTCCCAGAGATCGGTAAGTTTATAGTGGGAGAATATGGGGCTGCAAAAATAGAAAAGGGAACTTCCACCCTTTCACTTAACAGCATGTTTTCTGCAGCTGCATTACCTGCAGCACAAATCCTCCCTCTGCCAATAACTCCCTTGCCAATTCACCCAATTTCTCTATGCTTTAGAATCTGTATCATTAAATACAAATGATAATAATATCTATCTCTTAGAGTGGTAATTATTAAATGAAGAATTGCATTATTAGGTTTTAGAATAGTATCTGATATATCATAATCTCTAATGTTAGATCCTAGCTAATTACTCTCATGTTCTTAATTTTCTTCTTACCAAAATGTTTAATTAACAGATAATTAGCATGATTTTGTACATGAGGGGACATGAACTTATACTGTTTTCATATGTTTTTTACACTGTAAATAATAGCTTCTAGGACCTTGTTAGAGCATATGCAGTGTGTAAAACATGGGATTCTCTGAGTCTTGATTAGTATTTTGTTTAGATGGGATAAAATGGATGTTTTTGTAATTCATTGTTTTAAAAATCAACTGACTGGATCCTATGTGTTAATTTGCAGGTAATGTGGCCAATCTGGGCTTCAATTAGCTAAACCAATTTTAGCCTTGTCCCTCCCATTTGACTTGGCAGAAATGGCTTGGGATTAAAACACTGATCCATTTGAGTTAAATACATTCAGTCTGACTACCCGGTGCCAAAACATAGATTGTTCCTTCTGTGGCTCTAATTGGTACCTGGATTAACTAATTACCTCACCTGGTTCAGTGTTTTACAAAATGGGCCACTGTTACTCACCAAAGTTCTCCCAAGGGTTTAATATCATTATCGTCTTAACATACCATCCCATTCTTGTCATGAGAAATCCTGTAAGCAAAAAATTATAAATCTCACTCACGGGTCAATTTATTCAATTTCCAGACAAGATTTGTATTGTTTTTAAAGTTTGTTTTTTTTGGTGATGGAATTTGATTTTTCTTAACATAATTGTACCAGGAACTTAAAGGGCAAAAAAGAGACAGATTATTTGATGTCTCTGTCTCTGGTACATTAAATTATCAATAATGGTAGAGGAAATAATTTTAATCTATTATAAATAAATAGGCAATTATATTTACACAATAAGATACTAACGCTAATGATAGAATGACAAAGTACTAAAGTATGGACATAATTAAGAATGATAAGATATAGTGGAAGATGTGGATAAAAAGGTAATTTAAACCAGGTATGGTGGTGTATATCAGTAATCTCAGTGGCTTGGAAGGCTGAGACAGGAAGATCACAAGTTCAAATTCAGCCTGAGCAATTTAATGAAGCCCTGTCTCAAAATAAAAACTGAAAAAATAGAAAGATCTGGGAATATGGCTCAGTGGTCAATTGACTCTGAGTTCAATCCCTGGTACAAAAAAATATATATATTTAATTTCTGAGTTCACAAATAATCAATAATATTTGTTTAAAAAGTTTATACTCTCTGGATCAGTATGTGGAACAAAGAGTTAAAAGGAAAATCACATGTATGGCACTTAAGACAGACACTTAATTGGAGTCAAAAGATGCTTTGAAAAAGATGGAAGACTAAATACCAAGAAAAAAATTTTGTATTATTTCCTAAGGCTAAAGGCTAGGGACATTGCCCTAAAGCCTGGACCTTCTTACCTTGAAAGATTTGTTTCATATGGCATTTTAAAACAGAAAAACAGTGACAAATATCCTCCTCCAAATACAAGAAAGAAACAAAAAAAGTGAAGAATTTTTTTTTTTAAATAATAAATACCCTCCAGTTTGAGTCATGAGGGTGGTGAGGAGTTAATGAAGTTGAAGAAGTACTACTCATCACTTCAAGGAGAGAGAATCATGAGGCACTACAAAAGAGCATGGCATATTAGGTGACAGCAGTCTTCTATGGCTTCTGTGGTTCACCAATAATATGCTTTTGTCTACACTTTGAAGTTAAGATCCTGAACAGTCTGGAGAGTGTAACTGCAGGAACTACTTCCTGGTGATCTTCAGTGCCCAAGCTTAGGTAACAGTAGGAACTGGTCTGTTTATTTAGTTTAACTACACCTCTACTTAAAACAAGTTGGTGGCAATGTATTATAGAACTATTATCCATGTCAGAATTACAGATTCAATATAAATTTGTTACTTGATTTTGAATATATTTATGTTTCCAAAGAAACAGTGCTTTGCACATAATAATTGAATTAAAACTATTAATGAAAAGATGTATGTGAGAAAATATTAAGTTTAGGCTAATGGCTTTTGTTTTCTTGAAAATCAAAACATTCACATGAAGAAGAAGGAACAACAAAAGATTGATAGAGTGAAAATATCTGTACTAGACTTATGGAAAAAAATACATAATGATGGAATGGAAACAAAATGTGTGGACCTAATGGATCAGGCATCTGGTTCAAAAACAAGGAAATTTATTCAGTTTTGAAAAGTACAGACTAATAGATCTGAAGAAAAAAATGATCTGAGACCACCAAGTGGAAATACAACAGGCAAGGCAGTAATGTCAAATGAATGTCACTGTGCTTCACTGTTATGCACCTCCTGGCAGGTGTCTGCAGGTGTTTTCATTTTTAAAATTTTCCTACAGATATGTTATGAAAGTCATTGCAAAGTAAAGCATATCTTTCCCATGACACAAATTAAACTACACAGGAACAGAGGCAAAGTGAAGGACAAGAACACTTAGAAGCCGCAGAGAGAGTTGTCTGTGAATTACATGTTAACACTGAGGAATGCTTCTAGTTTCATTTGATTTAAAACAAAAATTTGATTTATAAAAAAATGCATTGGCAAATTTGCTCTAAGTAAATATAGCAGTAAGATAATTGGGGTATGCAAAACCTGTGAATGATTCAGTTGATTATATTGGCATTATTAGAAGCTTGGAGAACTTGCTCATAATTTATAAAGGGTGAGCTTGCACTCCATGCACCCAGAAACACCAAAGTTTATGACTGATGTGTGGACCTAGTCAATAATGGCCTTCTATTTTATTCTCAAAATGTTTCAGTTTTATGGTCTGATGTAGATTTCTGTGAATTCAGTTATTAATTTGTACCACTATATCTGTAGAGGTATGTATGCATGTGTGTATGAGTGTATACATCTTTTTATTAATTAATTAATTAATTTAGATGCATTTCAAGTCATAGTACATATATAGAGCTCAATTTTTCCATCTCTCTGGTTGCAAACAAGATAGAATCACACCATTTAAGTTTTCATACATGCATCTAGGGTAGTAATGTCCATCTCATTCAACCATTTTTGATACTCCCATTCTCCCTCCCCTCCCCCCACCTCCACCCTACCCCATCCGTCTCTCCTAAAGCATAGTTTCTAACCTAGGGTTAAGGTCAGAGGCACTAACAGAGAAACATTGTGGTAAAAACCTTTCAAACTTCCTGAAGATTTGGGTCTTCTTAGTTTCTCTATTACTGTAGTTGATTGAAAATTTATACAAATATTCACATTCTGCCTAATTTTCTGCAGCATATCAGCAGCAGATACTATATTAGAGTTTCTTTCTTGGCTACAAACCACATTTCTCCATTTACCTCTCGTTCCTTACCTTCTCCTGCTCTTCAATATTCAATAAATCGTGATCAGTGGCTCATAGATCCTTGACAGCTTGTAAATTGCTTGAAAATACTTGGTACTTCGTATGAACACTAAATATGAATACTAAGTAATGTAGTTTCCAGAATGCCTTTAAAACCCTAATAGTCAGCATCCAGATATGTTAACAATCACGTTAGGTACTTACTGATGTATTGAAACTCAAATAAATATGGAGCACTCTCTGAATTAAATAAAAAAGTATCTCTGGGAACACTTTACTTTCCCATGTGGTGTTTAAAAATAAGCTGAACAGGAAGTCCTCTTGAGTTCTTAGGCAAACCTATAAGAATATGTTTAGCATACAGAAAGAAATCACCTTGTTAGAATGATCTTACAGTTGATGTATGCTTTCTTATTCTCACATATTTTATTATAATTTTAGGTTGTTTAACTATTACTCTCAATAAACACAAGGACATTCTGGAAGAGTCAAGATTCTAGGTCATTGCATATTAAGGTTTGGATATGGGCTGTCTGCCAAAAGCCAATGTGTGAGAAAATTCAAGAATGTTCACATGTGAAATGATTAGATTATGAGAGTTGTAACCCAATCAGCAGATTAACCAACCAATATTGATTAAGTGAGCAATAACTGTAGGTAGGTAAGGTGTGGCTAGAGAAGTAGGTCATTGGTGGCATGCCTTTGGAGTATATATTTTGTCCCTGGTGAGTGGAGCTTTCTCCCTCTGCGTCCTGGTTGTCATGTTCTGAGCTGCTTTCAAATTATTTATAAATGACATTAGAGACTGATTGTTATTAAATTGTTTATCAGATAGCTTCAGTTTATGGTAAGTTTATCTCTGTAAGGTGAAATAGGAAGCCTACCATTCATTAGGAAACTCGTCCATTTTTTTAATCCTTGCACTGAGAATTTAGTGATTACACATTTTATGTAGAAGAAAACCACATTATTGTCTATAATATGAAGGCTAATCCTGTCCTAAAATAATAATATTATCCATAATATTATCTAATATTATCCTTTATGTCTTCAAAGTCACTATCTATATACCAATTGTATTCTCTGTGTAATGAATGTGTCAATACTGACTATCCCTAGGATATCTCTTGTGACTGTATTAAACCTTGAAAATGTAGATATGTTTTTAAAAGATTTACTTTCATTATACTCTAGGATGTAAAATAACATGCTGAAAGTATCTCTTTGCTTAAGTAAATACTACATCTCATGATGTGTAGGATGTTCCAGATACTAAAGTAAGCAATTTATGTCATCAGGGACAATTTATGTCATTAAAATAGCATTTATGTCCCTTGTTTATGTTGATTCATGTCCCTATGTCATTTAAACATCAGATGAGCATATGATAAAACTATTATTAAAATCCTCATAATACAGGTATTAAAAATACAGAAACTGAACAAAGGCTATGCAACTTGGAGAAGTTACAAAATGAAAGGAGCATGTTGTCTATCTCAGTGTTCATATTCTAAATCTGAGGATAACAAATTGTGCAAATGACTAGATTAACAAATCTCATAGGTGATGTGGACTATATGGTTTCTACCACAACTACCAGACTATCTCTTCATAGAAGGAAAGCAGAAATGGACAAGATATAAATTAATGAATGTGGCTGGGTTCTATTAAAACCTTATTTATTAAAAAAGCCAATAGCCAGTTTGGGTAGAGAGCTAGTTTGCCAATCCTTCCTTGGAATCACTGTTCATATTGATTTCATTTTGATTATATTTAATACATTTCTAAAACCTGGTCATTTGGGGACTATACATTTTTATCTTACTGGTATTTAATTTACTTATAATACTACAGATATTATAAAAATAATTTCAATGTAAATCCTTTTATACTATGGCATATTTCAAAATATTAGAATAGCAGGATTAATGGACTCTGATTTAATGAGTCCTAAAACTGTAGTATAGGTTGACAACACATATTCTGAGTCTGTGAAATATTTTGTCAAAACTACTTTAATACTTACTTAAAATTTTCTCTGGAATTAAACATTTAAATAATAATAAATTCAACTTTTATTTCTTTAGTTTTGTGTTAAGGGAATTGAGGATTATTAATTAAGTATTTTTAAGTTAAAAATCAAAACCTTATTGCATTGTAGGGTTGCACATCAAACATTAAGAACCCATGCAATTAATTTGTATTGTGCTGCTGTAATTATCTACATAATGTCTGACAAGATCAAACTCAGCTACAAAAAAATAGGTGAGCTACTAAAAACAATTACATATTTAAACACATTTTGTCACAACAAATTCTACTGCACAGTGTGTTAAAAATTGTGAATCAGATCAAGAGAAATAGAATATGAAGACCATAAATAAATCATTCTTAAGTATAAGAAGAAAAAAAAATTCTATACTGCATATTTGAGCCCCGAATGTCTTATAAACTGACTTCCATGTTAAAAATGTAAAGTTCACATGCCTTCAAATTTTTGTACTTGCCATACATAGTATGTTCAGTGAAGGCAACCAATAGTTGTTCCATCACACTACAGAAAGGATAAGGTCACATTTGATTCCAGTTACATGAATGTTGAAAAGGGAACAATGTGCTTTATTAGGGCAATTATTAAGTACTTTTTATTCTTTTTCACCTGAAAAAAGGATCAAAATCCTGGTGCCCTAAGAGAAAAATCTGGATACGACAGACTGTGAACTGGCTTTTACCTAGAATGTGACTTGTGTCTTCTTACATTCCTTAGTTCTATCAATTCTCAGAGTGGCATACAACTCCAGAGAATATATTTGCAATCCTATCATATGCCTGAAAACTGAGGGTTGGGACTCTGGTCAACAATGTTAATAGGTAGTGCTGTGGAGCCTTTCTTCATTGGACAGTTTATTGTTAGCAAAGTACTCAGAACTGTGTTTTTCTTCAAGTGGTTAATGCAACATAAGCTCTTCCAACCAACAAACCTTAGAAGCATAGAGGAGATGAAAGTGCATAGGGTCATGATGGAAACTAAGAGGCATTAATAGAGCAGTGTATTTAAACTGCTGTGCACAAGGGGGCAAGTGTGTAGTAGCCACCTTGAAATATCAAATATGGTGTTATGAAATGTTGTCCTTGTAAGAAATTTCCTTTTAATTCAAAAATTACTTATAGGAATTCACATATGAAATTTGGAAGAGAAGAAGCCTTTTTAAAATCATTACCTAGAAAGGGTAGATAATTAGTTGATTTTGGCTGGGGCAGGTAGTCAAGGGGATAATGGACATAAGGTTTTGGCCTAACACCATAAATAAAGGACAATAGAAGCCATGATATATGCATATGTCTCTCTCATTTATCATTATCTATGTAATTTTAAATCATGAAACTGTTCAGAAAAATAAAGATGGTTTCTAAAAGTAATGGCTTTTAAATATCAGAGTGCAATATGAATAGATGTATAATATTAGGATAATTATAGAACTTCTTTGAGTTTTGTTTTTCTCATTCAAGTGCTGGAAATTGTGAAATACCTTGTACATGAAAAATTGAAAAATTTTTGTAAAAAAAAATAAATGTTTTCCACTGTGCTCTTCATGAAATAAACATCCCATAAAGGGTAGCTATAATCACTAACGCAAGAAGAAACTTATACTTTGACACCCTTTCTATTACTCAACACTATTTAATTTATATTCTATCAATAGGGTGAAATTTTCCATCGTCTATTATGAAATTTGATCTTAACACTTTATGTAAAATTATTTTGAAACTTTTTTTATTATCCATCTTTCTTATGCCCTTTCTTGATTTAATTAAATGCATAAATGCCAAGATTTGTTTATTTTTAGTGGTTTTATAATAGGTAAAATATAAAATTCTTGTACAAATTCAGTTTTATTTTATTTTGATATTAAAAACAAACAGTGAAGCATAATAAATCACATCAATTATAATACATACAAAGTAAAGGATAAATAAGAGACTTTTCCTTTATATGGCATTTTGGTGGGTTTTACTTAAGTCCCCAATTCTATATTATTTCAGGAACACATCAGGTGCCTGGCTTGTTTTCCTTCTAAAAAGTACAGAGCCAATATGCTGAGACTTCCAGTCTTTGAAGACTACCTTGAGAATCTGAAATTTCTGCAGGTGAACTTGAGGCCAACAAAGCAACAGAAATCAGCAAAAAAGGTAAACTGATATTTACAGTTTCCATTATATACACTCTCTGGTGAAAATTAAAAAAAAGAAAGAAAAAAAAGCCAACAAAGTATTCTAATTTTTTTTTGTTTTGTTTTGGTTCCATGAATTAAACCCAGGGATACTCATCCCCAATGCTCTTTTTATATTTTATTTAGAGATAGGGTCTCACTGAGTTGCTTGAGAACCTTGCTAAATTGCTGAGACTAACATTGTACCCAAGATCCTCCTCCTGCCTCAGCTTCCTAAGCCGCTGGGATTACAGGCGTATGCCACCGTGCCCAGCATCTACAAAGCATTCTTAATCCTAGTTTATAGAAATGGTGTATACTAAACATGACCTTGCCAAATTCACATAGTAACCAAAAAAGTAAAATTCTGTTTCTAGAAATTCTCTGCTCTTGCCAACCTTCCTAGTTTTCTGCCTGCAAATTATTTTTGTCAAATTTTTTTATGAAAACATATTTATTGTTTTAAGACTCTTTTTAAAAACAATTAAAATGGGAAGTAAAACTTCGGCGGATATAAATCAGTAGGCTCTGTTTGTTTTTTCAAGCCTAAGTGTGAAAAGGTAAATCAGATCTTGTTACCTGCTGGAGAATTAAAAAACGTCACTTCTGAGGAGATGTTTTGTGCATATTTTGTTGTCAGAGAGCAGAAATATAAGCTGTGAATTATGGAAGATATATCTTAACAAAGCTCTTGGAGAAGATGCACTTTGTGGTAATACTGAGTGCCTATGACCTTGTGCTTATCCAACTCTATCTACTTGACCATGACCTATTGGTTGATCAACAGACATGTGCCTGGGGAAACTGAAATAGTGTCTTCTACTTATCTTAGTTTACTCCAGCCCTTGCTATGATTCTTTGTTTCCTTTGAAGGTACACATAAATTTTCAATGCTTTACTTTGAAAGCTACACTTGAGAATAATGCTTAGTTCCCTAATTTTACCTCTTAAAATATGTCCTTGCCCTCTATATTTTTCCTACTTGTGATCATTTGTGGTTGTCCTGCTTCCATTCTGGGTCCCCTATATTGACTAATTGCACAAAAGATGAAAAAAATCAGATAATAAAATGTTTATGACTACACAATGCCTTCACAGAACTGAAATCTCCAACAGCATCTTAAGAGAGCCGATGCGTGAAGAAATAATCAGGAGGTTTTCCCCTTCTAACTATCTCTAGATGGCATACTGCTTTCTCTTTAAAGAAATCAAAGAGAAAAACTAAGTGAAATATGTTTAGAAAACAGTAGTTAAATTATTAGTTAAAGACATTTCAAGTCTGTACAACTTAGACTTATGGTGAATACATAAATATCTCATTTGAATGTCTTTATTTCTTCTGGAGCTCAACACTACTCTAGTTGGTGTTAATTAATGGTTATATGCTGTCTACTTATGTGATTATTTTTAAAAGAATAAAGGAAATTTTAAACCAAAGACTTTGATCCAATATTCATGAAGTGTTTTTTTTTTTTTATTTATGTTCTATATGATCCCAATCCAATGCTGTCAGAATGCTTGCTAACTTCAAAACATTGACTTTAACATAGTTCAATACCTTTCTTCTGGTCCTAACTTAAACATTTTAAATGATGGCTTCAAAGTGCCATTTCCTACACTTTTCCCCCTCTCCTCTGCCTCTATTCACCCGCGTGTGGGCACACACACACACACACACAGCGCAGGATAAATCTGAAAAACATAATTACTTAAACATGACTATTTTTTGTAGAAGTGGACAAAGTTGAGAAGACAAATAAACCTCAACTCCATTATGAATATCATTTTAAAGTATTTTCCAGTGTTACCTAGCATCCTTATTCAGCAAAGCATAGCGATAGGATTGTGGATGACCATAACATTTAAAACACTAAACATGAAAGTAGTTCCAATTCTAAAAGTATATTCTAAGTTCAGTTTCAATCTTCAGGGACCTGCCATTACAAATTTTCTATTGTATAAAGTTTGCTCACTAAGATATCTATTAAAATTGTAAAACAGATATAGAAATAACAGAATTTTCAAATGAAATCTGTTACTAGGATTCCTCTGAGCAAATGTTGCCATAGAATACACTGGGAAAACACTACCTTAGATGTCTCATATACAAGAATTAATAATCTAAAAAATTTGCAATTATTTTGTTGATGGAAGATCCTATCAATATGAGTTATGTGACTGCATTATTTTATTTTATTTTTATTACCGGGGATTGAACTCAGGAGTACTCGGCCACTGAACCACATCCCCAGCCCTATTTTGTGTTTCATGTAGAGACAGGGTCTCAATGAGTTGCTTAGCACCTTGCCGTTGCTGAGGCTGGCTTTGAACTCACAATTCTCCTGTCTCAGCCTCCCAAAGTGCTGGGATTACAGGTGTGCGCCACCATGCCTGGCTGAGTGACTGCATTATTTAGGATCTCTTGGTAGATGCTTTAGTAGACAGAACCACCTTTCATACTAAGGTTTATTTGACAGCTTCTGTGTATCACATTGCAACTAGCTTGGTGTACCAGACTCAGAATCTCAAGATGTAAAGTCTCAATCTGCAACCCATTTCCTTTAAGTCTTGTGAAAATCTCTTAACCTTTTTGAATCTTGGCAAATCTCATTGGCAAATCTTTCAGTGGGGATAGCTTTACATTTCCTCTTTCTCTCTCTGTTATCTTTTCATCAAGATGAAGAATCCTTTCTTGAGAAGAATTTTCACAAGAGAAAGCCCTTTCCAATTCTTTCATTTTTCTTGTGAGCTGTAACAATACCAGAAAATATGTTCTACTCTACATTCTGCTTTGTAGGAATGGTAGTATTCCCTACTGTGAGCAAGTCTGACTAATTCTGTAGTTCAGTTTTATGAATACAAACTCTATATAAATATGAGCTATATGCTACAGTATCAGATTTCCTGTAAAAAAAAAAAAAGCTCTTGTTTTCTAGCTTTACACAGATCATCTGCATTTCTCAATCAATATAGAACTGGGAAAAGTGGAAGTGTGCTATTTATCAGAATAATTCAAATGCACCGAGCTAGCGATGCATATAATGGTAGAACTTCTCAAAATTATTTTAAGTGTTTAGATCTCTAATGAGATAATGAGCTAATATACATTAAAAACATACATTGTATGAAGCACTAAATATTACCAAAATGTTTTCAGAATTATGTTTACTTCCAGTATAGAATACCTTCCTGTATTGAATTAAAGATGGTCCAAAACAATTGATTCTCTTCCACTGAGAAGAGAATTATGTTTCCCCACTTCTTCAACTTTGGCTGACCTGTGATGCTTCAATCACAGAGGATGGTGTCAGTGATATTATGGCATTTGCAGGTCAGGCTTAAGAAGATGGCAGCTTCCTAGTTGGTCTCAAGAATCCCTAGTCCGCGATGAAAGAAATACTAATATCCTAAGAAGTGGTATGGAGAATTCTTGAGACTACATGAACAGTGGGGTTAGCTAAGCCTAACCTTCCAGGTAGGTACCTCCACAATAAAGCCAGACATACTAATGAGCAGGCTGTTCTGGACCCTCTGGGCCAGAGGGTCATAATATGAAATTCATCATGGATACCCCTTGACTCCCCTTGACTCCTAGACTTACCCGGTAAAATACTGCATAATTTGGAAGTCATAAAATTAATAATGCAATAATTAGTATTTAGCAACTGAGTTTTGAGGTAGTATGTTACACTTTTATGAATAATAAGAATGTCTCTATAAGAAATCAACAAAGTGGAAGACAGATGGATAATTGATATATAGCTGAACAATAAAAAGCTTTAATAATTCAAAGGAATAAGAAGATCTGGTTAGGTTCCAATTCTTTTGAGAGATTAAAAATTTATAAAATTAGAAATATATGGAACAATAAAGAAGCATAACTGTAATAATTTATTTATATAAAGAAGAATATTTTGCATATCCTTTGGTTTCTCTTTCATTAGTGTGTTGTAGTTATACTGAACAGTTGGGTTCTTTTTAACAAAATCATATATGCATAGAATTTAATTTATACCATTTCTGTCCCTGGTGTCCCACCTACATCCTCCTATTCTCCTTCTTCTGCTCTACTGGTCATCTTTTCACTCACTTATGCATTGAATTTTGATTGACCTTTCAGACTTTGTTCCATTTAGGAAATTCTAAAACCTGAGTTTTAGGGATAGGGGTATATGTAGCTCAATGATTGAACGCTTACTGGCATGTGCAAAGCTCTGGGTTTGTTCCCAAAAAACATAAAAACAAACAACCCCTCCCCCCAAAACACACTAAAAATCAGGATTTTTTGTCTCATTTTCTCTGTTATACTTTTAATTTTATAAAATAGACATTTTTAATAATATAAAAATGTTTATTAACATTAATGTTAACAAGAAAGGTATTTTATACAATTAAATTTTACATAAATTGCAGTGGCTGTTTAATTTTGCATGATATATACACATGAGAAAATTGTATTTTAGTGAAAATATGCTTCTATAAGTAAGCAATTACAGCATCATATTGATTCTTTCTTGAACTTTGTTCACAAATCAGGACTATTATTGATGGCCATGATATTCTATATTATTTATGAAGCAAGAATTTGTAATCTGTGCAAAATTGATGATTAATTTAAAGCTGCTATTTTATTCACTCTGCACACAAAAAAATGATAGGTATAATATTTTTCCTGTATTATAGATATGGAAAATGAGGAAAAAAAGAAATGATTTGTGCAGTATGGATTTTAACAAGGATGGAAGCACCATCATATTTACCTAACATTAAATAAGATAAAACTAAGCTTGAGAGATAAGAGAAATTTCACTTAATTCTATAATTAAGAATTGCATTTCATGAAAGTAGGAGACCAACCTAAAATATTGGGATAAGTTATCCTTTCAGTACTGCTAGTTCCGATACAGATCTCTAAGAGAGCACTTACACTCAATCATGAAAGCCAAATGGGCCATTCTTATATCTAAGTAGAGGGCTTGCATTCCCTGACAACTCACCGAAGTATCCAAACAGCCTAATCATGTTTCCCCAAGAAACTGATGTCCCTCATGCTCTTGAAACTAGAATTAGCCTCTCACAACCCTGGGATTTTCCTCTGTTCCCAAGTATAACTCCTGGGTGGCCCTTTTTGGAACATGCTGTGCTTTTATCCCTTAGACTGTGATTAGATACAATTAATATATTATTTGATACTGGGTGTCCCATATTCTGTTATCCCATAACCTTAGGGCAGTACTCTTTTCTCCACCAATAGGGTGATCAGAGGAAGCCAATGTATCCATAGGTAATTGATATAAACAGGAGACATCTGTAAGTATCTGAGAGGTAAGAGTCAACTCTTTCCAACTTCTATGATATACAGAAAAAAAAATATTCATTAGCCTCAAGTAGTTTGAAATCTAGTTGAAGAGAGGTCAAATATAATTAGATGAAGTCAATATGCTAACAAATGATCACTGTGCATTTTCCTGTATGTAGCCATATATTGCAGCAATATAGCAACTATAAAACTAGGTTTTACTTATTTTATTAGAACAATCCTTGGAATTATTGAAGGCTATTTTTTTAATTCCAACCCTTTTCTGAAACAAAGTCTAGATCAGAGATAGATAAGCTCAGTAGAAGAGATTGATTAAAAATTACTTTTCTTGTACTAACAAGAAAAGCTGAAAGCTCAAATAGTGAAAGTATCCCTCTCTTATATATTACTAGTGGCTCCAAGAAGTAAAATATTTGAGAGAAAATACAATTGTATTAAAATCCAGTTTTTATTGTTATTAAATTGTTAAAAAATCATTATAATACTGAAAGATACCATAGCTGACAAATAAATAAAATTTTATGTATCAAAAATCATCAGCTTTCAACTTAAGCATGTCTCTAGGATTCCTACAGAGTATGCCAAGAACCGTTGGTTTCTTAGAGTAGCTCAGATCTTTAGTTACGCTCTTCTGTATGACATTGTTTTAGGTTATGATAGTTACTTTGTTTTCCTCCACCTGTCTCCCAACTTTTGGGGGGGGATTGGCCTTGATTTAAAAAAAGTTTGTGCCTTCTGATCAAATGTGTGTACACCTAAAGAGTGTATATGATTATGTAAACCTGTAAGCTTTGCATAAATGATAAGATCCTTAAAATAATGTAGTTATGTGGACACTATTTTAGTTATGTCAGCAAATACTTTGTTTTATTAAAATCTGAATATATTTTCAATAATTCCAGTGTTTTAAAATTATCAGTGAATGTGAACAGACTTTAAGAATAACTATTTAATGGAATGCCCTACAGATGATTTATCAATTATTTCCATCCCCTTGAGAAAAATAAAGACATTAATTAGCTATTCTTCTTTAGTGTGGATGTAAAATATTGAATTTTTATTATACCTCCTCTAGAACAACTTCCTAATTGTCCTATAGCAGGCATACTGACTCCCATTTTTGCATTATTTTAAATAATTCTACAAATTAAAATTTCATGCCAGCAGTTTATGTAAAATATTTTGCATTTTAGGAAAAATGGTCTTAATAACTCTAATCATTTTACTTAAATATAGGATAGAAATCTTAGAGATATTTTCAAGATTGGCATGCTTCATTGATAGTCATAAAACCTTACTGCTTTCCATTTGTAACTGAATTTTGCATAGGATAAATAGTGGAGTTTGACAGGTACTCCTACCTGACAATTACAAATAATACATTACAAATTCTTTTTCTTTATTCACAAATTTTCCTCTATTTTGGAAACTACCTATATCAACTACAGTTTCAACACCCTATCCATTTTTGTATTAAAGTCAATATTAGTGTAATTACTCATAAAATATTCCTAATTGTACTAACTAGATATAGTCAGTAATTTTTCTGAAATCCTATGGTCTTTACTGTTTCCTCTATTCCCTGGATTGTAGTTCACATCTTTTTTTTTCTTTTCTTGTATTTGGGCACATAGTTTCTAAGTGCAATTATAATGCAGGGGATTGTCATATATATGAATATGTAGATATATAACAAATAAAACACTTTTTATACAATTTCTCCTATTAATTGAGCATTTTTTCTATCAGAGACCAATGATATTAAGTAAAATATATTAGTACCCACATATGAATTTTCTTACAACTTTGACAAGAGCTCGAAATATACTTTATTTCTCTCCATATCTATATTTCTAAAGGAATAAAAAGAATAATGTATGAAGATGATAATTAAGAATTATTTAATTTGTAGAATAATGTATGAAGATGAATGGATTAACAAATTAAAAGCATATTAATGGATTAAAAATGTAGAATAAAATTCCAAAGTAATTATGTTTTCCTACTGGTACCATAAAAAATTAGTGTAAATTTTAAACACCTCAAATTTATTATCTCATAATTCTGTGTATTAACTCTTACTCTTACACGGACTGTGCTAGGTTATCTTTTGTGAATATTACAGGCCAAAATCAACACATTTTTTCTGGAGTTTCTAGGGAGAAATGTTCCTTTGCTTGTCCAAGCTGTTGTCAGAATACAATTCCACATAATTGTTGAAGCAATGAGCTTCAACTGTTTTCTTCTAGGCTGTTCTCATCATCAACTTCAAGAGGCCTCCTGCATTCCTTGTCTTGTTACCTTTTTTCTTCCATCTTCAAAACCACAGTCAAGTCCTTCTGAGTTTTAAATCCCCGACCTCCCTTTCTGCCCTCTTTAATCACTGCTCTGTTCTGCCACATTTCTCAGACACCTCCACTTTCCTCTTACGCTCATTGAACCCAAGTGAATATTTCAAAATTATATGTCCATTTTAAGACTAATAATAGGCTTCTGTCTGTGAATTTCTCCACAGGGTTACCTATATTGGTCTTCCATTAAATAACCTAGGGAAGGGGACATCTTTAGAACTCCATTGAACACACTAGGCTCCTTTAGTTTTATCAAAATCTGTGATAAATGTGTGCAGATGAGTAGAACTATATGCTGCATATACAAGTCATAAATTAAAAAATGGTGAAACAGGCAACTGTATTTTCTTTTACAAACTTAACATATTGTTGGCATATTTTCATATTTTCTAAATGATCATATTTTGAAATAATGCAAAAATAATATGAGCTCTTGATTACAGCTTTCTGAAGACCAAGACCTCTGTTGGTGCTGAGATATTTTAATCATCATAATAAATATATTATTGTTCTCCTGATGTAGGAACTGGGTCAGCTATTACAGAAACTACCAGCTCTCCTTTAATTCTGTCAATCATAATATAGTGCATTAATTAGCTCAAATATTATAATTAAAAAATAGAAATTATAAATGAATACATATATATTCTCATTTTTATCCAATCTCTTCTTCTACCTTTTCAATCATTTTCTGTCATGAAGGTGAATTAATCTTCTCTGGTTTCCATGGTACATGCTTAAACTCAGAAACAAAGTTTATTTCCAAGAGTATAGTTTCCAAGGTAACCAGATGGCAAACAAAACCAGAAGTCTCCCTCAACATCAACATGTTCAATTTCTTGAAGAGGTGAACATCTTAGTTTTATAATTTTGGCAAGAGTTACTATGGAAAAGGCAGAGATTAAGATAGAACCTCTACTGAAACAGTTTAAATTGTTTAAAAAGGTAAATGTTTAATTTAAAAGTTAACCATTTCACATATCTACATCTCCAAGAGGGTAATAAAATAAAAGCATTCAAGCTAATTGTGTTAATTCATATGCTGTATTTTTTATACAAAACAGATTTCAAAAGTGACAAATGATACATTTTCAGAATTCCATTTATAAAGATAGTGCATAAAATAGTAACATATAATATTGATACATATTATATATTACATTTATATATAAAATATATGATTTAAGTAAATTTTAGATGAATACTTTGTGATTTATAAAATATTGTAATATGAAAAATAATTATAAAATCAAGTATTCATTGGAACTAGTTACTATATTAATTTTTTCTAAATAGTTAAGAATTAGTGGTACATTAGAAAGATATTATATTAATTCTATATAAAAAATTTACAAATTATATGTTTATACAAGACTTAGTGGTGTGACTCTAGTAGTCCTAATTTCTATCACCTCAGTGTAAGTCTTAGAAAATTATTATTTTAATATCTTAAAATTATTATTTCTTTAAGAAAGTGTGAAGTAAATTTTGTTCAATAAAAATATTAGCAGCCTGAAATAAATTGTAAAACTAATAAAAATTTTCCTCCTTATCTATACACTAGCAACATTGACTTTGAGCCTTTTATACAAAAATAGTATATTTTTCTATCCCTCAAATATGGAGTGTTGATATGACTTTCTTTGACCAAGCAGCATTCACAAATCTAACTAAATAAGAAGTATGGGACATCTTTCTCACTGCAATGCACCATTTGGTGCTAATCTTGGATCCCTCATACCATGCACAAAAGTCTGAGCTATCCTTCTGGAAGAGGTGGAGCAGGGGCTATATGGACAGGCATCAGCTGACAGTCAGTCTCAAGAGCACCAGCTGTTGAACACAATGCCAAAGTGAACTTCAGTTCAGCTAAGTCTTTATCAGACCTCTCCATTAGATGCAGACAAATCTTGACCCACAGAACTATATAAATGTTTTCATTTTTTAAGTTATTACGTACTGGGTTGCTATGTCACATTATAAAGTCTCATTGGCATACTGAATTTCTCCTACATTTCACAATGGAAATAATATCAGTGATTTAATGTGATATTGTGTTGCATCAAAGCCTCTTTTGCTGCAGATGTAGGTATGTGGTAGAGTACATTCTCAGCATGCATAAGCCCAGGATTCGATCCTCAGCAGCACGCACACACAGACACAGAAAGCACATCTCTCTTTCAGTAGTCTGGGAAGGGGAAGATGTCTCTGATCTGAATTTGGAAAATAACATGAAAAGATTTTCAGTTTAACAGCACATTTAAAAACAGAGTTCTGAAATTCTAATTGTAAAATAGTATTTTAGGTCATCTTGACTTAAGAAATTATCAAGTATTCATACATTTCTTCTTGCAAACTTGCCACTGTTCTAAAAATTACAAATTGACATATATAGTATTCAATGAGGGTTAAAAATATATTCAGAAGTACTATAACTCATGAGAAATAAAAACTCATCTGGGATGCTGTTTTAATTTGGATAAAAATTATAATTTTAAAAATAGTATGTATTGATATTTATCATTCAATTAAGTTTTAATTTATCAATTCATTTTTTAACAGTTCTGCCAAATGAAACTCTTTAAAGCTGAATATTATCTTCATATCAAATCTAATAGGAAAAGATGCTTCACAAAATAAAATTATCAACATTTTAAGTGAATTTATTTATTTTACCATGACCATGTGTTAGTATTCCTAAGTGATTTTGAACACTAATTTATTTTCTGCATAATAATTAGCACTTTAACACATATATATAGGCAATTCAACTATGATCTTTGGTGTTTCCCATAACATTTCAGTTCCTGACAACAATCTGCAATATGTTTTTTACCATTACAAAGATCTACATGCAACATTTGGACGTATTGAATTCCTTCTCCTTGATTTCCATTGTATTACCTCTTCTCTCTTTTTGTGTATGTCCTCATATTTATTTTAATTTTTATAAGTATATTCTCTAAATTTCAGATTACGTGATGAGTTTATTAGCTGTAGCAGACACTGCATAATTCCTTCATCATCCATTTTCATCTTGTTCATTTAATAAAACATTTGAATTTTAGCATTAGCATGTGAACATCTATCTAGAGACTATATTTTTCATCATTGCTTGAACTAGGACCAGTGATGTATCAAATTCTTTATTCCTTATTAATTGAATGTAAGTAGAGGTGACATATACTGATTTAATGATATAAAGTATATTACTTACCAGTCACTTTCCATCTTTATGATCTAGAGAGAGCCAGGACGTAGAATTTTTTATGAGTAATATTATAGTATATTGGCAAATCTAATATAAAATGAAGCTTTCTAATAGATAACTTTGTGAGTAAAGATATGGTTACATCAGACTGTTAAGAGGAAAAAGAAAAAACATCTATTTAGTTCTTGCCTGTATATTTTTAGGGTAGCTTTTTATACAAAACCATAGCTTAAATGTTAAGTAATCAAAGGACTGGTAACTGAAAGTAGAGTGTCTAAGAGCTAAAAATGAAATATCTGGAAATCTGGTGTTTTTTTATGCCATGCCCAATTATTTAATAAAACTATTACTTGCTGTATTAGATAAGGTGGTACACTAAGACTATCACATGCTGTATTAAAGAAGGTGGTACACTGAGAGAATTGTTCTTGAGAAAATAGTTAAAAAATCAGAATGCTAATGATTACCTTTTGCAAGTTTTAGTAACATTGCATAAAAGAGAGGACTATAGATGGTATTGAATAAAATATAATCCTGAAGACATTAATCTGCAGTTCACAGTTTTTCTCAAGGAGCAAACTTAATTTCAAGTGTAAGTTCAAACAGATGGTTTGAGTCACTGGTGATTTTAAAATCACTCAGGCTATTAAGACACAATGATTTTTGTACCAAAGATGAAAGTAAATAGGCTCATAGCCTTACTCTAGCCTTTCCTATGAAGAAATCTTGGTTAGGTTAAAAATAAAAAAGCTAGTACCAAAAACAATATCAGATGTTCAAAACCAAGAATGATGGAAATCTTTCTTTCTTTCATATTACATATCCAAATTATCCACAATATCTGTCAGTTTTGTCTCCAAATCCTGGCCATAAAATGGTCACTTTTCACCAATTTCATGGGCTTGGTAGACAGATTACAAAAGGATAGAAAAGACAATTGGACAAAGAAATCCACACAAACTATGCAAACAGAAATCAGAGAAAAAATATACAATATTTTTTATTTGTAAGAGATGTGAAAATATTGAAAAAAGAACAGCATGTGAAACTACTTTCACATTAAGCTATTATTCAATTGTGTGGATTATTATATAGGTTGGCCTATAGAAGAATATAGAAGTAATAAGATAATAGAGGAAAGAAACTCCAATAAATATTATCTCAAAGAAGTTAAAAAAAAGGAAAGATAAAATGAGATATGAGAAGAGAAGTGGGTCAAATTGAAAAGAGAAACCAAATAAATGGTTAGAAGGGAAAAGCTAGAAGTCTGGATTTCTACCTAAAGAAACTAGAAAACAGGTAAGAAAAACTATAGTGAAATAAAAGGAATAACAAAAGTAAGATTTACAAAATCCTTGTTGGAATGCCTTTGTAAGTATAAAATGTTATTTTTAATTGTGATTTTCTATGAAGCAATCACTTAGACTCTAAGATTGGTTACTTCTTGCTAATTAAATTCTACAAATTCCCTGAGTATGTAAGAATATTGCACATGGAGGAAAGGGAGGTCACAGATTTTCTTATCTAAGGAAGAAATATAGAGAAATGAAAGTAAAAAAAATGGAAGTTTAACTGTGGACCAAGAAAAAGAGAAAGTACTGCCAGATCATTTCTAATCCTGCTTGGGCTTTGAAATGTTATGCCAGAGTCTACTTGGAAATCTAGACAAAAAATGTTTATGGTCCCTGTGTAGACAAAAGATCTGTATTAGTATTTGGTCAAAGTGACTACAACTGTAATTCTGCGAATTTTGTTTAGAAAGGTAGTTTCAGTATTTATTATCCAAAATGTGTGTTATCTATTTCTCTTAGAAGAGAAGAAAAACCTTCTGAAGGAATCATTCTGGGAGATTCTTTTGAAGTCTATTTAAACAATCAATGGCAAGGGTTGGGGTTGCACTAGTCATCTTGATTACTCAGAGATTCATAAATTTATCATCTTGAATCATCTTGTTCTAAATTTTTAAAGTAAAATTATTCCAATCATTGTTCTCTGGATTATAAATCAAGTTCATATTGCTCTTAAGTGCAAATGGCTGTTTAATGTGATTTATAGGGTATCAGTAATAATGGCATTTAGTAGCATAAAAGATCATTTTTTATACTCTTTTTTAAAAATCCCTTTATTGGCTCTTCCAAATACAGAAAGTCTTTTGGTTTTACATTTACTGGGATCCACTATTTTTTTACACTAGCAGCATATTTAATTCATAGTTTTTAAATGAATCTTGAATTGATTGTAATAATTGAGAAAAGTAATTGAGCATTTCAAATGTAAGCATTTTCTATCTTACATTTTCTATCTTATCTATTTGCAGCATAATTTTCTACATTATAAATGAAGGCCTCAAAAGAAAAAAAAAAGAATATGTGTTTTTTGTTGTTTATAACCTCATGCTGCCTTTTAATTTGGTCCCTGCACACCTGAAAAGGTAAGTGTGCAAGTAAGACATAAATGTGTGCAGTAAGACATAAATGACTAACATATTTCTAACATTGTGAAACTAAACCATTGCTTATGCCAACTTTTCTATATTATGAAAATATAATGAGTGCTTTTAAAATTTAATTATGTAAGGAGCAAGATAATAATAGTTATTGCAAGAGATAGTCCAAGATAGATAAACAAAATGGTTCAAGTCTTATTTTGATGTGTCTACCATAGTCTGAAGCCAAAGTGTCATCTAATGATGCCCAAATTCAGAGACCGTAAAATCAATCCATGGGTTGAGTTAAAAATGCACCTGTGGCCTGGAACAGTGACTCATGCCTGGAATCCCAGCAGCCCGGGAAGCTGATGCAGGAGGATTGTAAGTTCAAAGCCAGCCTTAGCAAAAGTGAGGCACTAAGCAACTCAGTAAGACCCTGTCTCTAAATAAAATACAAAACAGGGCTAGAGATGTGGCTCAGTGATCTAGTGCCCCTAAGTTCAAACCCCGATACCAAAAAAAAAAAAAAAAAAAAAAAAAAAAAAAAAAAAAAAATACACCCATGAAGTCAGGAGGTTTCATTACCTCAAATGTATAGTTACTCCAAGTTATTTCAGAAAAGAATAATGACTTATATAAATATTTTCCAAGATTTTAAAATTAGAAGTATATTTTTAATGAGTATAATTATGAAAAGAGACAATCAAATGGCTTATATTAATTAGTCACAGTAAGATTAATGATGTGTCTGTATATACATCATTTTCTGCCTACATTCTCTACTACTTTGCATTTGCTTTTACTTCTTGGTGATGACTGGAAATATACCAGGAAAGATAGTTAGCATCCATTTTAGCCTTTTTTCTTAGCAGTTTTATGACTAGAAATTAAAAACTATTTGCTTTCTTTTCTATGGTTTAGATTTCACAAAGGGAAAACCTTTTTATCATTCAACTTGGATTTAATCTGTTGTCCAGTCTTGTGACCAAAGGGCTCTGATATTATAAGTGATAATACTCAGAATGAATAGAGTAACCAACTCATTGACCAATAGAGATAAGAGTCTTTTATCCTAAGAACATGCACAGGGAGATCATCACCATGACTACTAAAAATAATATATTCAAGAAGCAAACCAAAATTGAGTATGGTACACTAAATAGTCCAACAAATAATGTCTTTGTTTTTACTACTTAGTTGGCTACAGAATAGAGTTCTTTTTAATATCTTTGTTGAAAAAAATCACCATAAACATGTACTAAAAATTTCAAACATTATAAGGAAATTATTCAATAAACTACACTATGTACTTCCATCAATACCTCACTTTTAATTTTGTCCCAAGGAATTGTTGTAATTTATAATTTTGCAGAAGAATTCTTTCAAAAATATGTCCTGAAGAAATGTATGTATTTACACAAACATACCGACAACATTATTGTAATCACCATTGTTATTCTTTACTACTCTTCTGGTTTGTTCCATTACTTTTTAAGTGCCAGGATTGCTTTGTTTCCCAAATAGCAGTTTATAATAAGCAGAATAATGGCACCAGAAAGATGCCCAAATCTTAATTACCAGGACTTGTAAATATATCATGACATTATGCATCACAATTCAAATTACAAATGCAAGTATAACTAAGCTGCTAATCTGCTAGTTTTACAATGAGGAGACTTTCTTGTGTTATCTGAGTGAATGCAATGCAATAGCAAAACATTTCAGATGGGAGAGACAGAGGCAAGAAAGCCAATACAGGAAAGAATGCATCCTCAGTCAACTCTGGCCAACCATTGCTTATTAGAAATTGGAAGAGGGAGGCCAGGGGTTGATATGTGGCCATCTTCCAGAAGCTGCAAAGGAAGGAAAACTAATTTTTGTCTACAGCCTCTAGAATTCTTATTTACTCCTTGAAGTTGGTTCAATGAAACCCATCTTGGATTTTTGGCATCCAAATTTTAAGATGGTACAATCCTGTACTATTTTAAACTAAGTTTGTGGCAGTTTGTTGCAGTAACAATAGGAAGCTAAACTACAGACTTGGGAGAATGTTGAGAATTAATTTTTTATCATTCAAATCCCATCACTATTCCTTTATTAAAATTTCTTATCATACCTGAAATCTGATGTTTTCATTTTGGTGTACAAAGTTATTGTGTGACCTGGCCTCAATATATTTTCTAGCCTTATCTTTCTATATTCCATCCTTACTTTGCTAATTTATTACCCTGCTCACATTTGTCAAACCAAATCATAAGTGTTTTTTTTTTTTTTTCATACATGGCATGTCTTTTTATCCCTTTGTGTCCTCAGTGTATCAAAACCACACGACCATCTCAGAGAAGATGCAATGCATATCTTTGTACATATACTTCATAATATATTCAATGATTTTACATTTATCATTTTATTTTAAATTGATCTTGTTTCTGGGAACGTTAAGTTGATTTCCATCTCCAAAGCTTTATGCATTCTATAGCCTATATTGAGGATCCCATTCTCCTGGATAATAAGTTTACATGTTGGATTCTAAATAATGATATTTAAACATATTTTAGCTTATCAGCCAGGGTCCTTTTATATTCTTTCTTATTTTTAGATACAATCATGGGCAGTTCCCTTAACCTTGCATTTTAAAAATTGTTTTAAATTGTTAATTAAAGTTAAAATCCAAACTGATATGTGAGCTTATACTATTTTTGAAGCATAATATCTTGGACTCAGTGTTCAGAAATGGTAAATGTGAATAATGAAAGTGATTGATTTCTTTCCTCAAATTCCAAATGTCTTTTCTTCAGTAATAAACTTTGCAATCCCTCCAAGGGTCAACTCAGTGAGAAGGAAAAGAATTCAGAGAAGGAAACTAAAAAATGATAAACTTTTATTCATGTATTTGTTGCTATAATCTGGTAATGATGCCAGATAGTAGATATCAAGATGCAACATCTGTTGTGGGACAGTTTTTTCATTATTCAGTGATCCTCCATCTCTAGGGATCTCCTAAGACTGAACATTGGCACCTGCTAAGATCAAAAGAGAAATCAGCCTGAACTTTATATGCAACACCAAGCACCCTGTGGTTCTATTTTATTTCTGTTTTTTTTTCCAAGAGGATCATATACTATTCAATACTTGTCTACTGAGACTTCATCTAAATATAAAAAAATACAATTTTCTGTTTTAATAAACAACTAAACATACGTTTTTTTAAAAAGATCTCATTAGCTAGAAACTATACCAAATTTCCCATTATTTGATATTGGCAATGTTTCTTCTAACATCATGGACGGAGGCCTCCCGACAAAATCACCTATTGTAGCACTCTACTGCTCTGTTGGAGTCATTTCAACCTGCAGGTGAATGTATAAAGCATAGGAATCATCAAAAATGATCCAAATATGACCCATGTCCTGCTACACTTCATAACACATCTGTTTAACAGAAAACACACCTAGAGTCCTGGCTCACTAATGCAGCCCTATATCTTTGCTAGGACAGCTGCAATGTTAATCCAACAACAGCTATATTTCTCTGAATCTAAGATATGTTTAGTTATAAGCTATACCATTAGCTTGTGTGCACTAAGAAAATATTGCTGATCAAATTATGCTATAATCATTTGGAAAATGCATTACTAAAATATGAAAACAAAAATGTGTATCTTATGATAGATTAAATCTAAATTTCCTTTGAAATAATAATTCCAGATCTATGACGGTTCAAATAATAGTAACATTTATATAGTCCAACATCTATACATTTAAAACTTTTGTGCTTACTATAAACATTTGTCAGGATTACCAGCCCCCAAGAGCTAATTCCAGCTTGGATGTGTTAACCGGCTGGGAAAAGTAAAATTTCTGAAAATAATCAATAAGGATTAAAAAGCAACTGGCAGAAAATAGTTTTCGAAGCTGGGGCCTTGTGGGTTTTCCAGTCCTGGTAGGAACTGAACTAAATAAGGGAAAAGGCCCAAATTCTTAATTTAAGGGAAATACATCAAAAGGTTTTAGATGGCAGGCTTACTGAGGAAAACAGGACAAAGATGGGAAAAACAAGGGAGGTTACACCCATCTCCTGTGGCTGCATTTGAACCCAGGGCTATGAAGTAAGGCAAGGTGTCAGCTTTAATCTGAGCAATTAGCACCCTGTGGATTCACACCAGAAGTTCTCAGAAAAGCACCACCCCCCAGCCTTGTGATGACTCAAACAAACCCATAATTCATAAATGGCCTCCAACATTGTTGTAATCCTGCTCTTCATGAATTCACAAAAATTTAAACACGCATTGATAACACATTATTATAATTATCATTGACTTATCATCTTATATAAAGGTAATGTTAGATATTTTGCTTTGCAAACATTGTGCATTTACAGCCTTACTAAAGTGCCATAACATAAGAATTATTGTCATTATTACACCAATATGGAAATGGAGTTGCAGTTTCAGATTAGTTATGTAACATGACAAAATACTTAAAACTAAGAAGATAACTGGAGCCTAAAACAAGTACTACTTCCAGTGGCTGTGAGCCTACACATTATTTCATATTGGAAATAGAGTTTTTCCAGGTTGTTTCTTTTTCCATGCCATATGATTTTATTGTCTAGTCATTCATTTTAATCACAATCCAAAATTTATTACCTTTCCTGAATTTTAAAATTTTACTTATGTTTTACAATAAGACATGAATTTTAATAAACCTTTGAATATAGCACAGGAATCATGAGAAAATAATAAAAAATAAATGAACAATAATAAAGTACAATTTACCCTAACTTACAACTTCATTAAATGAAAATGAAGATGCACTTTTTACTTACAGATTATAATTCATACAGTCTATCAATGGGTAAAAGTTAGTTGTCTTGTTCAGATCAGAATGTTATATTCAGACATTTAATAGATCCAAAATTTCTCATTCTGTCCTTGCCTTATTTTGATATCAAGGCAATATTTTTGTGATAGAATAATAAATCTCAATTATTATATCCTCTAGAACAATATTTAAAATCAAAATATTTGATTCCTTATATATTTGGTGGATATCATCTGTAATGCCATCTGAGACAATCTGGTTAGTTTACATGTGCTCATACCAAACTGAAACTTACTCCAAAAGTTGGAGTCTTTTAAAATAGATACCTTAAAAAATTAGGAGAAATGATAATTGTCTGACTTATTATACATGATAAAAATTATTAAAATGGAAATAATTAGGAGTACAGTTATTTAAGGCACAAGGTTCTGGGCTTTTACTTTTCTGTTTTTTTCCTAATTTGCTTATTTTACATATATTATCTCCATTATTGATGCTCACCAATAACTTGCAAGATTTTTTAAAAATTTCCTAATATTTTTAATATATTTTCATTTAAAATATAAAAATTTCATTTTTTCATTTGGAAAACAAAAGTTTTCAATTTCTTAGTTATTTCTTACAGTGCCACATTGAAATATGTAATATCAATATTAATAATGCTTATATATTTTGTTTTTGTTAGTCCATTTGATTTATATGTAATATTGGAGTTCATTTTGACATAATCATACATGTATAGAGCACAATTTACTTCACTTCAGTCCCCATTGTTTCTTTTGTCCCTTCCCTTCTCCCTCCTCCTGTTCCTCTTTCTGTACCATACTGGTCTTCTTTCTCTATATATTTATAGCTTTTTAAATGAGTACTTCATAGATATACATAAAGGTAACATTCACTGTGATATATTAATATGTGTAGATAACATAATTCAATTTCATCTCACCATTCCTCCTCCTTTTTCCATCCTTCCACTCTTCCTCAAAACATCAGATTGAAAGAGATTAATTATTCTGCCTAAGAAAGTTGAGAATGGAAAGAATTGGGTCCCCCAATGAGGCATAAAATGGAAAATATCCAGGTACTTCTACCCTAAAGCATTGGGTCATGTGTAATTGGTATAGACAGTAACAGATATACATGTATAGAGAAAGGTGTAACTTAAATTCTGATGTTCTTTCTTCTTTTCCTACAGTCTACGGATTTTTATTTGGGACTTCTTTTAACCATATATGTTCTGATTTTTGCTCTAATTTATCCAATTTATTTCCACTGCTAAATCTTGGCTTCTATTCCTGATCAAGACAAACATGACCAATGTAAAATGTTCTCTATTCTACATCTAAGCCTCTTTCAATGCTTGCAGCTTTAACTAGGTGTCTCTTCACTCAGGCTTTTCAGTGCTTTTCCAATGACCCTGGATCAAATGCTGGCATCTATCACAGGTCTTCAAAGCCATTCATCTGCTGTCTCTGTTTGGGTTGCCTCTCTGCCCTCACTCAAACACAACCTACATCTTTATCTCATCTCTTTGTGCTCTAACATTTTTCATTTGGTATAATTTTTCCCCTTCCATATCAGAATTTAATCTTAACTCTTCATGTTTATAAAATAACTTTGCTCCACAATATCAAATTAGATGCCTTCTTTCTTTATCTCACATGGTGAATACTAATGATTTCAAGATTATTTCATATATTACTCATATTATTCCCAGGATTTGAAAATTCAGCATGCAGCCTACATTTATATTTCCTCATAATAGTTTGTATATGTGAAAGCCTAGTACAGGTTATGTGTACTTGTCTGCCACCTTTATTACAAGCTTCCTAACTGTAGATGTTTTGACATAGTTTTAGAAGTTTTTATATCTATTATGGAAAAAATGTTACACATATTGAAGGACATTTAACATCAAAACACAAAAGCACAGACTGTAAAGGCATAATACACCAAAAAAATAATAATAGAAGAAAGGAGGGACAGTGGGATTATAAAATGAATGCAATATATTTTGAATGTGTTTTTAAGAATGTAAAAATTACCTTTTGATGAAAGTTTAGAATATGTTGATCATTTTTATTACTGTGAAATAATTTGGAAATGTTATGTTAGGTAATATATTACATTCTATGCATTGAAAATCAAAATATAGAAACTACTATTTTATTTAATAGAGAGGAATTACTGTGTTTTACTGGTGTACATTACCTAGTGAATTGCATGTATGAAAACCAAAGTAAAATATTTGCAGAATAATTGGAAGGGAGAGAACAGAAATACAGAGAATGTTTTCACAGATTTGTTTACACATGTACCTAATAACTAAAGGTAGCACTAAACTATATTCTCTCAAAGATTTTAAAAATTCTTTTAACTTTAAACATGAGTGAAGTACATTACAGGAACATTCTGGTTATGCCCTAGTTCTAGCACAAAGATTTTAAAGACAGAATAAGCATGAAATTAGAAAAGTCACTTTGAAGAGAATGATTTTAAAATATGAAAAATATCAAGAACAATTTTATGAATTAAACATTTATATCTGGCCAAATCTGATTTGTGCATTTATATTTTCACACACCACACATTATATCTTCATGAAATACATTTCTAATACTTAATAGACTGGTAAATTAAACTCTTTACTTCATACTTAAGCACTTTCCTTGAGTGAAAATGTTCCTAGAAGAAAGGAAATGTAAAATAAAATTACATACAGAAGCGAAATTTTGTTTACATCATGGGGATTAAGACCATTAAAGTTAAAAGTCTTCAAAATGTCTGCCAGAGTAGAGGAATAATATCTCCAATCTCATATTCCAAAATATGGATAAATAAAAGAGTTAAAATTGATTTTATTAATTATAGTATATATTAGTTGCCTTTAATTAGGATATAATTTGAAGAAATATTTAAGCAAATACCTAATAGTTTAAAAATCCCTCTGCCAAAGTCACAAATGGTGTAAAAATATTTAAAAAGTTAGTGCTACTCCATATTAGTATACAAGGAAACAGCTTTAAAGATCAGTTAGATTGCCACAAATTTCCTGATGTTTTCTATCTTTTGTGGTTGCTTTTTTCTTTCATTTTTGGATATTCTAACTTTCTGTTAAACTGGCTAGGTAATGATTTACTTTTTGTTTGGAGCTGATATAAAGGAAGCTAGGAAAGACAATCCACTCATGGCACATAAGTAATTAGAGATAATACTTCTCATATTTCCCAAATTTCCACCTACTCCCCCACCTCTATCCTAATCTATTATATGTAGCTAGAGGTTTGAATCATGTGGGCACAGATGGTAAAAGTAGGCTTTTTGAGAAATCTTTTAATACACTAATAATCATGCCACTTTTATTCCAAAGATGTGTTGAACACCAGGTAAGTCTATGTCTTTCAGTGTGTAGATATGTGGAGGTGGGTAGATACGTAGAACGGATATACATACACTTAGTGTATGTGTTAAATGTCACAGTTCATCTGAGAGGAAACAGAGCAGAAAGAATCCCAGTCTCTGGAAAAACCTGTCCTTTGCTTTAAATAAACACAAAAACAAGCCTGAACTAATCATGAGTGGTTACATCAGCCGCTGCTATTATCATGATTAACTATCATTAAAGCCTCACTGAAATGAATGAGCTTCCAGTTAAAAGGGGCACTATTTTCTTTCTGTTAAATGACAAGAAAAAATCAATTTGAAATGATATGTTTCCCTATTTCTAACATTTACAAAATATTTTACAGCTAAACTAATTGTTACTACACTAAACAGTATTTCAAGATAATGTTTTCATTATTCCCTGTAATTCTCATTTCCCTTTCTTTCTCTCCTCATACTTCATTGTTTGCTCATTTTGCATCTTTATTGTACATCATTTATACATATATCCACCCCATTGGTTTCCAAATGCCTCTCTTGTCTCCATTTGGAATGTGTAATGGAAGCCCTTCTTTCATATAAGACAGACTTTTCTGATGTTTTTTGAAATCATTACTAAGTTTTCATCTTGTCAAAGGGATCATATAGTCCAAACTGCATTTTCTTTGCTACAATAATTTGATGATGCATTGATGTAACTATTATGCCAAGTATTTATATCTTTTATATCTAAAATTGCTATGTTTTCTTGTGCCTCTGCTGTCTTAAAACCTTTTCAATAGTGAATGATTATTATGTTAGCTGATTTACTAAATACTAGACAGAAAAGAATACCTAATAGTAAACTACTTATTATCCTTTTCTCCTGTTTGGAATACCACTGCACCCCTCCATCTCACACATCCCCATCTACTTCAATACAAGCTGTTTAATACACTTTGTAATAATGCTGGTTTCAGGATAAGCAATATATATGTATTTCACAAAGGTTAATTTTTATACCTATTTTTTTTTAAGTTAGTGTTTGGACTAAAATTCTTCCTGTTTATATAAGGATATACTTTATTTCATTATCTTTTATTTAAACTGTTTTACAGGTGAATTTATTTGACTTTCTACTGTATCTTATAGTACTTACATTTAAATTCCATTAGGGCATTATATTATCTTAATCGTGAAAGCACAAAGTTCATTATTTACATTGTAATTTGTTCAATACTCTTCTTTGGGTCAATTTTCTTCATTTGTTTTGTCATCCCCCCACTACTCTTACTACCCCTTCTACTTTTCCCACTTTTGATTATGATTTAATTTGTAATAGCTAGCCATGTATCTCTGGGCCCTGTCTAATATGACTAGCTCATATAATGGTATACAGAAAGTCTGTCCAATGATTATATTAGGGAAATTAGGGATAGGGTAATCAAATCTTGGCTTCTGCTGTGTGTGTTTCTTGCTTCCTTTCTTATATCAGGTTTAGCACCAGTGTTCTATAGCAACCTTTCTTAAAAATTACTTTCCTCATAAAAGCAAAGTGGGATTCCCAAATCAAAACCCTGATAAGTAAATGACATGGTATATGTCTTAGTTTTTATCCAGATAAAACAAACTTCTACTTCCCTTGGCTTCCTCTACAACTAAATCAATATCAATAAGGTTTTTTTTTTCAGACCTGATCCCCACTTTTTACTTATTTTTAATTTTTTCATCCTTTTGGTTAGTTTTTTAGATTATAGCTTTTAATTATCTCTGTTATTGTGTGTTTCTTTTTTAAGAATTTCACTCCCATTGTGTATATTTACAGTCAAACGGAGATTTCAAGGTGTGGACTTAATATCATCTCAAGATTGTTAGAAATGCCACCGTTTTAGACATTGGTAGTGCTAACCAACTTTCAGATTGGGAATGAATGTTTAAATTATAAAAACCTTTTATGTGGGGAAATAAGGGAGATAGCAGTTGGTCTATGACATTGTGGCAAAAGTAAAATAATTTGGTTTTAAAATTAGTGGGCTAAATTTAACCTGAAGGAAAATAAAGAGAAATAAAGAATAGTTCTTGATAATCTCTTTCTGTATTATATCCGATATATCCACCTCCTTCTATTTTAATCTTTTTAGAGCTAAGTAATGAGTTTGCCAATTGTTATTGTACAATTGAAGAAAAGATTACCAAAGACCCAAAGAATAGCCGCCACTTTTTAAAAAATTTTTTAAAATATTTTTTTAGGTGTTGATGGATCTTTATTTTATTAATTTATTATTTGTATGTGGTGCTTAGGATCGAACCCAGTGCCTCACACATACTAGGCAAGTGCTCTACCACTGAGCCCCAGCCCCAGCCCCAGTCGCCACTTCTTTGTCATTGTTTCATATATTAAATTGAACATCCATCAAACCAAATACTTTTGACCTCTACAAAACTTTTTGCATTTGAACTGGACACTAGAAAGTTTTTTGTACTAATTACCTAAGATCTTTGCCATTCTGTTCTGCAGAGACTTTTCTAATTTTATCTTAACTTTTGTCATTTTTTAATCACAGTTCTGGCATTAAGCCACAGTTTTTAAAACTGTGTACTCCTATAAACATCAAGAATTTAAGCAAAAAGTGAATTTAACATCTATTGTAACTTGAGCAGCATGCAATATCCTTATTTCTTATGTAAAATCCTTAATTCTTATAAACAATGTGATATAATTAAAATCTGTGTATCTTCTACCTATTCATCTATGTTATTCATACTTTTGTTATTAAACAAATGGAATATACTATGTTGCAGTATACTTGGCAAAAACATATTAAGATAACTGGCATAAAACATTAGTTGAAGAACAGGCTATTCCTACTGGAGATAGACAAATAATACTCAGTACTACAAATTGAGCCCCAAATCTTAATGTAGTCCATTTATCTAGGCTGAAGTGCTAATCATACTCAAAATGTATTTTATGAACTAGAAACAAAGCAACAGAAAATTTCTGATTTTCTGTCTATTGCAATACATAAACATAGAAATCTTGGATGCCAGTGCTCTTTTGTAACAATGCTAATCCTTAACAACTCAAGCTATGGTAGAGAATGATGACTGAACCATTTCTTGAACAGACTAATCTTAGGCTATCAGTGAACTATACGTAAGAGAAGAGAGGGGAAGATGAACCCACAGCAGAACAGAAAACAAGACAAAACAAAAAAAGTGAACAAGTAGAGAGAGAGAAAGAGAGAGAGTCACTTTCTTGAAAGAAGTCTATCATCCTATTGTGTATAAAACTTACCAAAATCTTCACTCTGGGATTATTGCTCACCGTAAACCAATTTATCTTTTACTTCTTTTACTCTACCTGGAAAATTCTGGAAGGCAAAAACTCTTCCATATTTCTTTAATTGGTAAAACTGACATATCCCATACCACACCCTACTAATAGAAGGTGATAAATATGTACTAGTTAAGTGGTTGAAGGAATCACTAGAGATTATGCCATTTTAATAATTTTTAAACTTATCTTTTGAATTCATATTTGTGCATTTTGATTTAATCAAATAAGTCACTATTATGAACCCACACAAAATATTATCTTAGCATATGATTACTTTTAGCAATAAAAATATAAAAGGATTTGACCTCAGCAACTTAATAAGACTCTGAATGAAAATTAAAAAAGAAAAAGAACTGGGAATGTAGCTAAGTGATAAAACACCCTTGGCTTCAATCCCAAGTGCCAAATAAGTGAATAATATAAAAAGAAAGCATATTTTAAGATTTCTTTCAAAAAACTATGACAGAGGTCCAGCTCAGAGATAAAGCACGTGTTCTGCACGTGTTAAATTCCCTTTACCAAAAATAGATCACAATGATTACCAGATATCTTCTTGTTTTTTTCAGTAATATCCTTAAAGTAAAAAGTATTTATCTCTTCATTTGGTGTACCTAGTAAACTACCTAGGAAGGTACCTAGTAAGTACCTAGTAAGTTCTCAAAAATTGTGATTTTCATGATTTAAACTACAGGATATGTATAATCAATAGTCAGAACATTTTTAAAAAACATCTTTTCGGTTACATCTATCTTATGTTGAACACTTGTATCTTCAATTATTTTTGCATAGTAGTTGAAAACAAGGAATTTATCTTTTTCAAACTTGTAAAACTTAACATTATGTTTACTTCTCACTGCTGCAAAGTAAATATATGAAAACAATGATCATTCTGACATGTTTCCTTGTCAGAATATCAGGTTGACTGCTTACAACCTTACAATATTTCACAATAAATGTATTGCATCATACATCATTTATGAAATACTTCTGATTATACATGCTGGGTTCATGGAAGTTTAACAAAAGAAAAACTGATATATCGGTTTAAATTCCCTATAATATTTTTTTTAGTAAGTGTTAGGCCATTTATAGTATTCCACAATGTCCTTCAAAATTCTAAGGTGGTGAAAACAATTTTATTTTCAGTGAATTGCTTGATATTTACAATAGCTAGTATATCAAATTGTCAGAATCACTAAATGTAGAATTACATTTATAAGCTTTATACGTGTATTGTGTTGCTTTTTAAAATTATGTTGCATAATGCATGCATGCTACATTGTGAGGATCTTGATTTAGTTTTATAACTTTATAAAATTGTAGAGGATTATAGCCATAGTTTTTTTTAATACTGTTTGTTATAAGCCTTGACTGAAATAAAAAGAAATTCACGCATGTAGAAATACTCAAAACAGAGCATTCAGACATCTGTAGAGAGAAATCAAGTGTGTGTGAACAGACACAAGCAGAAGTGATAAGAGAATGAGTATGTATTGCACACAACTCAAAATGAATGCCTTTCAGAAAGGGCTCCTGGACCCACTCTGCAGAGTTCTCAATAAGAGAAGGCAGAAGCCACTAACAATAAGCACAGCACTGTAAAACATTTGAGTGACCAATTCCTGTCAAGCTTAGTGAATCAACATCATTTGAAAAATAAAAGAAACTTTAGAGGGGAATTCTGATCATCTGCTAGGGGAGAAGCACATATTGTTCTGGGAAAACCCTATCTGGATTGCTAATATGAGGACAGTATTAGTGGTTGTTTATTATTAGGTGAGTTTGTTTGACTGACTAAACAGACTGTGATCTTATTTGAGAGACTCAGGTAATATGTTTTAAGATATGAAAGTATTCTAAGACTTTTCAACATTGAAATGTAATTTATTGAAAAACATTAGAACTGTTATTAGGAAATACAAACATTCAAATCAAAATTCACAAATGAGATTATATCTAGAACTATATCTAGATGGAGAACTGTATTTTAATCACTTCTATGGTAATATAAATATGAGATAGTATATGCTTAGATTATAATATATGAATTTTGTGCAAATATGACACATTTGTATATAGAAACACTAATGGTCCTTTTTCCTTTTTTGTAATAATAACTCATGATTCCTCAGGTTCCTGTTGTGAGCTTAGTGACATTTAGATACAGATAACATGACTAATATTTACTTTTGCGGTATATTAACCTGACATTTGGTCAGGCTGATATTTAGCCAGACTACTTCTGTGGGGCTATATTAATTGATTATGTCTGGCATCCATTCTGATTGGTAGGTTCTGAGTTTCTGTTGTTCAATATCTGAAATAATTCTTTCACAAAGCAATATCAGGAGGAGGTAGGATATTCATGTGTGCTCAGTAAGGAAGTTAATGTGAAAGTCAATGAAAGCTTGAAAAAATGGGTACTTGCAAAGCCCCAAATAAGGTGTGGTACTTTTGGTTTCTGGAAGGATTTATAACTATAGGCTGCATTTTGATTTTAGTGTTTGCCTCAGTCTTTCTTACTTAAAATGGAATAAAACTTGGCAGGGCTATCTAAGGAAACCAAACCTTTCATAAATTCTTCTTCAGTCATTATCTTGTCCCCCTTTCTCTATTATGTCAATGGAATGACTACATTTACATATTATATCTTCTTCCTTAATTATCAAATATATAATTCACAGATTACACTACAAAGAAACTTTAAGCAGAGTCCTCATTGATTAGATTAGCAATATTCTCTTTTTACAGAGGGCAGTTTAGGAAATACTTTATTTTGTTTTTTAACATGTTGAAATAGAACAATATTGAAAAGCAAAAATTCTTTATACAGATCAATTAATTTTTATAAAGTAAACATGTCCATAAAACGACGCCTAACCAAGTGCTGTGGCGCACACCTGTAATCCCAGCACTTTGGGAGGCTGAGACAGGAGAATCACAAGTTCAAAGCTGGCCTCAGCAACTGGAGAGGCACTAAGCAACTCAGTGAGACCTTGTCTCTAAATAAAACACAAAATAGGGCTGGAAATGTGGCTCAGTGGTAGAGTGAATGAACCCTGAGTTCATTACCTGGTGCCCAAAAAAGAAATAAAAAAACAACAACAAAAACAACCCTTAGATGATGGTGTAAGCCTTTACCAATAATCCAAAGCCCTTCATATCTTCTCCCAGTCCACGGGGCACCATTTGCTTTTTGTATGCTTTCTTTGCTTGCTCTGCCGGGCTGGAATTCCCTCTGTCTCACTCTCTCTTCACTGTACAATTTTCACATTTTTGACCTTGTCTTGCAGTTATACTGAATATAACATATTTTGTTATACTTGCTTTTTCACTCTTAATTTTTTAAAAGATAATTTAAGAAACTTTCCCTGAACAGTTAGCATTCATTATCTTCATGTATCTTTAAAACCTTTCAGAATGCAGTTTATTTGTCTTCTTTTATGTTTCTGAAACTATCTCATTAAAAAAATCTCACAAGAAAGCTAGGAATTATCTGTCCTAACTCTTATTAAAAAAATGCCTCTACCATGCCCCTTGTGAGAATATATCTTTATTTCCCACACTGTACATCAATGAACATGTATAACATGATGAATTAAAAATACTTTGTCTCTTCCTTGTTCTCTTAATTTCATTCTTAATATACTCATTGATCCCTAGTACATGAAAGTAAAGAGACAATCCGAAATGATCTACAGGGACATACAGCTAACATGGAATTGAATTTTTAAACTTTTGAAATATACTTTCATTTGTACATTTGCATATACATTTCTACATAAAATAAGATGTTGGGAGAATTTATTTGTACACAGAAAAAATATCAATAAATTCAGATTTTAAGCTGCCATGTAGAAATGAGTGAATTAACACATTGGCAAAGACAAATTTAAAAGTTCAAAAGAAATCTATGCATGACAGAAGGAACAGTGGCAATAGTCCATAGGACTGCTGAAATGACCCTTTGACCTCCATGAAAAGGAAAACTAAATCATCATAAGTAGATATCTTAGAGGAAATAGAAACCATCATTTTTACCATTAGGCACATCTTATGTATCTAGGAACAGCCAGTTAGTATTTTATTTTGTTTTGCTTTTTGTATTTTTATTTCACAAATCTTTTGAACATTAAAGATCCTTAAAAAGTCTCTCAAAAGTTCTTACACATTTCAGACATTTGCTAAGTTCATATTAGTACATTACTAAGTGGATTAGATATAAATATAGAATATAGTGCTGCTCAGATTTCTCTGGGAAGAAGGTGATTATCACCGTTTATATTTCCATTGGTTATTTCCCTGCATTTCATTTTGGGTAAAGTTTTTTTTGTTATTGTTGCTGTTTTTTGTTTGTTTGTTTATTTCTCTATATAAAATAAATCTCTATTTTTTTAAAAAAAGGAAAATAGTATTTTTGTGATTAGTCTCGTTTTATTTAATTCCTCTGATATGCATAAAGAAATTTTCTCCATAAATCATTATATATGACTCTATTTAAACACTATCTTTATAAACAGATTTTATTGTAAAAATTATTAAAATGTGGAATAATAAAATATAATTATTTTATAACTAATTTTAATATAAAAGTATGTAACTAATAAATTTACCATAGAAATTAAATTTGAATGTCTATAAAACTTCATAATGTCTATTTCTATAGGCAATCTGAAATTTTTGTTGGTGTTTTCAACAGAAGTAATTTTTTTAGTTTAGTTTTATTATGAAATTTCACCAAATATATGCAGCAGTTTTAATTTCTAAAGACTTATAATTGAAATTTAGCTTGAGTTCTTTGACGTATTTTCTAATTCTTTCTCTCTCCTACTCTGTGTAATAGATGTAGACTGAGATATTACACAGTAATAAAGTAAAAGGAGCCACTTTTCAGATTAACAAAGGGGTTTCAGCCTATAAGGGAGGAATTTGTATTTTTTGAAGAGTCATTTCCTGATACACCCTTTGCCATGTTACAGTAGTGAATTAAATATTCATGGATTATAACTTACTGCATATCAGTTACTTGCTTTTACAAAAGGATAGTAAAATTTATTTAATCCTTTTCAGTAATTATGGCCTCTTGCTATCCATATTAACAGAATATTCTGATCCCAATGTATAATTAACCATCATAATTTTCTTAGTCAAATCTTTACTTTTTCTTAACATCATGAGAAAATTATATTAGGATAGGATATTAAGTTTTCTATGTATTTCTGTAAAGACTATTTGGAATTTTTTTTTAATAATTTCTGGGTGGTTGTACTATAGCTCTGTCTGGAGTTAGGCATGGAAAAAAATAGTTTTGTTGGCATTTCTTTGACCTCTATGATCAGAACAGCTACCTAAAGTTGCAATATTTTTCCTTCATGCAGTTTTATAATTGCACATGACTTTGATACAAAGTATAGCTATGATCAAAGGCCAAGCTTCATTTGAGGAAAATTATAGACTTGTACTCTTGAATACATGGAGACTAAGTTTATAAATGCACTTCAGCAAATTCTTTTTAAGTGGGGCATTTTTGATATGGTCCCTCCGGGTATTGGAATCTTCTACCAGGTAAAAATGTATGTCAAGAGGTTCTGAAATAAGCCTATTCTTGCAATTGTTAAAATTTGAATGAGAGTTGAAATGAGGTGAACATAGTAATAGAGAAATAGAAAAGTTGGAAAAGAACTAGCTTCCCCAGAGATTCCATATTGACTTTCCATATGACTTAAAAATCTGATGGGTCTGCAATTATAAGAAAGGGCCCTTAGGGACCAAACTCCACAGTCCTAGCAGGGTTTATGTTTTGAATGATTTAACTGGGACAACTTCTAAATACTGCGTGAAAGTAGGTTGAAACTAATGGGTATTAGCCATACTTATTTTAGTTCTAATACAGTTTGTGCTTTATGGGAAGGAAGAGGCAGTTGAAAAAACTTCATAGCAATACTGGGCTATGTGCTATATCACAGACTTACAGCTTTATCAATTGCATTATGTCAAGATATTATGAAAATTAATAATGATGCAGTATAAGCAAGCTAAACAAGTTTCTATAGATTTGATATCAAGAATTTAAAAACAAATTCATATTCATTTGAGGAATTTTTGGAGCTCATTTAATTCAAAACAGAAATAAAATATGTTAAAATCTTTCAAATCATATGTCATAATTAAAGAGGGTCTTTAAATAATAAATTCGAATTACAGATAACATTAAAATGAAGTTCCTGTGTTGGAAGGGGAATTCTTGTTGGCAACACCAACTTACTTTTACTGAATACACTAATATACATTGTATTTATCTAATATGATAGAATACCTTTAATTGATCCACTCCTTTTTTGTCATTTAAGGTCATGGATATTTGGGTCATGAATTTTATCTGGGCCAGACATGGTAGCACTCAGCTATAATCACAGTGGTTCAGAAGGCTGTGAGGCAGGAGGATTGCAGGTTGGAATCCTCTTCAGCAACTTAATGAGAGTGTAAGGAACCTAGTGAAATACTGACTCAAAACAAAAACTAAAAAGGGCTGAGGGTGTGGCTTGGTGGTTAAACGCCCTTGCTTCAATCCTTGGTACCAAAAACAAAACAAAACAACACAAAAGAAAGAATATAGTTTGAATTATGTATATATATTACACATATGTATAGCTAGATCAATGGATAGATATGAATGCATGTGTGTGTGTGGGTGTGCATGCATCCATGCATATATCTCACATTTTTTTCCTAAAAAATGTTATTTACTTACCACTAGTTTTTCATAGTTTATAAATTCTTTTTTTAAATATTTTTATGTATACATAGTCTGTGTCCACCTTTACCATTCTCTCTGAAGCATGGACTTTCCCAGGTGAAATTGTGCACAGTTCTTTAGATATCACTTTCTCTATCTAAGAGCAATATTCAGCGGGAGTTATATACAAAGCAGTCTCACTTAGGTTCCTTTGCCATAGAAGCAGACAGTTTCTTGAAATTATGTTTCTCTTTTGTAAACCTTTGTCAAGGTCTACTACACTCTTGGTGTTCAAAAACAGTGAACAAGGGAGCTCCTGTGATCACACATGTCACAATTCTTGTTTCTCCAAATAAAGCATTTGGTTTTATGTTCTCAGGCCATCAAGAAGTACTGGTCTCTGGATATCTATGAGGATGGATTCTGCCATCTTCTATACTTCATCTCACAGGTAGTTCTCTGAGTTCCACTCTACTCTAAATATTTTTTTTCCATCTTGTAACTTCTGGTATTTGAATTAAATAAGTCACTTTTAACTTCCTCAAAATAAGTTTTTATTCTTTTATTCTTCTTATTATAATATGATTTTAAGTTAAAGACAAAGCCCCAATTTTATATCATTAATGATCAAATGACATAGGGCAATTTATATATTTTAAAATTCAAAGTTGAATTTCAATAATTTATATTTTGGTATGTTTCTTTTTGAGAAAAAAATCCATATCTGAAAGTTTTATAGGAACATCTTCCACTGTGAAATCCCATGGCAATAACTCTTCAAATTTTAAAATTAATTACAACAATGTAAAGACACAGAAATATTTGTGATAACAAAAAATATTAAAAAGGTGAAAAGAGGAAAGAGATAGTTTGAGTATTTCTTACTTTAAATTCTTGAGTAGAAATGCAATTTTATCAAATATTTTTAGTGCATCTGTGTTTGACTGTGGCCTGTCACATGAAGCCAGGTGTGGAATCTACAGCTTGTGGTATTAAGTTGCTGCTGAAAAACTTTCAGAGTTTGTAGCATTTTGGATGTTGGATTTTCAGTGGAAATGCTCTACATCTTTATTAAATTTTATTTATTATATTTATTTTTATGTTTTTATTTGTTCTTGGGGTTCACTATGACAAGTTCATACATGCATACAATATAACTTGTTAATTTCATTCCCCAATACATCCCTTTCCCTCCTTTTCCACCTACTCTTAACCCCCTTGCTCTAATCTACTGTTTTCTTTCTATTTTCATGAGATATCTACTATTTTTTTCCTTACTTTTATATATTTTGATACCAGGTCAAAAGCCTTGTGGGCGGGATATTCAGTAAACAAAACAAATTAAAGAAAAATATATAATTGTGAATTCTAGAAAAAAAGACATAAGTTAAATATTTTTCCATGTTTTGGGAACAAAGAATTTTGTTCATTTGGAATAAAGAAGCTAAAATGAAATGAAAATCTACAAAATTGTGCCATGTAAACTGGTTTTAAATTATAAATTGGATTTCCAATATTGAGTATATGAGGCACTAAGACATAAAATTCCTCATTTATTAAAACAATGGACCAAATGAAAAGTAAAATGGAGTTTTATTCCACAATTTTTATGGTTACATTATAGTTGTATATAATGGTGAGATTTGTTGTCACATATTCATACATACACAAAATATAACAATATAATTTGTCCTGTTCATTTACCAGTATGGCCCCTTTTTTTCCTTCTTGTCTCCCTTCCCTCTGGTCCATTTCCAGTACTCTACTGATCTCTCTTCAATTTTCATGAGATTTCTGCACCTTTTTTTCCTTTTTTCTTTAGAGTCCTCCTATGAAAGGAAATATATGACCCTCGACATTCTGAGTTTATCTTATTTCACTTAACATGATGTTCTCAAATCCCATCCATTCTCCTGCAAATTACATAATTTCATTTTTCTTTGTGACTGGAAAAATCTCCATTTTGTACACATGCCATATTTTCTTTATCCATTCATCTATTGATGAACATCTAGGCTGGTCTCATAGTTTGACAGTTGTGAATTGTGCTGATGTAAACATGAGTATGCATGTATCACTGTAGTAGGATGACTTTATTTCTTTAGAATAAATACCAAGGAGTGGTAGAGACTGGTCACGTGATGATTTCATTCCTAGTCTTTTGAGGAACCTCCATACAGATTTCCATAGTGGTTGTACTAATTCATAATCCCACTAACAAAAGTGTCCTTTTTCTCCACATACTCTTCAGCATTTCTATTGTTTGTATTCTAGATGACTGCCATTCTGACTGGTGTGAAATGAAATCCCAGTTCAATTTTAATTCACATCTCCCTAATTGCTAATAATGTTGAACATTTTTTTCATGTATTTCTTGTGTATTTGCATTTCACTTTTTGAGAAGTGTCTTTTTAATTCATTTTGTTCATTTATTAATTGGGTTGTTTGGGGTTTTTTGTTTGTTTTGTTTGGTGTCAAGTTTTTGAGGGTTTTTTTGTATTCAAGACATTTATCCTCTGTCAGTAAAATAGCTAGCAAAATTTTTCTCCCATTTTTAATGCTCTTTTTCATTTTGTTAATTTTTTCCTTTGCTGTGCAGAAGCATTTTAATTTGATTGCATCCTATTTATTAACTCTTGGCATTATTTGCTGAGCTTTAGGGGTTCTATTGGAAAAGGAATTGCCTATATATTGGAGCGTTGACCTTATGTTTTCTCCTAGGAGTTGTGTAGTTTCTGGCCTAATTACTAGGTCTTTGATCCATTTTGAGTTGATTTTTGCTCAGAGTGAGATAATAGTCTAATCTCATTTTTCTACAAATGAATAACCAATTTTCCCAGCATTATAAAATGGGGTTTTTAATCTCTAAAATTTGCCTGAAGTTACATTACTATGATTTTAAAAAATGTCTACCAGAATGCCTACTGAATCATTTTATAAACTGCATTTTCAGCCCTTGTATGCCATCTGTAGATATTTGGAAATTTTATAGGCAAGTCAGGCCCTATCCACCCTGCTGTGTCTTTCTTTCTTTCTTATCTAATAATTACCTCAGTTTTCTATTGCTCACAAAACATATTGCCAAATTGTTGAGGAATGAAAAATGCAAATTTATTATCTCTAGTTCTCAGGGCAGAAATTCCAGGTATACCATGGCCTGACTTGGTCTCTGTAGAGTCTCAGAGGCAGAAGTCAAGGTGTGGGACTGGCTGCCTTTCTTTCTGGAGGCTCTAAGGAAGAATCTGCTTCCAAACTCATTTTGGCTTTTGGCTCAATTCTGTTCCCTGCAGATATGGGACCAATCCTTATTTTCTTTCTGACCGCAAGTGATAGGCAAACCGTTGTTCTTAAAGAGAACGCCAACTCCTTCTAGTGTTTTCCATTTGGCAAATGTGGGTAGAATCTTGTTATCTTTAACGTCTTTAATATTGTCTACTGTCTCATTTTTTTTCTATGCTATAAATGGTGAAAAATATTGACCTTTAAGAGCTCACATGAATAGATAAAACCCATCTACAATATTTGGGAAATTTTCTTTATTTTAAGGTCTTTAATCCTAACCCAATAACTGCTACACTCTTGCCATGCAATGTAACTTTTTCATTAGTTCCAAAGACATCTTCCTGGGAGTGGGGACGGGGATTAGGAGGGAGAAGAGGGAACACTGGTCTAGCACAATCTCAATTTTTATAGCTTTGTCCAGCTTAAGTATTTATTCTTACATTGTATTGTCCAAAGATATGAGGCAAATATATTTGTCTATAAATTCCAACTCCATAATTTCCATCAATAGAGAAAAAATTGGACAATTAAAAATATGAAATAAACATATAAAATTGCTTATTCTAAAGCATTCTTCAAATAGTTTAAATGTTTCCAGATCAATATTTTGAACTAAATATATTCCGTTTCCTTAATATTGTCCCAAATTCACACAGCCTCCATGTGCCTCTCTCTCTCACACACACACGTACGCACACTGGGTTTTATATGATGTGATAATGTCTTCAAAGAAACATTTTCTCAGAGTCTACACATCAGCTTTGAATGCTTCTGCCTAAAATACTATACTTAAAAGTTGAATTAACTGATTGGCTATCTGGCTGTTTGCCTACAATTCTCACCACTCAATTTAATGGCCAGATTCACTTAATTATATGAAATGTGTCTAATGTCATTAATCCATATAAGTATTATTTCTAAATATTTTATGGAAAAACCAGCTCTCTCATGAATGTGGTTTCAAGTATTTTTTACCTCCATTTCCAACATTCTTATTCAGTTAGAGATAGTGTGGCACAGAATAACCAGTTGCTCAGCATGCTACTTTCTTAGATATGTTTTGTGGCATTCAGAAAGAATAATTTAAAAGTGTCAATGCAGTTAATTTTTAATATTTGTGTCTGAAAGCTAACAAAATCATGTAGGTGCATATCCAGCACTTTACACCCTGCTATTTCTCTTTTTGGTATCGATGCAAACCAGCAATGGTCACCAAAACCACATGTTGTAGATAGAGAAACTACCAGATAGAAGTTACTTGCCATTTTTAATCTACTACTACAGAAGAGTCACTCATTCACTGGCCATGCCCCACTTGTTTGGCACTCTACATGAGTAAAATATGTGATATTAAGCCACTGAGCGTTTGTAGTTTATGTATTTTTGGAAGCACTATTGCAATAATTAGTACAGATAATGTGACAAATGAAACTCAATCTTGCCCAATTATCTTGTTTATTATTAATCTTGTTCATTATGCTTGAACAGCAGCATGTATATTAAGACTTAGAGTCTATCATATGTGGGACTATAATAGATTTGTGCCTGTTACAGTCTGCTTAACAATGATCTTTGTAAATGGTAGCTTTTTCTCATATGCCTCTGTCAGTAAAAGTAGAACTTTATTTTTGTACTATGTGTGGTAAGTTTTCCATCTCCACACAGGGACCACAATCATATGCTTAATTTACATCAATTTTACTGAGATCCTGAAACTTCTTCTCTTAAATTTTGAGAAATTTCTCTTGGAAGAGACATCCCATCCAACAATTCAAATAATTAGCAGAGATCCTGAAAGAATGGATGAAGCAGGTATGATATAAAACAATTCATTTCAATTCCATGATAAGATTCACAATAAATAAAAATAATCAAAACACCACACAGTAATCATTCAGATGGAAATTCAGTTTTGGCAATCAATATCTTTTCAAAAATGAATATTAAACAAATAAAATATTCCACACCAGATGATTCAAAATTTTAAAAGATAAAAAAGAAAATGCTATATTATTAATAGTTCAGGAAAAATATATATATATATCATTTAAAACATTGAAGAAGAAGGCAATAATGGAAAAATTAGAAAAAAAATAAGAGAAAAAATAAGATGCAAGAAGCAGCATATTCAAGAGTAGATTATAAGTTGTGTCCTTGAAAAATAAAAGAAAATCATTTTAAAAAGTAAGTAAAAGCAAAGTGGATAATTAAGGTATGGAATTGATCAATAGAGTAGAGAAAGTAAACTTGTTGGACAATGAGATATCCTTAATGCAATGTTTCCTGTCACAGCTGATTTTCATTTGCACTTAAAACTTTATCTCAGATTATCACTGACTTGTTAAGAACAAAGTTCACACTAATTCTTGACTGTAAATCTTCAACCAAAGTTTTTCATTTAACAATAAAATCTACAAAATCTTAAGATTGACCAGGAAGGCCAAGCTAGATAATTATTAGAATAGAAATTCTTCTTGATATTTTGTTCACAGAGACATAATTTAGTTTTATCCTGTAGTCATGGAAACATTACCCTTGTTTTAGGAATATTGCTTAAAGTCAGTCAGACCTTGCATGACCTGAAAGCATGAGAGAACATTTCAAAGTTCCTTTTACCCATTTCACTTAAAATGAACAGGAAAATAAGCCAAAATTTTATAAAATTGTATTATACTTTCTGTGATTCTTATAACATTGTATATATCATTATTACCTAGAAATTCATATAGACCACTTTTAAAATTTTATTTTGAGAGGCATTTTAATATCCTCATCAGTGTATTTGATGATTTGTTTTTTAATTTATTTTACTCTTTATTTACTTATAGTATTATTTATTTATTTGTTAATTTATTTATTTATTTTTGCAATGCTGGCTATTAACTCAGGGCCTCGCACATGATAGGCAAGCACTCTACAACTGAGCTACATTACCAAACCAGAGATCTCTTTTTAGAAGAGATTCTAAACAGAAAGTAGCTTTAAAAATATTTAAAATATCTCACATTTCACTATAACTCAAAACCAATTTTCAAATAAAAAGAACACAAATAAAGACCAGAGTCTTGTAAAACCAACAAAAGTATTCCTGAGGTAAAGTTCACTCTCAATCCTGTTATGAAAGAATATAGTAAAAGAAAGAAAAGACTTCCATATAAATCAGCTCTATTTTTAAGAACATAAATGAAAATAATAGTAAGCAAAAATTAAAATGTAATGATTGCCCTGAAAAATGTAAAGGTACCATTTTGCCAAGTGTTGAACAAAAACAGTGCTCTCAGAAATACATGTAGATCTGCTGGGTGTGGTGATGGATGCCTGTAGTCTCACTGGCTTAGAAGGCTGAGGCAGTAGGAGCTAGTTCAAAGCCAGCCTCAGCAACTTAGAGAGACACCGCCTCTAAATAAAATACAAGAAGGGATGGGGATGTGGCTTATTGGTTAAGCACTCCTGGGCCAATCCCTGGTACCAAAAAGAAAGTATATGAGGATCTAATAGAAATTATTCCCTTGCTATTCCTCAGCAATGTTCATTTAGATAAATTTCAAATTAATATCAGAATTCATTAAGCAAAATTACTTTGGTAGGTTGTATAAATTATGCAACTATGTAGAATAAATTATATCTGTCCTGCTCAAAAGATGGGAGTTTTTATGTACATACCTATTTGAAATTTATAAAGTTCACAAAGAATTTGTATATGTGAGTATATTTGTGTGTCTGTGGTTGATATTTCCTCTATATAATTTGTCATGACTTATATATTTATTTACTCCTTTGTTAAACATAAAACCTCTGAAAAATACTACAAAAATTATTTTCCATCTCACATGCTACACATGTAAAACTGAAACCCATTTTTCTTCACCCATCAAATTCCCCAAATATTTTAAATTTTATTTAGAATTTAATGTTCAACATCAGTTCTATTCTGATATTGATATTATATGTTATATTTACTAAAGAGAAAACACTTTGAATTGACATGCAGAGACTGAGAAAACAGGAGAAAATATTAAATGTTATACAACTATTTCTATTCCTAGGTACTCAAAATTTACCTTGACACATCTTACATAATTCTGTATTTATCTAAATTAAAGTATACATCGATATTTTTAAAAGAGCACATAAAAATTTTAGTAAGTTCAATATTACTTCAAAATGATAAATTTCTCTGATGAAGGCAATAAATGTCTACAGGCAAATTCATGCAATAATATATCTCAAATTGATATGTCAATTTATTTTATTTCTTATTTTATTTATAAAGCAGTTGAATAATTAAATCCTAGATACTATTATGCCTTTGTTAGTGCACTTTGACTGTACTGGTTTATTAAATTTCCTGGATGTTTTAATCAAGTGTAACTGCAATTTGATCTTAAATGTCCCCCAAAGTCTACATGGTGAAATCTTAGTTGCCAAGCTATGGCACTGTTGGAAAGTGGTTTAAACTTTAGGAGGCAATACATAGTGGAAGGAAGAAATTAGAATATTTGGGGCGTGCCTTGAAGGATATATTGGACCTTCAGACCCTTTCTCTCTCCTTGCTTCCTGGCCACCGTAAGGTGAATGGGTTTCATTTGCCAAATGCTTCTTACATGATGTATCACCTCACCATAGGCCCAAAAGCAACAGGGCCAAGGGACATGGACTGAAACTTTTGAAAATGTGAGCCAAAATAAACATTTCCTCCTTTTAAGTTGCTTATCTCCAGTATTATATCACAGTAATGGAAAGTGGAAAACTAACACGAGTTTAAAGTACATTGTAAAAAAATATTTTAGACATAGAATCTGTGCTCAAGTTCTATTTCAGATATTGAAAGTATAATTCCAAAATATGGTTTGATATTGAATATATTGTTTACCACTCATTTATTGATACTGTCTTTATTATGTAGATTGAAATAAGAATGCATCACTTTTTCCTTTTATTATTTTGTTTAGAAGCTTTGTTAAATATTCAAATAAATTCTTAATATCTGAAGGAAATTTCATTTATTTTTTTAATTTATTAGTTGTATATGTTTATCTTTAACATAATTTAAACAATTTTTTGTTTGTAAAGAAAGAGACCCATTTTTTTAATGCAGTAAAAAAATGGGTCTCTTTCCTATTCTTAAAGAACAGATAGTTTTTTATCAAATCTTTCTGTCTCCTTTAGACTCTCTCATAATGTTTGATTTTAAGTTTTGAGATATGTTGGAGTTTCTTTCACTTCTGATGCTGCTTGAAGATGGTGAATGTTTAGGATCACAATCATTCTTCTAATACCAGAGTTATTGCCATATATTAAAGTAAAATATCGTAAAATGAATCTAATTTACAACATTTTACCCTATTACACTGTGTTCTTCCTTAAAACAAATTATTAGGTATTTAGCATATATTTTAATTAGAGTTATGTGAAAAATTGTTTTTGTTTTATTTCTTGTTTGATGAATTTTTTGGAACCCAAATATGTGGTAAAATTGATACTCATCTGGTCAATACAGTTCAGAAAATCTTAAGTTTAAATGTTATAAACTTAGCTTTTTCTTTGAAGTTTTCCTTTATGATTATAGTTTTGATTTAAAGGAATTTATTGAATTATACCAGCAATACATAATATATTTCAGAATTTTGGTTATAAACTTTTATTACCTGGAAGCCAATTCCCCAGTGGAAAAACAAATCATTGGTGTATCACTATCATACATTTTTGTGAATTTTGTGTATATATATATATATATATATACATGCATTTCTCCTCATTCTTGAATTTCAGTTTGTACTTTGCTACCTGAGTTATAGGTCACTCTGTCCTTGGGAAAATGATTCTTTGGAATTCAGCATCTGTTCTCCATAAACTAGATTAATTAAGTTAAATGTCTACTTTTGGGGAAGAGTTTAATCATTTAAAAGGCCAGCAAACACTTATTGTGCTCTGTGAAGTGAAATGTGCTCAGTGTTGAAAAATTTTTTAAAAAGCATATGTAAAACAATCTAAAATATTTAAGTAGGAAAAATAATGTAACAAGAAATGTAATAACAAATGGTTCAATAACAGCAAAAAAACTATTAACATTCTTGAGAACATAGCAATATGTTGGATACTGAATATTTAACTAAGAAATTGTCATTATAATTAAATAATTTATTATTAATATACAAGAACAACAAACACTTCTACACTTTTGCTTAAGCCCATTTTTCTCTACCTAGATAAATCCTGCCCCATTAAAATTAAAGCTTTTCAGAGGCTTCCCATAGATCAAGCTAAAATGCAAGATCATTAATATTCTACATATCCTCATCATCTACAAACTATATCTTTTCAGGATATATTTGTTGACATTTTCTTTGAAAAACGTAATGTTTTCTCCAAAAGAAAGTGTATATATCTCCATGAACATACTACTTTGTATTATTGCCAGTAATTTAGTTCAGAAATTGCATGAAAATATTACCAATACCTCCAGCTATGAATTGGTGTGATTTTTATGGGAATGCTTAGAGGTCATTGCAGAATTTTATTTCTGCCATTTGCCAAAGCCCACATGACTTTGTTTAAGGAGTGATAATTCTATTCAAACCTGGTGAATTTGCCCATGTGTCTCTTATCAAAGTTACCAAAGTGAACCCTGCATGCCCTTGAGTCTAGTAAATGTAATGTTCCTGCTTTTAGCTCTCAATATAGGAGAGGAAGAAGAAGAATTTGAAAATTGTACTAATATATAAAAGACAATGTTTTTGTACGCTTTATTTACTAAGCTCACATATCCTCATATTGTGAATCTTCACAATTCACAATATCACTTCATTGAAAGATTTTACTAAAGAGTTAATTCATCACGTCCTTTGTAGATACCATCTTAAACAATTTCTGACTTCAATCCTCAGAGTCAATTATTCCCTCCAGTGTGACTTACATGGTATGTGTATGCAATTTTATTATATCAGTAGTCTTTTACATATATGTACACCCAATCCTACAATGAATTTGTGTTGAGTTAAATTCACTCTTATATAAAAACAAATTTCTTTATTCACTTGTCCATAGAGGTCTTTCTATCAAATTTATTTATATACCAGGAACATCACCATTTTTTTATAATAAAGTATGAACAAATACAAAATGTTAAATAGACCAAGCAACTAAAATTTCTAATTCTACTGAATAGTGCCTGATTCTCACTCAATACAGAACATATGCCAAAGATCTAAAGACATTTGCTTTAGTGAATAAAATAAATACAATTTAAGTTATAAACAATGATACCTTGATATCTGTGGAGAATTGGTTTGTACACCCATCATGTTACCAAAATCCACTGATCGATTTCTTTTGCATAAAATGGCAATGCATTCTCACATAACTTATGTGTGTTAGTCTGCTTTTTGTCAGAGTGACCAAAATATCTAACAAGAACATCTTAGAGAAGGAAAAGGTTATTTAAGCCTACAGTTTTATGGGTTCAGACCAATTGCACGGCTCTGGACGAAAGATGGGGCCGAAGAGTGTAGGTCACCCTCTCCTTGATGGATGGAAGCTACTCAGCTCAAGTTTGCCATGAAGCAGAGAAAGCTTGTGAAGTACTAGGAACACAGTTTGTCCATTCAAATTATTAATCCATCAAATTGATTAATTACTTTTTCTTCAAATGGAGCAAGCTGAGCTGGGTGCGGTGGTACATGCCTATAATCCCAGCATCTCTGGAGGTTGAAGCAGGAGGATCAAGAGTTCAAAGTCAGCCTCAGCAAAAGCAAGGAGCTAAACAACTCAGTGAGATCCTGTGTCTAAATGAAATACAAAAGAACGCTCGGGAGTGCTATCCCTGGTACCCAAAAGAAAAAAAATAGAACAATCTGAAAAGTCTCATAGTCTGATCATTTATCTCCTAGACATTCCGGCATTAACACAGGAGCTGTTGAGGAACACCTCATATCCAAGCCATAACAATATGCATATACTGCTGTGTATTTTAAATCATCTATACATTACTTATAATACCCAATATAATATGAATGCTCTGTAAATAGTTGTTATACTCTAATCCTTATGGAATAATGGAAACAAAGTTTTTCACATTCAGTACACAATTTTTAATCACACTGTGATTAATTGAATGCATAGATGAGGATATGGAGGGTTGACTCTATGAAATGTACTACGGGTTAGAAAGGAAGTAATGATGCTAGGCAACATTAATGCAAACTTTATGAGGAAGGAGAATGTAAACCTAACATTGAAGAGCAAATGGAGCTTTCATGAGTAGAACTGAGAGACTGGGCTTCTAGGCCATGGTATCTGAGGACATTGCCAGGTGCGGAGATGGTGCAAAAGGTTGAAATTCAAAATGTGATTGTCTTTCATAGTCTTGGAAGAGTTGGGATTTAAACAAAGTTTGAAATTGTCATAAAGACACCTTGCCAAAACCAGCCTCAAGTACCAGAAGTGTTAACAGAGAAAAGTGCAACATCTCTAAGTTTTCAGCATAGGCTGTCCCTCTAGCTTCCGGTCCTGCTCAATAAAATTAGGTCTTTGATTTGACTGGTTTATTTACTACTTTTTATTTATTTTAAAACAAACTTTGGGGTTATCCCTGGTCTTACAATACTTATATTTATGTAATGGACACAAAATTGTTATTTCATATATTTTATATTTAAAGCAGGTCGCCTATTACTATACTTATTAAACTTTTTGAAAAATAAAATATATTTAACTATGTAGCCTTTTCCTATGAAGCTTAAATTTTACATTAATTAATAAAATGCAAATATTTGATTTATATCCCAACATTTTATAATACATGTTTTTGAGAGCAACAATAATTGGAATATATAAGAGTATTTAAGAATTTAATAATAATAATAATGTCATCTTTTACTGTACCATATTAATATTTGACAATTTCAATTTTGTTTTTTTAAGGTGAATCTCAGCAAGTCACTTTTAAGATTTTCTAGTTCACAAAAATACCAGAGAGAAAGTGTGCTTAAGAAATATTAAAGCAGAGAGATCCTGAGTTTCTTCCTGTTAAATTAATCATCAGTGAATGAATTTCTGATAGCTAAACGAGGTCAAGAGAATCAAAGGGAAATTAAAAATATTCAAAGCTGAAATAAAAGCTGTTGATTTCTTGCCCTTGAAAAGTTGCAGTTATATTTTTGCCAGACTTTCTATTTTTTTTTTTTTTTGAGGAGGAGGAATTAGCATCAATAGCATTAGATGAATAGTGTACTATAAGTTTGATATCAGTAAGACATTCTATGAACAAATGCTTAGAATAAAACCAATTAATTGAATCTCTTTTTCTTTTAATTGCTTCAGGTAAGCCTGTCTCTATGTGTTCCTATGGAAGTATTCATCTATTTTACATATTTAATCAATACAGTGAGTCCAACTGTAAAAAAAAAAAAAAAAAAAAGAATGAAAGAAAAGCTAAAGGCATAAAGTTCTCAGGACCTTCACTTTTCAGCTTTTCTTCTCACAGTATACTTTCTCCCTGAGAAATTTTATTCTCCTTTCAGGGGTCTCATTAGTCTCTTACCATAATCTTTCACATGTATATTTCTGCCATGGATCTTTCTACCAATCTCTACCACTTACAATCAATAAGACATATTTGTTTCAATGTCTCATACAAACTTCAAACTTAGCTTTCAAGTATTTCAATAATTATCTTTATTTTTTCATAAAAATACCCCGGTCCTCATCCTTTATACCTTGTTTCAGTATGACCACATATCAGGTAACCCTTTAACCTCTTAACTTCAATGTTTTAAAACATTTCTGAGCTTGTTGGGCACATGGGTTGACCTCCTAACTCCCTTACCTCCCAAATCCGAATTTGCAGTAATTGCTAAACATTCAGGTTAACCCTCCACCCACACTTTTCCTTATCATTTACCAAAGAGGCATCATTTTTCACATGGATCAGAGCAATTAACTTCGATATAATATCCAGAATGCACAATTTGCCCATCTCTATTTATTCTCTACTGCCAAAGATAACTTTAAAATTTTAATAGTACTTATGACACTACCATACTTAAAATTTTTATGTAGTCTTAACAGTACATTTAGGATGAATTTTGAAATGCTTGAATATTGATAGTTTTCATTATGCAACATGATCAAGAATATTTCTTGCTACTCTTATAGTGTTAATTAATTACAAAACATACAGTTTTGTGTATTCCACTTTCTCTGAGAGTGACACTCTATAATACTTCCTCATTGTCTACATGTTTTACTTTTTTAATATAAATTGCATTTATTCTCACAGATATATAAATATACAAAATAGTGCATATTAATAAGGTACTATGCAGTATTTTTATACATATATACAATGTATAATGTTTAAATCAGGATAAATGCATCACAGCCTCAAACATTTTTTATTACTTTATGGTGAAAATCTCAAAATTCTTGCTTTTGGCTTTTTACAATATACAGTACATAATTATTTCTACAGTCTCCCTATTGTGCAATACCACACAAAAACTTCTTCCTCTGATCTAACTAACTTAGTACCTGTTTTTTACCGTTTCCCATCCCTACCTTCTCACATCTCTCCACAGGCTCTGGCAACCACCACTCTGCTCTTATCTTGGATGAGGTCAACTTTTTGATTGTGTGAGTGAGATCATCTGATATAAAAGTGTATCAGAGTGCTTAGTTGAAATGTATTGAATATGCAGATGTCTAATCCTCCTTTATTTGCTTATATCTAAAGCACACACATATAGATAGTCCATCATCAGAAAGCATATAATCTTCCCTGAGCTTATCAATGAGTGTAGTTAAAATTCCCTTAAATGACCTTTGTTTTCATTTAGAGTCTATATCATTTGAACCTTCAAATATATCTGCTTTCCTTTTCTTGTTTTACTTTATACTCCTCCACCTTCCTCCACCTATCCCCACTTCACTCTGAAACCTTGATTTCTACTGTTCATGACCTAGATTGTCAAAACTGGTAAGATCTTTTCCTTACTTCCATCTTGGAGAGTTCTTTTGAATCTTTGCAGATAATAGCCCTTTGTACAATCTCCAGGAGTGCAAGCTTAGGTTTTTCTCTAAGAAAAGCAAAGTGTATTATTGTTACTATTGATAGAGCTTATAGCATACTTTTGAAGTATTTTATTTAAAAACAGGCATTTTCAGAAACTAAGCAGATATAGCAGGCATTAGATGGAAAACAAAAGGAAAAGAGAAATGTTCAGATTGACCTTTTCACACATTATGTCATAAAATTATGGAACATTACAATTCTAAATGGCACAGGGATTAATATTTTATGTTTAGCATTAAAATATTTTAAACTCTGTGCATGTGCAATCTTAAATATAAGATGGATATGAATATAGCTACTCTTCCAGTTGTTAGAGGTATCTCTTTTGACTTTATTTTCCCCACAATAATGATATGCAATATGCAACTTACAAACCTAGGGTGTTCTAGTGCACAATTTCAAAACACCGACCCAGACAAATGCCAACATTTGTAAGTATAAAACAATGGATGCTAGTTAGTGGCAAAATGATTTTACCAAGTCAGTATAGTGTGAAAGATGTAACATGAGCTTGCATACAATTTTACCACACCTGCTGTACTCTTTTTTTCCTCAACTTGGCTTTCATATCAAATATTTTCTGTGTTAAAAATACCTTTCTTATTCCTATTTTTATACAAAATATACAGAAATTTAAGGTGAAGACAAACCTTGATTTAGTGATACTGTATTTGAAAGTTTGAAATAAATACTGAGCCTTTCATTTTTTTAAATTGAAATTTTCAGGCTATCAAAGTCCCTTATCTTCTTGATTTTTTTTTTTACTATTTAAAAATATTATATATATTGTATTATGGCTTGGATGTGAGGTGCCCCCCAAAAGCTCATGTGTGAGACAGTGCAAGAGGGTTAGAAGTGAAATGATTGGGTTATGACAGTCTTAACCCAATCAGTGAATTAATACCCTGATGGGATTAACTGAGTGCTAAATGAACGTGGGAAGGTTGTGGCTGGAGGAGGTGGGTCATTGAGGGTGTGCCTTTGGGGTATATATCTGGTGAGTCTCTCTGCTTTCTGATCATCGTGTGAGCTGCTTCCTCCAACATACTCTTCTGCTATGATGTTCTGCCTTACTTCATTCCTTCAAAGGAATGGAGCTAGCTATCTATGGGCTGAGACCTCTGAAACCATGAGCCCCCAAATAAGCTTTTCTTCCTCTAAAATTGTTATTGTCGAGTCTTTTAGTCACAGAAGCAAAAAAGCTGACTAAAACATATAGTACTTTTTAGGTAACTGATTTTGCATGTCAATTTTCTCCAAATACAAATGTATGCTTCACAAAAGTAAGTCTTGCTGTCCATACCTTCCTTCTATCTAAAAGAGTTTGGGTTCATGGGTATTAATCTATAAATAAAAGTTAGATGAGATTGAAATGAAAAACATTCTAATAGAAAAATAAATGTAGAAATAAACAATAGTAACTGCTTAAATAAAAAAGTAAAAATGTTGATGAAATAATCTCCAATTTGTAAAAGAAAGGTGTTGTAGATATTCCATTTTCATGGATATTTAAAAATGGTTAAGAATGGTACATTTTTAGTTCATTCAAAAAGAGTTAAGACATTTGTAAGCTGAAGGAATAGCAATTCTTTGCATTGATAAGGCATCTTTTGTAACAATTCTGAGCAATGAAGTGTTAGAAACTCAATTATTTCCTAACATGGAGAGAAAAAGGGAAATAGACTTGCTAAGAATTCAAAAAACTCAACAATAATAATAATAATAATAATTCAAACAATAAATGGGCAAAGAAAATGAACAGACACTTCACAGAAGAAGAAATACAATTGATTAACAAATTGATGAAAAAATGTTCAACATCTCTAGCGATTAGAGAAATGCAAATCAAAATTTCTCTAAGATTTCATCTCACCCCACTCAGAATGGCAATTATCACTGATACCAGCCACAATAAATGTTGGTGAGGAATATGAGGAAAAAGTATACATATACATTGCTGGTGGGACTGCAAAATTGGTGCAAGCACTATGGAAAGCAGTATGGAGATTCCTCAGAAAACTTGAAATGGAAAAAAAAAAGCACCACTTGACCCAGCTGTTCCACTACTCAGTTTATACCCAAGGGACTAAAAACCAGCATACTACAGCGACACAGCCACATCAATGTTCATAGCAGCTCAATTCACAATAGCCAAACTGTGGAACCAGTCTAGATGCCCTTCAACAGATGAATGGATAAAGAAAACGTGGTATATATACAACAATGGAATATTACTCAGCCTTAAAGAAAAATATAATTGTGGTGTTTATAGGTAAATGGATGGAGCTGGAGAATATTATTCTAAGTGAAATAAGCCAATCCCAAAGAACCGAAATGTGCATGTTTTTTCTGATATGCTGGTGCTAAATCACAGTAAGTGGGGGAGGGCGGGATAAGGAAGAATAGAGATACGTTGGATTAGGCAGAGGGAAGTGAAGGAAGGAGAGAGAGTGTGGGGTTAGGAATGACAGTAGAATGAATTGGACGTTATGACCAGATGTGCATATATGATTACACAACCAGTGTGATTCTAGATCATGTATGAGAAGAGTGAGAAGTTATACTCCATTTATGTATAATGTGTCAAAATGCATCCTACTGTCAAGTAGAACTAAATAGAGCAAATAAAAAGTCTGGAAAGAGGAATATTAAACTGCACTCAATGTAAAGACTTCAGTAGACAAATTTTTTCTCATTCTATATCATTTGATACCTACAATGATAAGAAAGAAGATTCCAGTTATTTCAATGAACAGGATGCAAAGTTTGAAAACAAAGCAAATTGTTAGTGTAGCAATTGCAGAATATGTAAGTCACTTGTAAAAATTGCATGACAAATATTCATATTAGTAGCATTCTTATGGCTAGAAGGGAAGAATGTGCCATTATGCATCCGATTTTAGTTCACACTGTACTACCGGAAGGTTTGTGAAAGACCATAAAAAACTGATGATGTCTTTCCTCTCAATTTTTAATTTCTCATTTTATTTTAGAACAAAAGCATATCAGGTAAAATCCTTTAGTTACTTTGGACAAATTATTTTCCCAGAAACTTGGAAATGTAAAACTGGATCAGAATTTGTAATACCTGAATTCTATTCCTAGTACACTTCAGAAATCTGATGGACATTCTAGGGAAAGTAGAAGATTCTAGGCATCATGTATGAATTGAAGGAAATAAAATTTCCACCTATGGATGTAACTGTCGTGAAGTCATAGGGATAAGCTCCTAACTCTTCTCTCATTAATCCTGTTTTTTCAAGGAATTACAAGTATATTTATTGATTTAACCCCCAAGGTTAGTTTGAATTTTAGATATTCAGGATTTACAATCAATAGAAGAGTAACTGATTACTTTGAAATGGACAACAGTTTGTAACTGCGAGCACTTACGGCTCACAAGCTTTAGTAACATCATATTTATCAAATCATCCAAAAATTCGGAGAGTGTAATGCTCTTATTATTTTAGCAATGTTTTCTGATGATCTACTCTTAGTTTGGATATGAATTAAGGTAAAGGGTACATATGCTTAATAGTTCAATTCCCACTGTTATATCTTATTACCCCATTTTACAAACTTTAATTGTCCTAACAGGAGAGGATTGATCAACATAATTAATATAAAACACTACCCCATCACAATCTTATTCCCCAAATGCTCCTATAGAAGACAAAGAAAGTATAAATCACAATTCTTTACTAACAATGTTACAATTGGAACCACATAATTAATTTTTACACTAGTTTTTTCTTACACTGCAATGTTCACAGTTAGAATTTTACTTTCTTTCTCCTCCTCTTGTACCTTGTAAAGTGGCTAGGTCTGAAAATTGAAAGTGGACTCTGGAAGCACGTACATCTGCTAAAGAATGACCAGAGCTGGGCAGTGGGGCAGAGAGAGGATGGTGAGGGTTTCGGCAATTGGGTTGCAGTATTTATAATCATGGTTCTCGTAAATAGCTTCAGAATAGTTGAGAAGGTGTACAGAAACCATCTTTTATAAGTGAAAAAGATAATGGCATAAAATGTCTAGTTGAAGAGAAAACACGTATATGCAGGAAAATTCCAGTTGTCAGTAGGAACATTCATCATAAATTATAGCACATTCTCACAATTTAGTTCATGGGAATGGAATTGGACTGTAGTGAGAGTGACAACATTAGAAGGAACAGATATAAAAGTAAGCACTCACATAGGAATCGAGTTCAGCTTATCTAAAACATTGTAGAATTTGTGAGCTGCTATAGCTCCTAAAAGTATTATGTTGACTGGACAACACAAAGAGAATTAAACTCGTAATTAAATCGTTTAATCACTTCTGGTTTCCAATTAAAGTAAAACTGTCAACTTTCTCATTTTATGTTTAAGCTCATTCCTGAACATGGTTCATTAATTATATGAGCCTCTGTGCTTCACATTCATTCACATTTCCAGTAGTAGTGATGTTTAAAAATCACCCTCTATTAGATGTAGTTCTGTATACAAAATCTTCTGAGAAGGCAAAATTATCAAATTGTGCTTTATTTATTCATTCATTCATTGAAGTAAAGTCATCATACAGTATAAACACTTTCCCCCCAAAATTCCTGGCCACAGAAACAAAGACTTGATAGCAAGGGTGCTAGAATAGTGTAGCCAACTTACATATATTAACATCTTGCTACAGTAATTGACTCTTTACAAGTTAGTTTATTGTACAAATAATTTGCATACCATTGCTTTCCTTTCAACAAAGTTTTATTTAAGTTGGGTTAAAAAAAAACAAGGTAAACCCACATGAATTAAAATTTCATTTCGGAAAATCTCTTTTCAAAATAGATCTACTTATGTCCAAATTACACACTATAAGATGTATGACTCTTCCAATATACAAATGAGGAATGATCATAGTAATGCTTTGTTTTCTTCAGAATGTGTTCATATTAGGAGGAAATAATAAATGTATGAATATAGCAAGCGTTTTCTTATTAAATAAACCAGCTATGACCTGCTATTCATGCTACAAAAATTTTAAAGATTAGAAGACATTTGAGAAATCCATGTTATGATCAGGAGTCATTTTAATTCAGCCATATTTCAGTGGTTGATAAATAGTATATTCATTGCAATGGGATGGGTAATAATTATCATTAGTCTTTAACTTTTCTTTGTAAAGAAAAATATGCAAGGTGTCTTTGTTGTTATAACAGTGTCAGTTTTCAAAAACTGATTCATTTTTCAAAGACCTTTCCCTGTCCTTACTTCTTTGAACCTATTTCTTCTAGTATGAAAATTTGCTCCTTAAAATGTTATTAAAGAAATAAGCATTAATATATTTTAATTAAAAAGACAATTAATTTCTAATGAAAATTATATGTTAGTATGATTTATTTTTATATCACCATAAAAAATGCTTCTGTAATTCATGGCCATAAATCAGTGGTTTGGATAATGAATATTAATAAGACTATGGAATTCCTAATTTCATGAACAAATACTATATTTATTAAGTGTTCACCTTATTTAGAGAAAATAATTAAAATGACTTTCATTAATAAAAGAAACTTTTAAAAGTAAAATTATTAATAGTATTGAAACTTCTCTTTATAATCAACTGAACTCAACTTTGATTGGCAATGAAATATTTGAACTTTAGAAAGTATCTATGAAAACATGATTGTATTTATTATCTGAAATTTTAGTTTGGCATATATAGGGAATTTAAAAACTTTAGAATTATTCAACTATTTTAATAATTCTGAGAGCTGCCATTATACCACAAAGATGAAAGATTAGCTTAGAAATTTAATTATACACATACATAAATACAGATACATATTTGTTTGCATATTCATATATATGAAGAAAATTGTATATTGACTAAATATTCTATAAACCTTGACCATTAATGAATTTTTAAAGTTTGAATTTAACTAGTTCTACATGACAGCTACTTTATTTTGTAAAGTTATGACATCCTGATACATATGACTCATATAGAAAGAAGATAGAATTCATGTAATTAATTTTTTAGAATTTAATTATTTTATGTTGCCAAACAGAAGTTTTAGTAATAATATTTAATAAGACTTATGATTTCATCTACACATTTACATTACTAACAATAATCATACTTAATATTACATAAATTTAATCATATACTACACAGTTTTTAATACTTAAATGGATTATCTGTTTCCTCACACCTATGCTTGAATGCACTGTTTGTTTCCGTTTTTCGATGAAATTAGGCAACACAGAGCTGGAAAATGACTGATACATACTATATCTAGGTGATCCAATTTTTGTTGGTGTCATTGTGTGAATACATGGCCTGGAAGGATTAATAAAATTTCTATATTTATGGTTTCATTTCTCTCTTCTCAAAAATACAGTTTAAATAGGAATTTTCTGACAATTTTAGAAATATTTAGGACTGAAAGAAAAACATTTGTTATATATATCTTCATTTATTGCCATTACATTTAGCATGCAGTGAAATAATCATTAAAATTAAAACTATTATAATGCATGCATGATGATATCTGATTTATGGCGTTTTATATATATTTGTAAAAGTCATTATTTTCTCTTCATGTGGTACTGAATACTCTTATCAGATTCAAATATTACAAAAATTGTCTCTAAATAAAATCTCAATCACTTTCAACATCTTATGATAGCTAGAGACTAAAGATGACTTTTATATACTGAAGAAAAATGAGCATATTAATGAGAAAAATTTTAAAAATTAAGCTGCTAAAGATAAATGCACACTAAAATAATCAGCTTTTTCTGATTATTTTGAACTTTGATATTATTGGTTGTAGTGAATAATGGTTAAAAGGTTACTAAATTGAATAAAGTTGTAGAAGGATTATAACAATGCTGTTTGCTTTATTACTTCTTTCACAAAAATAAAATTTGAATTTATTTAAATTTATTGGTCCAAGATGTCTGCCCAGTAATGTACATGACACACAAAATTCATTGAGCTGAAAACAGCACATAATGAGATAAAAATCTAGACTCGAAAGATGAAAGCTCTCATCCTATGAGATAGCCAGAATATAGGAAATATGATTTGAGAGACAAATATTATCAAAGTATCAGAATGCTGGACAGAGTTGATACCAAGACTTTAATGGCAAAATCAACACCAACAATGATACTAGAAAATAAGAACTGTACAAATAAAAATGGAATTATTTTGGCAACAGATGATGGAGGGTATATGCACTTACTTCAAAACAAACAAATAGCCCCAGTTATAATTAATCATGGGAAATATTTTACATCTTTAGTATTTATTGATAGTTTCAAAATTGTCAATTACTATGCTAAAAATATACAGGCTTTTAAAAATTTTATTTTTGTGAAAGAAGTAATAAAACAAACAGCATTGTTATTGTCCATAACTTTTTGTACACATGAACTCCCTTTAGTTTTTCTGGTTTAAAAATTATATAATGGTGGAATATACATGATGAAACTATAATTTTGAAGCATGTAAGAACTTTTAAAGCATTAAATAAAACTTTTAAAGCATATAAATAGAAATATTCACAAACTGATGCAATTTTTCTGACCATAATTTTTTTTCAAATTCTTGGTATCTAAATGAAACATATACACAAGTCATTTTTTAAAATTTCTATGGTTTTTTTCTTTTATTTTTTAATCAGAGAATGTAATTAGCAAGTGATAATAAAATTAGACAAAAGAAATATTTCAGGAAAGAACAGGGCAAACCCTTAGTGGTATAACTAAGATAAAGAAAATTATGTCTGTTATGTGTGCTTTTAGGATTTCCTCCCTGGGGCTGGGGTTGTGGCTCAGTGGTAGAGCGCTTGCCTCACACACGTGAGGCACTGGGTTCGATCCTCAACACCACATACAAAATACATAAATAAGTAAAATAAAAGTTTTTAAAAAAGATTTCCTCCCACATGTATTTCTTAAAATGTAATGCAGATTCATAGCTTTATGGGACTTCTGTGTCATCTTTCTTCCTTAAACACTCTTCTCAAGATTCTTCTTAGCTCTGTGAATTAGGCTTCAACTGCCTGTTAACATATTACAGCATAAATATAGCAACTTAACACACATTTACTATCTTGTAGTTTCCTTGTGTCAGGAGTTATGGTACACTTACCAGGTCATCTTCTTAGGGTTCCAATGATTGATATCAAGGTATCAGTGGATGACATTCTCTTCCAGAGACTTTGTTCCTTTCCCAAGCTCATTCTCATTCTTGGAAGAATTCAGTTTCTAGTGTTTGTTGGACTAAAGTTTTTGTTTGATGCTGCTAACTGGCTACAGAATCTTTTTAAAACCTAAATCTTCTCTCAGTTTCTAGCCACATGGTCTTGTTTCTAAATGACAGCTGACATAAAACAATTAAGAGAATCTTTCTTCATTCGACTAAAAATGTATTTTATATACATTTTATTATATCATATACATAAGAGTTATTATCCAATTATTTTCTCCATATAGCCCAATCTGGGGAATAATCTCCCCACCATATTTCACAGATCTCATTCAAGAGAATGAATTTTTTGTGTCATGTACATTACTGGGGAGACATCTTGGGCCATCAAATAATTCTGTGTAGCATACTCTGTAGTATTTTACAATTAGTATTGTATTGTTACAACATCTATTAGAAACCTTATTGCCAAGAACCTGATTACTCATATTTCAAGACTGAAATAATGGTCCTATCTAAGAAGTGTGGATTAAAGTAAGGCTTTGACTAACGCTTTAAAGTATCGAAGTTATTTGAAAATTAAAACCCAAGAATATAAATCCTATAACAACTCAAAAGATTTTTCACATCTTGGTAAGGAAAGTTTTAAAAAGTATAATTTTTTTCAATCACAACTTTGATAATATTAGGGTTATATGGATTTAGTATAGATAATCAATATATTGTACAAAAAATTACAAACTTAAGTTCCACAAGAACAGATGTTATTATAAATGATTTTTTTTCTGTGTTGGTAATCAAATCCAGGGCCCCAGGCATACAGGCAAGTGCTATACTGCTGAGCTATGTCCCTTGACCTGAGGTCAGATATTATTATAAAGGAGAAATTCAAAGCAACCAAAAATTAAAACCATACAATGACTAAGATAAAGTTTATGAAATGAATATTTCAAAATCCTGTATTAAGTTGTATCAGCTGGTTCACTTCTAAAACATACCTAATCTTCTCAAGGCTATATTCTGGCTTTTGAAGCCACTATAATCATTGAAAGGAGGTAAAGGTATCTTAGAATATCAGGGGCAATGTTTTGTAGATTTAAAGCTAGATGGCCTTAAGGCAGTTTCTGGCCAAACACTTTGAAGCATAGTTTTATTCATTCAGTCCAAAGAAGATATCTTTCTATAACAGAAATACAAAAAATATTTCAACCCATTATGTATTTTCAAAACTCCCAAATAGGAAGAATGTTAGTGAAGAATACCCCTGCTAACTAAGGTACCACTGACTATCACAATCAGTTATAAATCTTGGCAGTCACTCTATTTGAAAATACCAGATTACTAAATATATAAAAGAAGGACATACCTTAGATCAATAATATACCTCCACAGTACAAACCAATAAATGGTGTCTTGGATATTCTCTGCAATGAATCCAGGAAGGCCTTTCATTTCAAAAAAAAATTTTTTTTGAAAACATCCTAGTTTCTACTCCAATTGATTATGTTTCCAAAACTCTCAAAACTATGGTTTCATTCTTCTCTACTTTTTCAATAAATATCTAATGTACATTCACTCTACATAAGCAAGCAACTATTTAAAAGAAAAAAATGACTATCCATAATATGTATAGTTTTATTTTTAGGATTCTTCAAAAATTCAATTTGTATATATTTCTACCCTTAGGATATTTTCATAATATAAATTCCCTCAAAATGCATCACAAGGTCAAATAACATTATCAGGTTCATGCTCAATGTTACACTTTTAATAAGTGTCTCCTAAACTTGTATTAATACCAACAGTATAAGAAAGCACTTCTTGGAATTATACTAGCATTGGCTATTTTTAAATATGTTTCCTTTCTCTATAATAGAAGTAAAACAGATATATATAACATGTTAATATCAAGTAATGTCCCAATATAAAGAGTGAAAATTAAGCATAACACTAGTGTGCATGTTTTTTCCTAAAAACTAGGGAATGGATTTAGGGGTACTCAACCACTAAGCCACATCCCCAGCCCGTATTTTGTATTTTGCTTAGAGACAAGGTCTCACTGAGTTGCTTAGCACCCCACTTTTGCTGAGGCTGGCTTTGAACTCACGATCTTCCTGCTTCAGCTTCCTGAGATGCTGAGATTACAGGTGTGTGCCACTGTGCCCGGAATTTTTATATCATCTTCTGATTGTAAGCACAATTACACATTCTGAGTGAGAGAAGAAATGCATAAATAATTTTAAAATACTGTGTGGAATGAATTACTGTATGTTATGTTACTCTGTATTTGTAGGACTGTTATTATTCTGTGCTTATTTTGGATCATGACACTTTATTAAAAGCTAAAATCTTCAGAGTGTTCTCATCAGAAAACAGAAAACACTGAAGAAACTCACATTGTTTCATTAAGAAAAGTTTTACAGAACAGAGGACATATAACATAGACAACAAAGGCTCAGAGGACATGAGAATTGACTGTCAATATTTCAAAGGCTGTCATGTGGAAGATGGAGATGTATTTTATAATGTTCCAGAGGGTAAAGGTAAAATAAACACTAGAAGGAAACTATAGGCAAAGTGATGTGAGATAAGAATAATGGGAAACTTTGTATTGATTAGAGCTAGCCAACAAAAGAATATACTCTCCTGCAATAGGTCCCCTTGGTGTGTGTACACACCACTGAAGATTCACAAACATGGCTTTATATTTTAATCCAGTGAAAATTTAAAATATCAACATACTTAATGATTGACTAGACACATGGAGTGAAAATTTCCACAAACTTCACATTTATAAGTTACACATATTAATATTGGAAAACTCTATTGGGAAAAATGGGTTAATATGTGTTGCACCAAACTGTATAACAAAATTAAGTTAAAGCTATGTTAGAGTTTATTTTCTGGTTTATAGTAAGACTTTTATCAGCCTGTACCTAGTAACAAACAAAATTGACAATTTTAAAAGACAAGCAATTAAGTTCCTTAAAATATTCAAAAGTTAATGAATGTTCCTTCACTGAAAAGGTCCAGAGTATAGATGATCACCCAACAGATACACAGTGCAGATGCATGTACATCAGATACGGTGCAAAATGCATGATAGTCCTCCTGGGTCAGAGTGCATGACCCACCGGAACATAAGTTTCATGTATGTCACAACTGTTTTATTAGTAAGAATGATCATGGAACTTATCAAAGTAACTTCTACACAGAAAGGAAACTAGATTCATTTCTGGTTTTCCTAAATTTGTTTAGCCATGTTTCTTCCTATTGATGTTACTAATATCCCTTTCAGAATATTCCTTCTTAGCAGTCACATTCTTAGAGGCAACAGAGAGAAGCTTCCAACCTTGATGAAAAGTGTCTCCTTGAAGTCTATCAATTTATTTTTAAAGGAATCATACCAAATATGGTACACCTGTTACCATATCTGATCTCATGGCTGTGTGGGTGTTGCTATATGTCAGTGCCAAACAATTCCTTATCTCATTAGGCAGGGCTTTGCCATTCCTTTATGCCAATCTAATAGTAACTCATGTATATTTAATAATTTAAAAATAATGTTTCAAAAATCTGCAACCTAAATTTTAAAATGTTTGCCATTAGGATAAATTTTCTGATTAATACAATGATTTTTACTTCCTGAATTTAAAATTTTCCTGATAAAGAATCCACAGTATTGGTCTAGAGCCCAGATTTGAAGATGTCTGCTGTAGAACACTACATATCTATTTTTTTCCAGAAAGACATGCTTTCTTTCTAATATTGTTATCTTGGCAATTGAGATGTGGCTAATATGCACCATATACATGGACAAACTTAACTTAGTTTGGCGATACAGCTTCTAAAATACATTTGTGTGCTATTTATAGCTCTACTTCCATAACTAACTATTCTTAATGCCTTGCTCAAAGGCAAACATAAATTTGATTGACTGTTTCCCTCAGGGGTGATTGGTTTTCTGGAATAATATCCATAATATCATATGAGGTAAAAAATGTGCCAATGGAGTGTGTCAGGATGCTAGAGCTATATGAGATAGAAATGAGCACTTTCAGGACTGGTGCTTCAGAGATATCAGTCACAAAAAGAAAGGGTTGAAATCCAGTGTGTCCTGGAGTCAAGATAGGTGCTGATTGTAGGTAGAAACACTGGTATGGGATCCTTGAACTTTCTGGTTTGAGCTTGCATGAGTTGAAATAAGGAATTCCTATAGTCAGTCTACATTCCTTTTTCAGTTACTTCTAGTGTCTCAGCTGATATTATTTTTGTTATACTTACATATTTTGAAATAAGTATAACTATAAGCTATACCTATAAAGAATATGTTTAGCACTGAGAATATGTTTATCAATCCCTATAGAATCACATTAATTCTATGCCAACAATAAATTCATAATTTAATGAAAGTACATTTCACTAATGTGTTTTCCAAAACTGTTTTCTAACTCTGACCAAAACAGGACAACTATTTTATATGGATTTTGTGTTTGGATTGTTCTGGGAACTTTTTGCTTTCAATCTGGCATTGGCATCAATAGCTCTCCAATCAATGCTAAAAACCAATGCTGATTGTGCTGATTGTTTATAATCATTGATTGCAGATTGTCATCACTATTTTCTTCCAGAAGATATGGAATGACTCTCACACTGCCTTTTCTATGAACATTAGATTGAATTAAATGCCATTACATTCTAAACATAACACTGTACACTAAGGCTGCATTCTTAATATATTTAGCAATAAGAAAAACCTTATTTAATTAAAATTTATCAAATTGTGTTTTTATGTAGAGGTTTGAAATACCTATGTATTATTTCTAGTCTGATTCTTTTCATTAAAATGTTACCTTTTATTTGAATCTGTATTCCATTATTTCTACGTAGAACTAGACAATTTGTATTTATTTGCAGAACATATGCTTTTCAGAATTCATATTACATTTTCATAATGATCATATGCTATAATAAAAATGTCAATACTTTTCAGAAATTAGATATTGCAAGAGTGGTAAAATTCTTACAACAGAGAAATAAAAATGGAAAATGACAAAGAAAACTTACTAATAATTTGATAATCTTGAAATTAATATCTAGCCACCAAATACTATATCAAACAGGAAAAAATTAAGGGTTCAGTGTTTTATAATAAGGTAGGTCCACATGAGCACTATAGGAACATCTCATATCATGACTAAAAACTCCTCAGGGATATTGAATAAGATACATTTTTATGATAGAAACAGGTAAGCTTATCAGAAATAAGCTAAAAAAATGTAGACTATATTTGCACATTGTGTTGTACACTGAAAAATAATGAGTCTCACCAGAAACAAGAGTAGGAAGTTGTTTCATGGTGCCCAGAAAAAAAAGAAGAGAAGGTGGGTTTTAAATTTGAAAGTCTGAGAAAAGGACAAGTTCTCTTGACCACTGTGCTGTAGTATTAGAAACAAAAGTATATACATATGTCAAGAAATATTTCTGTAAAATTATAACCAAGTTGAAAATATATTGTATAAAAGTATTCACTATAAGAATAAAATTATGAATTGATTAATAGTCTTTAAAAATAGACATAAGACCAAAGATCATAAACTATAGAATTTTATTAATGATTTGAGATCATTGAAAATATGAAAAGAGATATCATGTTCCTGAATAAACAATGCAATATTATAAAAAGGTCAGTTTTTAGTCATATTGACTCGTAAATTCTTAATTGGAAAAATGCAATTATTGGAAGAGCTCTGCTAAGAAGCTAAAGAATAGCCAAGGGAAAAGGAAAGGAAAGGAAGAAAAACAGGAGGTTGGTCATTTTTCAGTTTTAAAATTAAAGTATTAAGAATGTTGTAGTGAGACAATGATACACAATTTATCAGAAATCAATGAATATTCCAGATAGCCATGGTAATGTATTAGAAAATTTAATTTATGATAAAGTAATTTATTATCATTAATTGTTTAATGGAGTGTTTTATACTAGAGGTGTAATGATCTACTCATATTAAGAATTAATCAGGAAGGACAATATGTTATTACTAATATTATGTAACTGATATATTAAATCCTAGATTAGTGTGACATTTATTTCTATATTAGTGCATTTAATAATTTACTAATTCATTCAAAAACTATTTGTCAAGCACATGGCATATATGTTCTTCCAGGAACAGACTATGTAGACCTCTCTCTAGGATTCACACTTTATTTATTTATTTAGAAAAATTTTTAGTTTTAGATAGACACAAATATCTTTATTTTACTCATTTATTTTTATGTGGTGCTGAGGATGGAACCCAGTGCCTCATGCATGCAAGGCAAGCACTCTACCACTAAGCTACAATCCCAACCCATAGGATTCACACTTTAGATAAGGCAAGTCAGATAATTACACATATCATTGCAGTCAAGTGTTGCACTCAGCTGACAACATAGTGTAAAGAAAGAGTTAACTTATTTTGAACATTTGCTTTTCCTACCATTGGTACCTGGAATGCATAGGTAGTTCCCTTGCTAATACTATCTTATCAGCTTGATCTAGTAGCACAGCCATGTTACTAGGGGATTTATAGGATTTAGTTTTCCTTTCACAGAGGTAGGATTGAGAAACAGGAAAGGGATTTTGCATACAAAATAATACACAAGTTTCTATTTTGACACAAGTGTTTAAAAAGAGCAATAAATGATCTTACCTGTTACAATTCCTTCTTAGACTCAAAGATTAACTTTTTTCATTGAAATTATTATTGAAAAACAAATGTCTTAACTAAATATTGCAGTCCAATAAAACACACAGGGATAATTACTGAAAGAGAGGGAAAGTAGGCAAAATCAAGTTGCTGCTTTCTTGGACAGATCTCAGAGTATTGACATGAGATTTTTTAACAATTTAAAGAATCATGCTATGTTACTACCTTTGGAGGCTATCACAGCCTCATATCTTTAGACACATATACATTCAACCATGATTTTTTATTTCTTTCTTACTATGTATATGGTTATAATTACATTATTTTATCAAGAGGAGGTCATTATTTTCTTGGTTAAACCACCAGATATTTGTAATAGACCAGATGACAATATTTAGCTGTTAGTTGTATTTTTCTACCTTTCTTTTGGATATGAAAAAGCTGTAATATATATCTTTTAATTTTTTAATGTAACAAAGGCAAATCTAGTTTTCAAATTATCCTATTATAAAGTGACAATATTTATTGATAATATTGAAATTACTAAATATTGACTATTAAGCACTATGTGTTTGTTTTGTTGTTGTTTGTTTATTTTGAGGAGTACCAGGAATAGAACTCAGGTTCACTCGAATATTGAGCCACCTCCCTAGCCCAATTTTGTATTTTATTTAGAGACAGGGTCTCACTGAATCGCTTAGCACCTCACAGTTGCTGAAACTGGCTTTGAACTCGTGACCCTCCTGCCTCAGCTTCCCAAGCCCCTGGGATTATAGGCATGCACCATGGCCCCCAGCTAAGCACTATGAATTAAATGAACTTTTAGCACCTAAACAGTCTCATTAATATTTTTTATTATGTTGATTGAGAATAAAAGGAAATAAGTCCAATGATAAATTTTGCATTTATAATTATGTTTCTAAATTTATTGAAAGAGTTATATAGTGTTTCTCTTTATTCTGTTAGTGTATAATGGTTGATAATTTTAATTCAGGTAATAGTCATATAAAAAAATCTACACTAATCAAAAGTTAGATAGACCTAAGAAGATGGAATAATCTCCCATGCTCCTGGATAGGCAGAATCAATATTGTCAAAATGGCCATACTTCCCAAAGCGATATATAGGTTCAATGCAATACCAATTAGAATCCCAATGTCATTCCTTATAGAAATAGAAAAGACAATCATGAAATTCATTTGGAAGAATAAGAAACCTAGAATAGCCAAAGCAATC
>PVHX01001241.1:0-218981 GCA_004024805.1 Geosciurus inauris | reverse complement strand
CCAAGGAGTGGGATAGCTGGGTCAAATGGTGGTTCCATTCCGAGTTTTTTAAGCAGTCTCCATACTGCTTTCCAGATTGGTTGCACCAATTTGCAATCCCACCAGCAATGTTTAAGTGTACCTTTTTCTCCACATCCTCGCCAGCACTTATTGTTGCTGGTGTTTTGGATAGCTGCCATTCTGACTGGGGTGAAATGAAGTTTTTTTTCTTTGATGTGACTTTGTCTGGTTTTGGAATCAGGGTGATACTTGCCTCATAGAATGAGTTTTTCGATTTTGTGAAATAGTTTGAGGAGTGTTGGCATTAATTCTTCTTTGTAGTTCTTGTAGAACTCACCTGAGAATCCATCTGGTCCTGGGCATTTCTTGGTTGGCAGACTTTTGATGGCATCTCCATTTCCTTGCTTGGAATTGATCTGTTTAAGTTGTGTATGACCTCCTGTTTCAGTTTAGGTAGGTCATATGCCTCTAGAAATTTGTCGGTGTCTTCAGGGTTTTCTGTTTTGCTGGATTATAAATTCTCAAAATAGTTTCTAATTATCCTCTGTATTTCAGTAGTGTCTGTCATGATATTTCCTTTTTCATCACAAATTTTAGTAATTTGGGTTTTCTCTCTCCTCCTTTACTTTAGGGTGGCTAAGGGTTTGTGAATTTTATTTATTTTTTCAAAGAACCAGCTTTTTGTTTTGTCAGTTTTTGGAATTGTTTCTTTTGTTTCAATTTTATTGATTTCAGCCCTGATTTTGATTATTTCCTGTATTCTACTTCTTTTGGTGTTGTTTGTTCCTCTTTTTCTAGGGCTTTGAGATGTATGTTAGGTCATTTATTTGTTGACTTTTTTTCTTTTAATTAATGAGCTTAATGCAATGAACTTTCCTCTTAGCACTGCCTTCATAATGTTTCGGATATTTTGATATGTTTTATTGGAATTCTCATTTACCTCTAAGAATATTTTTTATCTCCTCTCTGATGTCTTCTGTTATTCATGAATCATTCAATAGCATAATATTTAGTCTCCAGATGTTGATATAGTTTGTATTTTTTAATCTGTCATTGATTTCTAATTTTATTCCACTATAGTCAGATAGAATGCAGGATAGTATCTGTATTTTTTTGTATTTCCTAAGACTTGCTTTGTGGCATAACATATGATCTATTTTGGAGAAAGATCCATGTGCTGCTGAGAAAAAAGTGCATTCCCTCGTTGATGGATGGAATATTCTATATATGTCTGTTAAGTTTCAATTATTGATTGTTTTATTAAGTTCTATAATTTCTTTGTTTATTTTATGTTTGGAAGATCTATCCAGTGGTGAGAGAGCTGTGTTAATGTCACCAAATATTGTTGTGCATCGGTTTATTTGATTCTTGTAGTTGAGAAGGATTTGTTTGATATACATAGATGCCCCATTGTTTGGGGCATAGATATTTAAGATTGTTATGTCTTATTGATGCATGATTTCTTTAAGCAGTATAAAATGTTGTTCTTTATCCATTTTCACCAGCTTTGGTTTGAAGTCCACTTTATCTGATATGAGGATGGAAACTCCTGCTTGTTTATGTGGTCCATGTGTGTGATACAATTTTTTCCCACCCTTTCACTTTCAGTCTGTGGTTGTCTTTTCCTGTGAGATGAGTCTCTTGAAGGCAGCATATTGTTGGGCCTTTTTTTTTTTTTTTTTAATCTAGTCTGTCAGTGTATGTCTTTTAATTGATGAGTTTAGACCATTCATATTCAGGGTTATTAGTGAAATAGGATTTATAATTATGGTAATTTTGGTTTATTTTTAGTTTTTACCTTGACTTGGTTTCTCCTTGGTTTCTTTGTATTTTTTCATTGTTGTTTATCATTTCCTCCTCATGGAATATTTTGCTGAGAATGCTGTGTAGTGCAGGCTTTCTTGCTATAAATTCTTTTAACTTTTGTTTATCATGGAAGGTTTTTATTTCATCATCAAATCTGAAGCTCAGTTTTGCTGGATATAGGATTCTTGGTTGGCATCCATTTTCTTTCAGAGCTTGGAATATGTTATTCCATGATCTCCTGGCTTTTAGGGTCTGGCTTGAAAACTCTGCTGAGATCTGAATTGGTCTCCCCCTATAAGTAATCTGTTTCCTTTCTCTTGTGGCCTTTAAAATTCTATCCTTATTCTGTATTCTGTTCATTTTCATTATAATGTGCTTTGATGTAGATTTGTTGTAATTTTGTACATTTGGTGTCTGTAAGCCTCTTGTATTTGATTTTCTGATTCATTTATCATGTTTGGAAATTTTCTGATATTATTTCATTGAAGAGATTGTGCATTCCTTTGGTTTGAAATTCTGTGCCTTCCTCTATCCAGATAAATCTTAGTTTTGGTCTTTTGATGCTATCCCTTAATTCTTGTATGTTCTGTTCATGATTTCTTACCATCTTCACTGTATGGTCAACTTTATTTTCATGAATGTATATTTTGTCTTCATTATCTGAGGTTCTATCTTACAGGTGATCTAGCCTGCTGGTGATGCTTTCTATTGAGTTTTTTATTTGGTTTATTGTTTCCTTCATTTCAAGAATTTCTCATTGGTTCTTTTGCACAATCTCTAGCTCTTTCTTAAAGTAATCTTTTGCTACTTGCATTTGTTCCCTTATCTGTTTGTTGGTGTGATTGATGGTTGCCTTTATTTGCTCTCTTATCTCTTTGATCAATGGTTGCCCTATTTGCTTGCTTACATCATTCCTTAATTTGCAAATCATCTTAATTAAGTACATTCTGAATTTTTTCTCTGACATTTCATTAACTGCTCTGTCAATGGTTTCTATTATTGTAGTATCTTGGTTTATTTGGGCCACTTTCTTCCTTTGTTTTTTCATGTTGATTATGTGTCTTCCTTTCTTGCAGTGCGCATTTGAGGTATTTGTTGATCTTGGTTTTTATCCTATAATCTTGTAGGTACCCTACAGATTACCTGTATCTCACCTTGGAGTTCACTTCCAGTCCCCAGCAGGTGTCCCCAGATGGACACTACTGCCACTAAAGATGGTGGGGGTGGTAGTGGAGGTAACTCAAGATGACAGTGTGAGTGGCCCAAGATGGATGCAAACACTTTCAGAGATGAGGCCCAAAGCGTGGGACTTACAATGGCTTAGGGCTGATTGATTGGAGATGCAGTGCTTTGGCTGGTCATTGCCTCCAGGCCCTGTCTGTTGACCCAAGGTAGAGGCTAATACATGGGAAGAACTATGAGAATGGCTGCAGTGTACAAGATGGATACAGGAAGGGAGCAATAGTGTGGCTCCCCACTATGTGCAGGGGCATTCCTGGGCCTGGACTCTCACACTACCCTGTGAGGGTAGTCCTAGGCCTGATCTTGGCCTAGACTCCCTCAGGGATTCCAGGTGGTGGGTCTAGCCCTGTGCCTGGGCTCCCATAGATCTGCACGGGCTCTGACACTGAGCTGGGGGTGGTTGTAGGCCTCAGCCTCCAGAGGTCCCCGGAGGCAGTCCTTAGCCTGGATCTTGGTTCCCCAGTGGGTCAGCGGATTGAAGGGTAGTAATCTCAGGCCTGACCTTGGCTCGGCTCCTGTGGAGGTCCCTGAGGGTGGTCCTGGCCTTGGCCTGTGCTCCTGCTTATGGACGAGAACTCTGGCATGGAACTGGGAATGGTCCTGGGGCCTTACTTAGGCCAGGTGTCCCACAGGGGTCCCCTAGGCAGTCCTGTACCTTGTTCTGGGTTCCTCTGTGACTGGTTGTTAGCAGTGTTGATTCTGACCTTGGCTGGGTTCCTGTGGTGGTCCCTGAAGGTGGTCCTGGGCCCTGGCCTGTGCTCCTGCTTGTGGACAAGAACTCTGGCACGTGGAAGATAATTTTTGAATGGAAGATTATACCATTGTTATATTTTGGATGTGAGGTGTCCCCCAAAAGCTCACATGTGAGACAATGCAAGAAAGTTCAGAGGAGAAGTGATTGGGTTGTAAGAGTCTTAACCCAATCAGTGAATTAATCCTCTGATAGTGATAAACTGAGTTGTATCCGAAGTAGTAGGATGTGGCTGGAGGATGTAGGAATTGAGGGCGTGGTTTTGGGGTATATATTTGTATCTGGCAAGTGGAGACTTCTTTCTCTGTTTCCTGATCACCATGTGAGCTGTTTTCCTCTGCCACACTCTTCTGCCATGATGTCCTGCCTTTCCTCAAGCCCCAAGGAATAGAGCCTACTGTCTATGGATTGAGACCTATGAAACCATGAGCCTCCAAATAAATTTTGCTTCCTCTATAATTGGTTAGGTCTTATAGTCACAGCAGTGAAAAAGCTGACTAAAACACCCATTAGTTAAATATTTTTCAGAGTGATGGTTTTGCACAAATTACAGACTAGCATATTTGGAATTGATGTGATTTAAAGTGATTAGTCAAGTTGTCCATGTAGTTTGTAAACATTCCAAAAAAGGTAGTCTGTAATAGTAAACTTGCTGAAGCACAAATATTTATCACTGGTCCAATAAGATTTTATGTACCCTGTAACTGCAATGTTATATATTTTATGCTTCTTCCATCTTTGGTGTAATATACACAAAGGTTTTTTTTCCCAAGAAGTTAATTTCACAATCAGTAGACATCTCTCCATACAATATTTTGTTGCAGCTGCATGTGTACTAGATGTTTATAATGATCATTATTTTCCCTGTAAGTAGTGATAAAAATTCAGATAACTTGAACCCACACTGTTTATATTTTGAAATTCAGTCTATGCTATAATTATCTTTAATTTCCTTAGACCTATCATATTTATAAACTTCTCTTATCTATTTGCTTTAAAATATACAAGTAATTCATCTATTGATCATATGGTATCATGAACATTAAAGTTAAATCCAGAACAAGGTGTATTTCCTTGAGTTGAAAAAATGAAGGAGAACCTGATGTGGTGGTACCTGCCTGTAATTCTAGCCACTCAGGAGGCAAAGCAGAAGGATTCCAAGTTCAAGTCCAGTTTGGGCAACTTAATGAGACCCTATCTCAAAAAATAAAATGAAACAAAATAAAATAAAAGTTTACAAAAGGGGCCAGAGATATAACTCAGTGGTAGAGGCCCCCTGGATTCAATCCTCCCTACTCCCCATCCTCCAAAAAAGAAAAAGTTTCTGTTTTAGTCCTAAATTTTGTGTGATTGGGTAGAGAGTAAAGAGTAAAGGGAGATTTTCCACCTCTTCTTGGTTGCTTGAAAATACAATATGGCTTATTTCAAATATGCACTATCAAATATTTGATAAATGCTTATGTATATGCAATATATACATATTGTGACCATACCATAAACAGAGTGTTATGGTTTAGATATTAGGTTTCCACCAAAAGCTCATGTGTGAGACAATACAAGAAGGTTTAGAGGTAAAATGATTGGGTTATGAAAGCCTCAACCTAATCAGTTTAAATTATCTCCTGATAGGGATTAACTGAATGATAACTAAAGGCAGGTAGGGTGTGGCTGGTTTCTGGGAGCATGCCTTTGGGGTGGGGTATATGTTTTGTGAGTGCGTGAATGGAGTCTTTCTCTTTCTGCTTCTGATTATCATATGAACCTTTTCCTTCTACCACACTCTTCCCCCATGATGTTTTGCCTCACCTTGAGCCCTGAGGAATGGAGCCTGCTGTCTATGGACTGAGACCTCTGAAACCTTGAGTCCCCAAATGAACTTTTTCTCACATAAAATTGTTCTTGTCAGATCTCTTAGTCATAGTAATGAAAAAAGTTGACTAAAATACATAATAAGTAAAATGAATTTTGTGAAGAACAGTGTTACTCTGTAAAAGCAGCTGAACTTAATGATGAACTTAAATGTTAAATTCTAGTGCCAGTTTTGTCACTGACCTGTTTTGTGAACTTAAGACAAGTAACTTATCCCATTCATTTTTGTTCTAAAATAGAGATTGCTACATTGACTCAACTAATGGCTTTGTGAGAGAGAATAATTAATAAAAAGAAGTGTGAAGCCATATATTCTGAAAGCTATCACTTCAGAAGCCTGCCTGTTTTAGTGGAGAAAGCATGTGAATCTTTCCAAGAGATGTCATTCTATAGGGTCAAATATTTCTCAGGAAAAATTATTTCCTCATTTGAAAAGAAAGCATAAGCATCCTTCTTAGTCATATGGTTATTATGCAGATCATACTACTTTGAAGACCAGGAAAGCCATTTGGGAAATATGAAGTGATACACAAATGTAAGATATTTTTACAAGTATTTCAGAATCAAAATATACCATAGGTAAATTATTGCAGTCATCCAGAAAATTGCAGTGATTCTCATTTCAAGAATATTCATACCTTTAATTCTTTTTGAGTTTAAAATAATTTTCCTTCAGCTGGGAATTTTAACGGAAGTTGTTAATGCTCAGATCATGATTTTACAAACTTCTAAGTTAACCAGGCATTATCTTTGTTTTTCCTCCAGTTTTCCTTAGAAAATAATATCTATACCTTTTTTTCCTTTCTTAATATTCATACATTTTTTCCTTATCAGCAATGTTTTAGCTTCCCAAGGTCAAATAAAACCATTCAGTGGTTACTAAGAAGTTTAGTCACCACACTTGATGGTGAAATTTCTTTTTCTCATTTGAACTGTCTACTATATTTCACTGTTGATTGTTCTCTATTTCCTGAAATTGTTGTTCCCTTGCTTTCTTTAAAATGGTCTCTGCTGATATTCCAATGAGTTCTTTTACCAGTTCTTGCTTTCCTAAGCATTTCAGGCTCACCAACCCTGCCAACAAAGCATGGTTATTACTCCAAGTTCTGTCTTCATCCTTTTCCCCTTTTCTCCCATACCTATTTTTCTTTCATTATTAAATTCTTATTTATGACTTAAATTATCATTTTAATGAGGATAAATCCCAATTCTATTTCTATCCCTAATCTCTACTATTTTTCCATTTTTTTTCTATATTCCTGTAGATACTTCTGAAATTGGGAAAATCTCATGGTAACATCAATATGCTTGATTTATCTCACCTTTATGATCTGGGTTTTATATTCTGTTTTTGGCCTCAGCCATTTCCCTTTTCATAATAAAATGCTAAAAATGCAATTGTTGCATTTATTTTTGACTTCTAATTTTATTTTTTATGTGTTGAATTGAAAGACTGAATTAGTAACTAAGTAAGAGTGTACTGAACTTTAAGTAAAGTAGGTTGTGAGTTACTAAATTGCGAAAAATTAAGACTAAAATCACTAAAGGTTGAAATTGTGTATTTAATTTTGTTACTTCTCTTGGATTGAGTTCAGTCTCAGCAGGAGCATTGATTTCGATTTCTTTCTTTCTTGTTTTCTTTCTTTCTTTCTTGTTTTCTTTCTTTCTTGTTTTCTTTCTTTCTTGTTTTCTTGTTTTCTTTCTTTCTTTTTGGAGGAGAGGTCAAGAGAGTTATTTATATACAGAGTCAAAACTTAATCAAAATCAATAGTTCATTGTGTTACCTTCATTTTTCTTTTCTTCAGTTTCTTAATGTAGAAGGTGGATTTATGTTCTATCATTCAAACACACAGATTGAATGCTTACAGAATTCAAAGAATTTTACTAAAGATTTTGAAAGATATAAAAAAGGGTAGTTTTTTATACCAAGGAATTTAGCATCTTGATATAAATTTATGAGAGGATATATATAAAAATATTTATAATTCTGAAGTGAAATAAGTGTCTTAAGAAGAGATAAAGTGCTATGTAGATTTTATGATATGTAATAAAATATATGTGGCTTATTGTTTATACTCATATTCAGGCTGAAATTTTATTTCTCTTAACTGTCTACAATATTTTATAATGAGAAGCTGAGCCATGTAGTGTTTAGTAGGCTCATGGACTTTAGAGCTGGAATGCCTAGGTCAGAACTACTATCAGTTACTTACTAGCTTTATATTCTGGGCCAATAACTTCTCTGTGCCCCAGTTTATTCTTCTGTAAATTGGGAGCAATAATAATAGCACTACTTCACATACTTATGATGAGATTAAATTAGGTGTTTTTAAAGCTTCATAAAAAGTATTAGTCACTTAGAGCTATATCTGAATCATAGAAAATAGCATGTGGAGGAAGTTCAATTTCTTAATGGTTTTACTGTTTTAATTGAACTGGATTGAGAGTAACCTAAATTTGAGGCTCAAGTTTTCTTTTCTTTTTATATTTTGGGGAGCTGGGAATTGAACCCAGGGGTGCTTTACCACTGAACTACATCCCAAGAACTTTTATTTTTTTCATTTCAGAAAGGGTCTCAATAAGTTTCTGAGGGTCTTCCTAAGATGCCGAGGTTGGATCCTCTTGCTTCAGCCTCCTGAGTGGTTAAGACATGTGCCCCTGGGCCCAACTTTACATCTACTTTCTTTGAGAGCTTTAGGATATTCTCAGGTAAGAGTGTGAGAGTAGGTAATGATCAAAAGTTTTGGTCATAAAATCAGATAGCTATTAAACAGATTTCATAAAAAAATTTGGGGTACACAATTATATATTCTGTGAATTTTCATAAGACATGATTCTTTTGGTTTTTAAAGGATCTATTTCAGGCCAAAGAATTTTCAATTTTAAGAATCATAAAGAGGATAATTTCCCATTCTGTTCCAGCATTTTTCCGAAAGTATGCTGTCTGGCTTTCATAGAAGATTGCAGGAACAGGCTTAGTTAAGAATAATATCAGTGTGTTTATATACTCTTTTTTTTTTTTTTTTTTTTTGGTACCAGGGGCACTTGACCTCTGAGCCACATCCCCGGCCCTATTTTGTGTTTTATGTAGAGACAGTCTCACTGAGTTGCTTAGCACCTCACCATTACTGAGGCTGGCTTTGAACTTAAATCTTCTTGTCTCAGCCTCCTAAAGTGCTGGGATTACAGGTGTGTGCCACCGCAACCGGCTTATATACTCACTTTTGCTTCAGACTTTTTCAACTATAATCAGCGTTAACCATCCAAAATTTTTAAACTTAATTCCCCAGCTATCCTTTTTCTTTGATTTTATAAAGTTGGAATCAGTGCATTTATTTATTAATAACATCTCCACAGCATTCATCTTTAAATCACTTCAAACGTAATAAAACTTAGCTTTTATTAGACTTGGGAGAATCTAGCAAAAATTATGCAAGTTTTGATTATGTACACTTATGCTTAAAAGCTGAATTTCCTTTTACTGTTTGAATAAATAGTTCTCAGAATGTAGGATAAGAATGGTCATTTTTCATTGTTCTCTACCAAAGTTTGAGATTAATGTTTTAACATTGTTTACAGTGTCATATTAACATAATGGAGGAAAATTTTGGTAACAAAGTATATAATTTATTTTTCAGTTATGGAAACTTTGAATTTAAAGATTTTCTATTTTGTTTAGCACTGTTGTCATTATTACATAAAAAATGGAAAAGGATTGGAGATTAAAAGCTTTAGACACAAAGTTTAACTTCATAGTTTCTTTAAAAATAAAAAAGAATATGTCTGATGGGATACATGTAATAAATGAATTCAGATAGGATATGATGAATTTTACTCTCTAATCATTTAGAGGAATATTTGCAAATCATATGGTTTAGGGTAAAATTTTTATATTATTATAATAAAATGTAGTGTATATTTTCAAAATAAATAATATAATTAATAAACATCAAATCTTATTTTTGAAAATGTAAGACTTAAGTAGTATAGCTGAAATTACAATATAGAAATATAATTTTGTGAAAAAATTAGATATGGTGTCTATATGAATAGTCATTCGTTAGTATTTTAAAAAGTGTCCTCAAAAATAAGTCAGAACTAGAGGTCAAGTAAGAGTGGACTAATCCTATGAATGTGAGACTAGAAACCCTTAATCCATGTAAGTGAAGATAAAGATGATTCTAATGTGGGAGAGAACTGACTTAATTTCCATTGCAGGAAGAAGAGGGGTGCAAAGGAGTTTACTCTATCAGTGGGCTTTTCATCACTACACTGAAATAACTGATATGATCTACTTATTAAGAAGTTAATTTAGCTTGCAGCTATAGAGGTTATAAACAAATTGCATGGTATATGCTCTGAGGTGAGGGCTGCCTCTTACCTCAAGGTGGATCTCCATGGTGGGAGTGTGTGTAGTAAAACAATTACATCTTTACTCAGGAAACAGAAAAAGTGGATGGGGCCAGATTTGTTCCTTTTATAGCAACTGTTTTTCAAGAACTACCAAGGGATCATATGAGAAATACTTTCCCCTTTTACTTAAGGACGTCCTAATAGGCCCCACTTCTTAGAAGTTCACTATCTCCCAATACCATCAACACTGGGACCAAACTTCTATTTATTTGGGCTCTCATGGGACACCTAAACCATATCCAAACCATAGTAGTCACCCCACACAGTTTAATATTTAAAGTAATCAAGGAAGGGAAACCAATATGCTCTGCCTGTGATGAAATGGGTATGAAAGAGGAAATATTGAAAATATTCAAGTATTTTTAATGATAACAAAATCACAGAAAAATAATAAGTAGCATAATTAACTATAATATGACTCTGAAAGATAATGCTTGATGAAGCACTACTTATTTTTTCCTTTTCCTCACTAACTTTACACCAAAGCAGTGAAGGATTTCCATACCATCATTCCTCTGTAATCATCTTCTTCCTTCCCATTCTATCATCACTAGTATCTTTTAGCCATTAGCTGGATTTGGCTATTCTCAAAAACAAAATACAAATGACTAATATATCATGTTATTTTATTGTTGCCTACTCTTTCTATTTGTTAGGTTTTCCTTGGGACACATGTTTCTTTACTTCTTTTCTTTTTTCTTTTGACCTTGAATTACAATTCCAAGTTTTAGATGAATTGACTATATTTATCTGGTCAATTTATTTCAGGTTCTTATCCTTCATTAATTGGGTATTTCAGTTACTGACCCCTAAAATAATTTGCCTTTTTTTTTTGAAGAATTTCAATGAAATCCAAAGGGAAACTTCATGTTCTCCTAAGCATTTAGTAAATGTTACTTGATGGTGATGGTACATTTTTGGTAATGTAAGTCCAACTATATCATATCATCTCTAATTAGCTTGGGTCGAACTTGCAGTTTTAATTGAAAACTAATTTGAAAGGGAATCTTGATTTTTATCTCAAACTCTCTACAAATATAAGCATATTTGTATAATTTTTGAAGATAATTTATATAAATGATGATCTGAAAATAAATTCTTTCTTAAATTCTTTATAATGACTTTACAGTTCTTTCATTTAAGTAACTAAAATGCACATTTATTTTTAATTCTCATCTTTAAATTTTTCCCTTATATTATGAAAATGAGATGCATACTAAGTTAAATGAAACTAAAAGAATATGAGCCTAAAAGAATCTTTGGTTGGATAACATTTAAACATCCCACTTAAGATATGACACAAGGAAGTTTGATTTGCAAAATCAATTGATATATATTAATGAAATCAAACAGCAAATAGAATTATAATTTTGTTTACTACTTTTCACTGTCATTGACTTTAGTTATTGGTTGAAACAGGTGGATTGTATAATACTTTTTAAAAACTATGTTTAAACGTTTTAATATTGATTGTCTTTCTTGAATTTAAAACCCTTGCCATTCTGTAAGCTTTTCAAAGATTTACCTTCCTTTTTTCTAACCTATAGGTTATACTTCTAAACCACATTCATAAAAACTTCTCAAATACCTCTCAGATATTCAAATATCCTTAGTTATAAAAAAAGATGTCTGTTTTGTAGACAGGAAATGGAATGGAAAAATTATATACCTTGGCAGAAGTTATAAATCTAGAATAATTTAAATAATTTAGGAGTTAATTCAAGAAAATAATCCTTTAAAAATACCATAATTTTGTAAGTAAAATAATTACTATTATCTGTCTTGCTTTGTTTTGTACTAGTAGAATGTACTCTATTTTTAAGTGTAAACAAAGTAAAGATAGATTAGTTATACAAATTTAGGAGGAAAGGTGGGGATTCAAGATGGCAGTTAAGAGAAACAGCTTTCCTATTTGCTCTGGACTTGGAATTAAAGCAAGGGAAAATGACTTCTTGGTGAGGTAGGAGAAAGAGAGATTTTATTAAAATTTAATATTGGACAGTTAGAGCATTTTAGAGATTCAGAAATTTGGGTAACTTGAACAAAGCAATGAAGCTGGTGTGGCACTAGCAGCAGCAGCAGCAGCAGTAGGCACACTGTTTCACCACAGAGTGGAGGGATTACATAGAGAGAAACACAGATAGATTTGGTATAGAAAAATCTGAGATCAGAAAAGTGCCCTGAATTTCGCTGATTGAGAGGGTGCACTGTGAACTGACAATTCAAAAGTGGTGTTTCCAACTAGCCTAGGAGAGTTGAGGCAGAGTCATCTTGAGGTGGCCAAGCTACAGTTGCTTCAGGAGCCTAGAGATCACAACAAACTTTGTCTCACTGTCCCAGCAAGTGCTTTCCATGTGGCCTAGGGTGTACTAGGCAGCACATAAGTGAAACAGGCACAAAGAAATTGTACCCAGGAGGATTTGAGTTGGAAAAGTGAAAGAGAGCCCAACTCTCTTTACCTTTGGGTCTGGTCACTCACGTGACCAGATAAAAGGGGTCCAGAATCTGAACAAGTGGGTATGAATATACTCAGCGACTAAGCCTGGGAAGCCTGTGCTTGTGGGCAGCAGAGTGTGTGGGGAATTGGTTTCTCTGTCCCATGAGAAAAAAATATTGAAAGGCTCCTGAGATCTAGACTCCTGACAGAGATTGGAGATGGCCAAGCCCTAGGGAGTATTGATCTAATCTCTCCAGAGCAGATACTACCCCAACAAAACCCCTGAGGCCTGTTAGACCTAAGCCGTACCAGCCAAATCTCCTCACATAGAACTCTGCAGAAGCTCTAACCTGGGAGTACATCAATCCCCTTTTTGGAGATAAAACTCTAACTGACAGTACTTCCCATTTCATCCTACCTCATTTGATGACAAGGGAAGCTGAGTGCTATTTCAACAAGCTTCAGTCTTGGGCACCTCCAACTGGTAGCTTGGTGAACAACACAAAAAAGGAATGGGTTAACAACACCCAATTCTTGTTCGCTCTCTCAGTACGTAGTCCAAGTAGTGGAAAGAAAAATAGTTGTCTATACACAGTGACCATCTATTCTTACTGACTATATTTGACCACCTCAGTAGAGATGATTCCTTCACTTTTTATTAAGAAATTTTTTTTTTTTTTTTGTCTATGTGCATGTGTGTTCACTGTGCTAATTGGCTCATGGACATATATACATATATTTTTTTAATTTTTTCTCATTTTAAACATCTTTTAAATACATTTTTCCTTGCTTTGTCTTTTGTTTATTTTTTTTATTTTTCTTCTCCTGCTAACAACCAAATTCTCTTGTTCTCTTTCTTCTTCCTTTTGTTTCTCTTATTTCTTCCTCTTTCCTTATAACCATGACCTGCTAAATTTCTTCTGCATACTGTATTCACTTTTTGAAATTGTAAACTTTTTCTACCTTCTTATCCCATTTTCATTTCTCTTAATTAACTGTATTTTTACCATTGTTTAGAACCAATTGGTTTATATAACTCTGGCCTCTGCCATTCATGAAGTTGCAGTTATTACTGCTGTGAATAACATAATTGACACCTGTTATTTGCATTAATGCTAGAACTAGTTTATAGTTGCTTATTGTCTTTGCTGTTGGCAATTCCTGGCACACCATTTCTGGTTTGGGGGATAAATAACATTGTAGATGTCTTAATATAAACAAGGCACTTATTTTAATGCTGTACATTGTTTGCTTTGGCTGTTCTTAATTTTTTTCCTCCATTCTGTGAGGTATTTGGAACCAACAGGGACACTTCAAGTTCACAGGTAGATTCTGCTGCTGAACTACAATTAGCCAAAAGACAGTGCACCTTGCTCCACAGACAAATTAATGGCATTCAAATTTAAGCTATACTTTAATACAAAGAATATAATAAAACTAATGACCATATCTCAAGTAGAAATGACTAGGGATGAGTCCTCAGGTACCATTCATGGACATCTACTGCTACAGCAAAAATCAGAGAATTCACACACTTTTGAAGGAGTCTCAATTTAGAGCACTTTAGGACACTGTGGCAAGTAAAACCTGTGCCCTAAAAAGGCCCACTCATAAGAGTGGAATAGAAATTTCTCCTAACAGATGCATAAAACCCAAAACAGGAATACATGAAACATGAAAAAACAAGGTAATCTAAAACTGTCTTCAGGTCATAATTCACTAGCAACTAATTCCAAAGATATTGAAATGGATGAAATATCAGATAAAGAATTAAAAAGAATTATTTTAGAAATAATCAATAATTTCCAAGAGAACACAGAAAACAAGTGAATGAATTAAGGATGCCAGTATTGTATAAAAGTGAGAAATTCAATAAGGAGATAGAAATATTGAAAAATAACCAACAAGAAATATTGGAAATAAAAGATATAATAAATCAAATAAAATGTTGATTTGAAAAATCTCTCCATAGAGAAGAACATGCTGAATACAACATCTCAAACCTGGAAGATATGGTGGTTATACTTGAATATTCAGAAAGTATTCAAGAAAAGAAAATAAGTAACCAGAATCAGAATATACAAGAACTCTGGGACAACATTAAGACATCAAATTTAAGAATCATGGGAATTGAAGAGGGTTGCATGATGCAGGCCAATAGAATGGATATCCTCTTCAGGGAAATACTAATAGAAAAAATTTCAGACTTTAAGAATTAGATGGGTATGCAGATACAGAAGTCATTCAGAACACCAAATAACAAAATCAAAAAAGAACCTTTCCATGACACATTGTAATTAAAATGCCTACCATTCAGAACAAGAATAGAATTTTAAAAGCTTCAAGAAAAAACCTTCAGTTCACATTTAGAGGCAGGCCAATCAGAATCACTTCCAATTTCTTGGCACAAACTCTAAAAGCCAGGAGGGCTTGGAATGTGTTCCAAAGACCTGAAAGAAAATAACTGTCAACCAAGATTGCTATATCAAGCAAACATATTCTTCAGAATTGGAGGAAAATTTTTTAAAAAAGTCAAGATAAGCAGAAACTAAAAAAAATAATGACTACTAAATTGGCACTACAAAACTTAGGCAAACAACAACAAAATAATCCCACAAGCTTACTAATGAATGAATATCATTGGAAGAGGAGCTAAGCAAATGAGAAACAGGACCAAATTAAACATTATAAATAAATCAAAATGGCAGAAATAAACAAACACCTCTCTGTAATAACATGGAATGTAAATGGTCTCAATTCTCCAATTAAAAAACACAAGCTGACAGAATGGATTAAAAAACAAGACCCGGGCTGGGGCCGTAGCTCAGTGGTAGAGCGCTTGCCTAGCATGCATGAAGCACTGATGTTTGATCCTCAGCACCACATATAAATAATAAATGAATGAAATAAAGATCCATGGACAACTAAAAAAATATTAAAAAAAACACAAAAAACAAAAAAACAAGACCCAACTATATGTTATTTGAAAGAGACCCACTTTACAGGCAAAGATAGTCACAGGCTGATAGTGAATGGATGGGAATCGATATACCATGTTAATGGAGCCTACAAAGAAGCAGGAGTAGCTGCTCTGATGTCTGACAAAGCAGAGTTCAAACCAAAATTAATTTGAAGAGACAAGGAACATCACTTCATACTGGTAAAAGGACCACACCAACAAGAAGATATAACAATAATATATATTTATGCCTCTAACATGGGTGCAACTAATTACATAAATAAGACATTACTCAAATTGAAGCCTCAGATAAACCATGGATACTAGGCAATTTAAACAAACCTCTACCACCATTAGATAGGTCATCAAGACAAACTTTGTAAAAAATTTTTAGACTTGACAAATATTATAAATCAAATGAACTTACCAAATATCTATAGAATATTTCATCTAATAAGAGCAGAATACACACTATTCTCAGTGGCTCATGTAACTTTCTCCAGAATAGACCATATTTTAATTCACATACTATTAACAAATATCAAAAAGATAACTCCTTGCATCTTATCAGATCATAATGAAATGAAAATTGAAATCAACACAACAAAATCCTACATAAACTATATAAACATATGAAGATTGAACAATACACTTTGCAATGGTGAATGGATGATTGAATAAATCAAAGGAGAAATTTATAAAATTCTTAAACTCAAATGAGTATAGTGATACAACACACCAGAATTTGTGGAACACTATGAAGGCATTTCTAAGAGAAAAGTTTATATCTATGAGTAACTATCTGAGATCAGAAAGATCCTAAAAAAACCAATTTAATGATGCATCTCAAGGGCCTTGAAGAAGAGAAACAAACCAATTCCAAACCAGAAGAAAGAAAGAAAGAATTAAGATCAGAGCCAAAATTAATAAACTTGACAATAAAAAAAATACAAAGGAAAAATGAAATGAAGTGTTGGTTCTTTGAAAAGATAAACAAAATTAACCAGGCCTTAGCCAAGCTAACCAAAAGGAAAAGAAAGAAGACCCAAATTAATCAAATTAGAGATGAAAAAGTAGAAATCACCTCAGACATAACAGAAATTCAGTGAATCATTGGGAACTATTTTGAAAATTTATACTCCAATAATCTGGAAAACCTAGAAGAAATGAATACATTTCCAAACACAAGATCTATCAAAATTAAATCAAAAGGACATAGAAAACCCAAACACACCAATAACTTGAGATGAGATAGAAAGTGTAAAAAAAAAAAAGGCTTCCAACAAAGTAAAGCCAGGACCAAATGAATTCTCAGTTGAATTCTACCACACCTTTAAAGAAGAACTAATTCCAATACTCTTCATATTATTCCATGAAATAGACAGGGATGGACACTTCCAAATTTATGCTTTGAAGCCAGTGTAACACTTATACCCAAACTAGATAGGGCCACATCAAAGAAAGAAAACTACAGACCAATATTCCTGATGAACTTAGATGCATAAATACCTAACAAATCATGTTCAACAACATAGTAACAAGATTGTACATCACTACCATGTTGATTTTATTTCAGTGATGCAAGCATGGTTTAATTTATGCAAATAAATGAATGTAATTCATCATATAAAGAGAATTCAGGACAAAATCAATTAGTCATCACAATAGATAAGGCTTTCAATAAAATTCAGCACCCATTTATTTAAAAAAAATGAGGAAACTATAGATAAAAGGAACCTATCTCAATATAAAGGCTATATATGAAAAACCCAAAGTCAAACTCAAACTGAAAGCATTTCCCTTAAAATCTGTAATAAGACAAGGATGTCTACTCTCACTACTCTTATTTAATAGAGTGCTAGAAATTCTAGCCTGAGCAATTAGGCAAGAGAAGGAACTAAAAGGGATAGAAAGAGAAAAGGAAGAAGTCAAATTATTACTATTTGCAGGTGATTTGATTCTATACCTAGAAGATCCAAAAACTCTACCAAATGACTGCTAGAGCTAATGAAAAATTGGTTACAAAATAAACATACAAAAATCAATTTTTGATTTATTTAATAAACATACAAAAATCAATAATTTTCCTTTATACCAACAATGAATGTGTTGAAAAAGAAATCAGGAAAACAATTCTGTTCAGAATAGCCTCAAACAAAATGAAACAAAAAAACAAACAAAACCTACTACCAAATCTAACCTACGAGGTGAAAGACCTCTACAATGAAAACAATAACATTGAAGAAAGAAATTGAAGACAACCTCAAAAGACAGAAAGATCTCTGTTTTCATGGATAGGCAGTATTAATACTGTGATGATGGTCATAGTACCAAAAGATATACAGAGTCAATGCAATCTCCATCAAAATATCAATGAAATTCTTCATAGAACTAAACAAAACAGTCTTAAAATTCATGTGGACGATAAAACACCCAGAATATCCATAACAATTCTAAACCACAAAAACAATGCTGGAAGCATCCTAATCTCCGACTTCACATTATACTACAGTGCTGTACTAACAGAAGCTGTGTGGTTCTGGTATAAAAACAGACACACAGACCAATGATACAGAACAGAAGACAGCGAATAACTCACAATCTATTTGATACAGGTGCCAAAAGCATGCATTGGACAAAAGACAAACTTTTTAACAATGGTGCTTGGAAAACTGGCTATCCACATGTAGAAGAATCAAACTAGATCCTTATCTTTTACCCTGCATGAAAGTCAACTCAAAATAGATAAAGTCCTAAGAATTAGACAAGAAACTGCAACTCCTAAAAGGATCAACATTCCAGCAAATAGGCATAGACAACTATTTTCTCAACAGGGCCCTGTTAGCTCAGGAAATAATGCCAAAAGTTAATAAATGGAATAACATCAGATCAAAAAGCTTTTGCACAGCAAAGAAAGCAATTAGGAATGAGAATAAAGGAACCTAAAGAATGGGAGAAAATCTTTGCTAGCTACTTTTCTGACAGGATTAATATCTAGAATATATAATGTACTCAAAACACTTAACATGAAAAAAACAAATAACCCTATTAATAAATGGGCAAATGAATTAAACAGATACTTCTCAAAGATGAAATACAAATGGTCAACAAATACATGAGAAAATGTTCAACATCATTGGCAATTAGGGAAATGAAAATCAAAACTACACTTGAGATTTTGTCTCACACACAAGAATACAAATAATACAGGCTGGAGAGGATGTGGAGAAAAATGAACACTTTTATACTGTTTATAGGATTGTAAATGAGTACAACTACTATAGAAATTAGTCTGGGGTTTCCTCAAAAGACTAGGTATGAAGCCGGGCACGGTGGCACAAGCCTGTAATCCCAGCACTTAGGGAGGCTGAGACAGGAGAATCACGAGTTCAAAGCCAGCCTCAGCAATGGCGAGGCGCTAAGCAACTCAGTGAGACCCTGTCTCTACATAAAACACAAAATAGGGCTGGGGATGTGGCTCAGTGGTCGAGTACCCCTGAGTTCAATCCCCAGTACCAAAAAAAAAAAAAAAAAGACTAGGTATGAAAACATCATATGATAGCACTCCTTGGTATTTATCCTAAAGAATTAGTCATCTTGCTTCAGTGATACATGTGTATACATGTTTATGGCAGCACAATTCCCAATAGCCAAACTATGAAATCAGACTACGTGTCTGTAAATGGCTGAATGGATAAAGAAGATGTGGTGTATTTACACAATGAAGTTTTATTCAGCCACAAAGAAAAATGAAATCATGTCATTGGTAGGAAAATGGATAGAACTTGAGATCTTAATGTTAAGTGAAATAAGCCAAACTCAGAAGGTCAAGGAGTTGTATGTTTTCTCTCATATGTGGAAGCTAGAGAGGAAAAGGGAAAAGGATATTGGGGGTGGCAGGGATACAATGAAAATCAAAGGGAGATTAATAGAGGAAAGGAAAGAAGGGTAAAAAGGTGAGGTGGGAGAGAGAAATGCTGGGGAGTTAATGTTGGTTAAATTTTGTTTTCGATTGTTTGCATGTACACATATATAACAATAAATCCCACCATTATGTACAAATATAGTGCAACAATAAAAAAAAAACAGAAAGAAATCTATGAAGGAAAAATATGTGTTTCCTTCATTTTATCAGTTCATTTTCAAGTATCAAGTTTGTATTTTTAAAGAATAGGATAAAAAATATAAAAATGTGGTCAAATTTGAATTCTTAATGACTTAATATAGGTGAAAATAATGTTATTCAGGTGAAAAACATATAATGCTATCACAAATAAGTCTAGGGGCTGGGATTGTAGCTCAGCAGTAGAGCGCTTGCCTCGCATGCGTGAGGCCCTGGGTTCGATCCTCGGCACCACATACAAAGCAATAAAATAAAGACATTGTGTCCATCAACAACTAAAAAAATACTTAAAAAAACAAACAAACAAACAAATAAGTCTAAAATGCTGAGACGATGTTATATCATCTCAACTTAATTCACTTAGAATAGAATATTAAAATGATAGTAAAGCTATCATGTTTGTTTACCATAGCTTATACTGATGGAATTATAGCCATGTACTCAACATGTATTGCAGGTGTTATTCAATGAAAATATTGCCTTAACAACTATATACTAGCCAGGAGCATGCTACTTCAGGATGGATAGTTTCACACAGAAGAATATAAGGTCTTATTTTTCTAGATTATTTCATGCTTTTAATCAATGTATATTTACATTTTCCATAATTCTTATTTAAAAATTTGAATAAGATGAGCCCCTTGACTTGAAGCAGTTGGAACCTATGGGAATTAAGGTATCTAAACAACTATCTTCTAGTAGGATATAGTATTGAGAGAAATCAATTCCATACAGTCATCAGAAAAGGATGTGATAACATCTAGGCTAAGAGAAACAACTTTGTGAGAACGATGCTGATATTATATGTGTGTGTATGTGTGTGTATGTGATGTACACAATGGCACAATGGTAGAAGTTACCTTCTTTTAAAAAATTCTGTGAAGTAACTGAAAGCAGCTAGAGCATATGGTGCATTGTAAGGAGTGAAGAATGTATGGGTGAATCTTTCAGTAGGCCTGACAAGGAAGGTATCTGACACTGAAAGCAGATTGTTGGAAGAGATTGCACAAGCATTTGAATGATGAGTTTTTGGGACTTCATCATGTATGAAATGAAAATTCAGAAGAGTTTCAATAGGAAAATGACATGATCATATTTAGATTATATTTCAAAAAGTTTAATGTGATGTGAGAGTGGAGGAATAGGAGATAAATAGGAGAAGGAGAGTAAGAAGATAAACTGAAAGGAGACTACTCAAATAATACAGAAGACTATGCAAGTTGGCATTAAGGAAGTTATACATCGAATAGAGAAATTAAACACACGGAGATGACATGTAGAATGGAGTTTTTAATGATTCAATATGCTAGATAAATGCCCTATTTTCAATTTACCAGCCGATTACATCTGTCTCATATATATATACAGTTCTCTGAAAAATGGCCATTCTCTAATTTGCCTGACAAATCTTCAATAATAAAGTAGATCCCTCCTCTAAATAAGCTTTGATAAAGTAGACCTAAAATAATGATGAATGGAAAAAGAATGTTTCTATTCGATGGTATCTTAGGGTAACTATTACGTTTCTGAAGTCTTCTAGAGATTTCTTTAGATAAGAGATTATTTGGAGCACTAAAAAATCTAACCTCCTGTTTTGATGCTGGAACTTGTTATTTTACAAGGTTCAAAATAACAAAATTAAAATAGCCTAAGTATATTTAGGCTAATATTTGTCCTGCTGTTATTCAGTTGGCAAAATCAGAAAATCCTTAGGACAGAATGAAGTTGCCCTTTGATAGTAAGTAATTATAGATGACAATTAATTGTTTGACAGAGAAACAAAAAATGGATTCCTTTCCTCCTCTGTGTTGACATGAGACTGACCTTTGGCTCTCTGTGCACAGAAAGTTCCAGTCACATTCAGAATGGATTATGGCACATTGAGCTCCTTCCTGACACATTCTTACAATCAGCAGATCTCAGGAGGGATTCCCTGTGGAGGATGTTGTAATCTTCCACTGCATGCTTTTTTCCTTTTCCTTTCTTCTTTTCTTTGCTTTGAAGAGCTGGACAAGAAAGGTATCTGTACTGAAAGCTGAGTAAACCTGGAGGGCAAGTGCCGACATTCATGAGATCAGAGTTACTCTTGAGAGAGCTAACCAGCAGGGTAAACAGTTAGCTGTAGCTTTAATAAATGAGACTAATAGAAACGGTACCAGATTGGTTAATCTCCATTTTTTTTTTTAATTTTCATGCACAGCCAGTAGTCACTGAACTCTTTCTTTAACATGTAATTATTTTTTCAGATATATTTTGCTCTTTCTTTCCATTAATGCATCATCCTCCCTCAATTCTTATAAAGCAGCACACGAAAATATAATGTGGTTATTGGAAATATTTTGTTGATAAAAAAGTTTGAAGAAAAATTGTTAATAAAATTAAATAAATTAAGTTGTTTATGTCATTTCTTCATAGAAAGTGGAGTTCTCTGTAACTGAAAGATCACACAGTGGAATTTCCATTTCCACAGTGAGAACTTCTTGGTAATACCAGATTATACAATTTTAGAAATACAGACTTAAATGAATAAATGGCATTGTTGACTATGCTGTGGTGTAGAATGCAAGCTCTCTAGGGGGTGCCCAGTGTCCTGCATAATAAATCACAGGAAAGGATTAAAAATAAATTAGGACAATGCTGTGCTTCTATTTTATTCTTAAACTAAGGGCCTTGGAAATATAGAAAAAAGTTTATTTCTTGCATTATATTTTCAACCAAGTTTCTGTAAGAAAGCTGGATGAATGCTACATATATGAGAGAAGTCTTTAAAGAAAAATTTTAATTTTTAAGCATTTAAATTTCACCCAAAGGTTGAATTTAGTTACAATCCAAGATCATATCAGCAGGGAAGTGCCTTGCTTGAAGCTGTGAATATTTCTGTTCACAAAGGTGATCTTGGATGCTTCAAATGTGGTCAGGTATGTGGAAGTGTTATCTTTGCTTTAAATTAGAAACTTTTTTCCCCCAAAGTGAACATCTGGGGTATAGTCTGAAGCAATCACAGTACTATTGCTATAATCTTCAGTGTTGTGAGTAGACTGGGTTTCTTCTCAATACAGAATTCAACACAGTAATTAAGAAAGTAATATTTGCTTTCTTACAACAAGTTTCATGTCAAACCTATTCCTAACAATTTGTAAACCAGTTAATGTTCATTAAAAGATGAGAAAATTAGAAAAATTTCCCTCTATGAGACTTCTTTTCTCAACCTTTTGGTGTTTCATATATGTGGGTGATATTTTGATTATATTATTATGATTTTTTATTTTTGGCTTTCAGTTTGTTAGGTCTTCTATCTAGCTAAAAGGAAGCTTCCATTGATTTTAGAGTGTCGAATAGTGGAATTGGAAATTTTATGGCAGTATGCAAAGATTAAGAGAGAAATAACATTTGAAACGCTAAAAGATAACATCTTCACAAGCAAACAGGTTTTAAAGGAAGTCTTTAGTATAGATATTTTCTAAATTTTCTTAACATGCCAATGCCCAAATATTGATGGCTTATGCTTTGAAAATTCTGCCCCAGATGTAGAGGACACACCTTCCACTTTCATCAATAGTCTTCAGGGGTTGTTACCAAAAATAGAAAGAATTACTCCTATCTTTACTTTTCATGTAAGGTAATACAATGTTGTAAAATCATTAGAGAGAGTCTGTTCTTTTGATTATAAAACATTTTGAGTGAGAAAGGGGAAGGAGGGCAGAAGAGTGAATATGTGATGAATCTGGTCTCCCTAGTCTCTTACTTTCAGACTTTGTCTTGGATAAGAGGAACATGATGTATAAACTGAAAGGATTATGAAGGCTAGGAACACTTGTCCAGATTTATCTCTGCAACTCTTAAGGGAGGTTGCCTCTCTGAGGCCACAAAAAACTGAATTTTGCAACTCAGTTTGGCTAGGCTGAGGAAGAGATGTGGTTCAGCTCCCCTGAGTTGCCCACTGTGTATTATACCAGTGAGGTGAGTATTCCTGCATGACCACACCTCCAGTGGGGAGTTCTGTATGGATATGACTCAACTGCAGTGGTGAGAGGATAAGGATTGTTTGCCTACTTCAGGTGCTAGTTGGAAGGTATAAGAGAGATTCAAGAGAGTTCACAGAACCTTCAAGAGCTGAGGTAGGCCTGGTGATTCAGAGTTCATCAGAAGACTTTGAAAAGTCCCTCAGAACCCTGACAGTGAATTCCAGTAGCTCATTAGAGTAGGGAAAGCAGAAAACAAATAAGGAAGATTTTTGCAGAGACTGGAAGAGTCCAAGAACACAGGGTATTACAGTTGTGTGCTCTGCTCATGTACACTGCTGCCATGAGAACAATGCAAGCCTCATACCCAACTTTGAGCAAGAAGACAGCTAATAGTCAAGGATGTGAATGGGGAGCACCTGTCTGGAAAGACTGAGTAGTCTGATTTGGATTTTGAAGAAAGTAAAAAAACAAAAACAACAACAACAACAACAACAAAAACGGGAGAGAATGAAATATTGTTATTTGACAGCAATAAGTTTTCTATTGTGTGGAGTAGATTCTGGAAAAAGATTGAGCCAGGCTTAGAGAATAAAAGAGCTTTACTTTCTGTGCACCTTTGAGTATGGTGTAAGAATATTTATGAATCGTTTATGTTTCTATGTTGTTGTGGTATTATTTGGGTCTTAAAATGAACACATAATACTATCCTTAGTATTGGACTTTTTTTTGGCTTGGATCTGGAATGTCTTCCAAAGTCTCAGATGCTGAAGGCTTGGTCCCCAGTGCGGCAAGGTTCAGAAGTGGGATGATGAGGACTCTGACCTCCTCAGTGAGTTAATCCACTTGATGGATTAAAATTTGAGTGGACTACTGGAAGGAGGTGGAAACTCTGTAGGAGGGTTGTAAACTCTAGGCATGATTGGAGGAAGTAGGTCACTAGGGGCATGCTTTGGGGTCTATATCTTTTCCCTGACCCCTTCATCTCTCTCTTGCTCTCTCCCTCTCCTTCCTGGCTGCCATAAACAGAACACCTTTGCTCCATAATGCCTTCTCACCATGATGTTCTGCATCTCCTTAGGCCCAGAACAATGGGCTAACTGATTATGGATTGAAACCTCTGAAACTATGAGCCAAGAGAAATCTTTCCTCCTTTAAGTATTTCGCGTCAGGTATTTTGTTCACAGTGATGAGAAGCTAACACACAGGTGAACAACTTCATAACTGGAACTTCTGGTTTAAAATAAGGACTGTTAAAATACATTTGTATTGCTAGGAACAAATTGCCACAAATTTAGCAGCTTAAAACACAAATTCATTAGCTCATCATTCTGTAGATCAGAACTACACTGAATTTGCTAGATTCTTTATTTAGTCTCACAGGGCTCAGATGAAGATGTCTGCAGTTCTGGACTCTTACCTGGAGGCTGTGGGGAAGAGTTTGCTTGTTCAGATGGTTGGCAGAATTCAGTTGTGAGGTCTTTGTTTTCTTGCTGGCTGTTACCCTAGCCCTTATTCTCTGTATTGAAGCTCCCGTATTCTTTCTCATGTGGTCCCTGCTATCCTCAAAGAAGCAATGCCTGGGGCTTTAGAGAGAGAGTAGGGACCAGGGTGATAGTCATTCTTATGCTTTGAATATAATTTTCTTTTTTGCTATGGGTTAAGAGAAAAATTCTGTGCTTTTAAAGAGTAGTATGATTAGATTTGGTGAATAATCTCTTGAGTAATTCAAAGTCAATTGATTATTAATATTAATTTAAAATACAAAATCCCCCTTTGTGCTGTCATTTAACATAATCCCAGGCACTATGTAACATAAAATGCACAGACACAGTCCAGGGAATGAAGAGGGGGAAACACGGAGGTGTGACCTGAGGAGAGGAAGACCATTTAAGGATTCCTCCTGCCAATATCCATTTTCTTATGTACTTTTTCATATAATAGCAAACCCTAAAATATAGGTATTATTGTCTGGAAAGAGAAATAATAGTATTGATAACAGTTATGATTCAGTGACTTATTCTTCAAGATATTTCCAAAGAGAGTGGCCATTACGTATTATCTGCCATAAAAGGAAAAAAACAAAAACCAAAAAAAAAAAAAAAAAAAAAAATTATTGAGTGTTACAAACTCAAGACATGCCCAAGAAAATTGCATACAGAATCCTTCCTCATAAAGCTCACAAACTGCAAGAGAAGACAGATGTGCAGACATATGACTGCAGCACAATTGACATTGTCATATGTAGGCATGTGACATGTGCTATGGATAGAGAGAATGGAGTTAATAAAAAATTCATTGAGAAAATCATACTACTTGTTTGCTTAAAGCTTAGAACGTTTCCTTCTATACCTGTTTTATACATAATGAATTAATATACTTTATAAATATAATTTTACATTATTTAGTAATATTTCATTAAATGGACAGATGAAATTTTAATTAGCCATCCCATCTATTATTTGACGTATTTAGTTATTCTGATGTTTGGTAAATACAAAATGCTTTAAGTTCATTTTTTTCATTCTTTAGTTATGAAATTTATTTTACCCATTAACTATGGGTATTCACTAGACATATAGAAGACAGTGAAAAAGGGAAAATCTAACTTTACATATGTTAAAAATAATTAAAAGTCATTATAAACTGATGGTCAGAAGCAGTGTGTTAACTTCTAATGTGAAGTAATCTGTAGTTTCAATAATTAAATAACTTTTTAAACTGAAACATTCATATCTTAGGATAGTAAGGTAACTCTCTTCAAAATTGGTTTTCTCACTGTTGCGGACTGTATTAGTTAGGGTTTCTTAGAGAAACAAAATCAATAGGTGAAAGAAAGAAAGAGTTTAAGGAATTGACTGATGAGATTGTAGAGGCTGGCGATTTCAAAATCTATAGTCTGGAAACCCAGTGAAGAATTGCAGATTGCATTTTTATTCCAAAGGCAGTCTGCTGGCAGAATTCCTTCTTTTTCACAGAATCTCAGGTCTCTGAGATTCTTTATTTCTCAAGGTCTCTGATTGATTGAGCAAGGCACACTCATATTATGAAAGATGCTATACTTTCTGAAAGACTATTGATTTGAATATTTATCCTTACCCCAAAATACCTTGGAAGAAACATCTGGAATATACTATCTTGGTTCCATGATCCAACCAAATTGACACATAAAACTAACCATCACACAGGACTAAGTATGGTAATTATGAAGTCACTGGCCATGAATATGGTAGTTTTGAAGTCTACACATGTGTTATCTGTGTTCCAGAATTAAGCAGAATTAAGGCTTCCTTTCTGAGAGTCATAATAACATAAGTCAGAGTAATATCCAAATGCATTAGTCATAGTTAAAATAAGTTCATAGTATAAATGAGACCCACAATTAACCTTAAGGGACAAAAAAGTAATTTTACTCTTCTGCTTTTCTAATAGTGAGGCAAAATACCACTTAATGCTGGAATGGAAATCTTTTTAATGATGAATGTTTGTATTAAAGTTCATTTTAATAAATTAAAAATTAAATAAGATGATATTTAAAGGAAAGTAACTTTGTTTCCAATATACGCAATTATCCAAACATGACTAATTAAAGGAGATACCTAAGCATAAATGCTTTGCTGCATGTAAATCACTGGGAACTTTATTTAATAACTAAATGAGGAACATTTTAATTAATATACTTTTGTATGAAATCATTTGAGAACTCTTGAATATAGGGCTATGTGTTGCTTTATAAAAATAAATCTCTAGATGTTTTGTTTATACCATATATTTATAGAATTTCCAAAATAATGGATAGATAAACAAAGGTAAACTTTTTTTTTTTGGTACCAGGGATTGAACTCACAGGTACTCTACCACATCCCCAGTCCTATTTTGTGTTTTATTTAGAGACAGGGTCTCACTGAGTTGCTTAATGTCTCGCTGTTGCTGAGGCTGGCTTTGAACTTGTGATTCTCCAGTCTCAGCCTCCCAAAGTGCTGGGATTACAGGCGTGAGCCACTGTGCCTGGCTAACAAAGGTAAACTTTGACTTAAATTTTATTTAAACTATTGAAAATTCCAAGCGATTTTGAGCTATTAAAATTTATCCCATTTATGTTAACTCTGAAATGTACATTTATTATGGTAGAATTCATTTGTTTTTTTGTCAACTTTTTAAGTAACCAGTATAGTAGCAGTAATATTGGTAGTTACTAAATTAGAGAAAAGAAGTGTGTGTGATTTTTGGACATTTGTTTAGAATCTTAATCTCATGTGTAAAACCATGCATGAGAAAATGTTGTGATGGGGAATAGGCATTTTAAACTGATCTCATTTAATATCCAACAGTACTCATTGTAAAGTACCTGCAATAAACTTCCCCCAAGTGAATAAAATGCAGTTTTAATTCTGGTAGGGGACAATAAAACTAACAATATCAAGGAATGAACTTCAACATCAGGAATGGACTTATTGGTTGCCTGACCTACTCAAGAACCTCAACCTTGAGTAGATCTTTTCAAGTCTTCTGATTAACTAGACAATCCAAGATGTCCTGGCCTTTGTCTGAGTGAGGTTATAGAAGACTGGCATATAGAATATAAATGCTATCAGCCACAAAAAAGGTACTGTGCCTCCATCTAAATAATACCGAAGGAAAGCTGCTTGGTTAAGAATAAGAATTAAAACCCACCATTCTATTAACATAGCATAAGGATTACATGCATCCATTCTGAGATTTTGAAAACTGCAAAAGAATTGTATATCATACACTAATGCTGAGGATTATTATTTCTTTTAAATTGTTTTTGGGTTTACATTCCAGTAAACATTAATAATTTTCCAAGTTAAAGCAAGGGGAAATTAACATTTATGTTTTATTCTTTATTTCCAAATTATAAATGTTTTTCTGACCTTTAAAATCTAATGAGGGGAAATCAAATGATCATAAAATATTTGCCTTAATTGTTTTGTGTTTTGTTGCTTCATTATGAATCTTCTCTTAACAGCTTAATTATTCCCAGTGTCATTGTAGGGAAAAAAGTATCAAGTGGGACACTGAAGGGATGTTGGGGGTTTTCAACAATTTCTGAAAGAAAAAGATCACACAAGCAGCAATGTTTATTAATATATTAGAAATTTGACTGCATTATTCACAATACACCAGGGCTACTATTTTTTATAATGCCTTTGGGGAAAAGAAAACCATTTTTGTAGTGGATAAGGGCAACTTGGAAGCTGTTGGTTCATCAGGAGAAATTGACATTTGGCAAAACATTGCATTTTTTTAATTTGAGTCATACAGACATGTTTTATTACTTTCATGGTTGCAAACTCCCTCTTGCCTCTCATTTTTAAATTAATTAATTTATTTATTCTAATTTACGGGGGTTCAGCCTCCGCAGGGTGTCAGGTGCTGAGGTGGGATGAGTGGTGTTGGCGAAAATAGCACCAATGAGACACAGAGACCAGGTTTGGGGCAGCTGTGTCTGTCCAAGTTCAGACCAGCACTTTATTTATAGTGATTTACAGTCATTGATTAAGAAAAAAGAAAAGGGGGTTACAAACATCATGAGTTATTCATAAACACAGAATGGTCATCTATAATTGTCCCAGATAACTGCATCAGCATCAAAGGATTTTTAAATCTTAACTAGAGACTGTAACTATAAGGGTCTTCATGTCCTGTTCTTAAGATTAATATCAATCTAGAGATCACTAAGCTTCCTATTGTATTCTCAAAAAACAAGATGAAGCTAACAAAGGTGTTTTTAACTATGAGAGTAGCATAAAACTAATAGGTCACTGTGGTAACTACACTTAAAAGCATAGCCATTGATGCACATGTGGTCAACAGCTTCTGCTCATGTCCAGAATTGCCCAAAGCTGCAGGTTAAGTTAATTATTACATACATCATCAAAATATCATTCTCTGAACTTTCCCCGATCCCTATCCTGTAGCAACCATTGTTTACATAATTTGAGTTCAGTTTCTCTGGGCAGGCATCGAGGCCTTTGTTTCTTAGGACTCTCCCATGTAAACAAGGAACTACAATTAACATGTTTCCTATTAACCCAAACCATTCTTTCTCCCTTAATGTAGGCTCCTGAGTATGGTGGGGGAGGGTCCAGTCCTAAGTTACCTGGACACCTGCCGTCTTCTGCCTTTACCCATGTCAAATATCACTGGATTTTACTATAGGGGGAATCCATATTTGTCAGGGCCTGCGAGAAGGCTTGACCAGCATAGACACGGGACTAGTTGGAGCCACATTTCCCATAGCTCACTTTATTGAAATTGCCAGAGCAGCCTTCTACAGTCAGGCCTGAGAGCAATTCCAAATGTAATTGGGGAAACTGTGGGTCTAAGTGTTCTGGATAACATATCTAAAGTGAAACTATCATCAGGGGAATTTCTAGAATTACCACTAAGAAACATCATATCAGTAGTACTATCCTGATGGGGAGTTTCTTGTTTATTCTCCTGGGTGGTCAAATAGCTCTCCTTGATTACAAGAGACTTCAGGGGACCAGGATTGACTGATCCTGTCTTTCTGGGAATTAGAATAATGACGCAAGCAAGCACAATTAATTCTGTCAAACTAAGAAGGGGCATCCCAACAAGAAATATATTGAGAAGTGCATCTCTTCACCCTGATCCATTGCAGGCACCAGAACTTTGTCAAACAGTGTCTTGAGGATTTTGGGCTATGGCACTAATTAGGTTTATATGACAGCAGAACACATCTCGATTCATTGTACACAAATGCAGCCAACTTTTCATTTCTCTGGTTGTACATGATGTAGCATTGCACCGTATCTGCAGTCATACATGTACCTAGAGTAATGATGTGCCCCTCATTCCACCATCTTTCCTGCCCCTATAACCCCTTCCCTTCTTTCCCTCCCCTTTGCCCAAAGTTCCTCCATTCTTCCCATGCCTCCCTCCCCTCCGCCCCCACCACACCATTATGGATCAGCATCCACTTATCAGAAAGAACATTCGGCCTTTGGTTTTTTGGGATAGCTTACTTCGCTTAGCATGATATTCTCCAACTCCATCCGCTTACCTTAAAATGCCATAATTTTATTCTCTTCTAATGCTGAGTAATATTCCATTGTGTATATATATATATTTGACTTTTATTCAGTTTCTTTATCCATTCATGCATTGAAGGGCATCTAGGTTGGTTCCACAGTTTAGTTATTGTGAATTGTATTGCTATAAACATTGAAGTGGCTGTGTTACTGTAGTATGCTGTTTTTAAGTCTTTAGGGAACACTGTACTTTTTTTGAGCTTATTGTACTCTAAGTTATCAATAACCCTTCCCTTTTTTTATGGTACTAAGGACTGAATGCTCTACCACTGAACTACATTTCCAGCCCTTTTTATTTTATTTTGAGACAGGGTCTTACTAAATTGTCCAGGCTGGCTTTGAACTTGTGATCAGTTGTGATCAGTTTGAACTTGTGATCCTGCCTCAGTCTCCAGAGTAAGTGGGATTACAGGTGTGCACCACCCCTTTTTAAAGACTGGGGAGATAACAGACATGAGTTCTTTATTTGCGTAGTTTGTTGTAAACGTGTATTTGCAAATAAAGTCCTGGAAATTATTTCTACCTAGGGAAACCTGGATTTTGAGCAATGCAGAGATAGTTAATTGGGTTATGCAACTGTCACTTAACATTTGTGTTTCTTCTCAAAGTGAGAAAATATATCACATTTAAAAAATAATACTTTATGGTTGAAAATATCTGTATCTGGTGGTGTATGAAATGGTGGGAAGGGGACCACTTCTAACCTTCTACTACTACTTAATTGTTTAATCTGGAATATAAGAATGAACCCAAATGGGGTTCTGCCAAAATGAGAAGGAAGTCAAAAGAAGCTTTGTTTTATCCTTTTATGCTTAAACTACCCTTCATGAGGAAAGTATACCATCCACATACCTCAACTTAATAACAGTAATAATGGTAATAATATGAATGTACATACAAATTTAAGTATTAATCTTACTAATGATAATGGTAGCATTTACATTTGATATATTCCTGACACTTCTATTAAGACTTTATATAAATATTACTTTATTTAATTGGGAGAACACTTGTAGTATAGACACTACTATTATTTTCATCTTGTAAGAAACAAGAGCACTGACAACTAAAGCAACTTGCCCACAGTAACCTCATTTCAGGGACTGGTTAGAAATTTTAGATTTCTCAAATTGATAAACTTACTAAATATTCACCAATTATTATTTAGTTTGTAGCCCACAGACAGACATTATATTAAAAGTTTTATTTCCAGCTGCAGTACCAATTTCAATCTTCTCTCCCACTCCCTACTTCAATCTTCAACATATTTTTTCTAATATTTATTTTTTTGTTATTTAATTGAATTATATACAAGAAAACATTGCTGTAATTATTGTGATTGTTAAATTTGTGTGCCAATCTTGCTAGGCCACAGTGCCCTGATATTTGGTCAAACATGCCTGGATATTGCTGTATAAGTAATTTTTTTAAATGAGGTTAATATGAAAATTGGTTCACTTTGAATACAACAGATTACCCTACATAAAGTGGGTAGACCTCCCACAAAGCAGAAGGAATTCTGCCAGCAAATTGCATTTGGACTGGAAGAATAATTTTTTCCTGAGTCTCCAGCTTTTGGTTTACCTTGCAGATGTTGGACTTCAAAGCATTCATGACTGCATAAGCAAATTCTTCATTATGAAAAATCCCCCTGGTTCACACACACACACACACACACACACACACACACACACAAACACATCTCCATCCTGTTGGTTATGAAGAATTCTTACTGCTATACTTGTAAATTATAAAACTTAATATAATAAACATAATCCCCAAAATACAGTGCCCCACTAAGTACGTCTATCTACCTAGTCCTTCTTTCTGCTTCGAGGTGAACCATTATCCTAATTTTGGGACTTATCATTCCTTTTTTTGTCAATTAAAATTTTATTTAATATTTATGTATGCTAAAATAATGCATTATTAAATTTTGCCAGTTTTATAACCTTAGAGAAAAGTATCGTTCTTCTATATAGGTTTGGCTTAGTTTCCTTAGATTTCTTTTAAAATTCAAAATTAGGCTTTAGTGATCCATCCATGCTATTGAATGCTGTTATAGTTTAATTACTTTCACTCTTCTAAAAAATATTTATGTGAATGTACTTCAATTGTAAAATTTGTTCTCTTGCTCATGTATATTTTCTTAATGCTTTGTGTACCTCTATGATTTTCTTGTACATTTCTCTTAGTACATGATTGAGTTTCATGGACTGTATTTTGGAATTGGATTGTTCATAGTAAGGCATACAGAAGCTTGCTTTTTCGAAGAGATGATACATTTCATTTCATGAGTAATATATAAATGTTTCCATTGATGCATATCTTTTCTTACTATGGATTCTAATGTTTTGCCAAGGAAGGAGAGTTAAATGCAGTCTATTTGTTTTTTTCTTAAGATACATATTCTTTATATATTCTAAATACTAAAATTTTTGTGATAATATGTGTTATGATTACGTTTTCTTATTTTTTGGCTGATTTTTCACTTTCTTTGATGTTTTAGATAAACTGAATTTAATGTAGGTGGTTAAATATACTCCTTTTGGGGAATTAAGTGTTCATATTTAGGAATTCTCTCTGAACCAGAGAGATGTTTTATTCATAAAAAGTGTTTTTTTTTTCTTTCCACAATCAAATATTTCATCTGAAATTGCTTCTGTGTAAGTGTGAGGTAGGAATTTTTTTCCAAAATGGACTTATTCCTGATTTCAACATGTATTGATGCCTGTTCTCTTCTCCTGCTCCCTCCTGACCTATTATTGCATGTTCACCCTTTATCTCACTTTTATATTTTGGGTCAGCCTCTGGCTTATCTAACTTACTGACATGCTTAGTTTTTGATGTTGTGATGCAGTGTCACATGTCCAAACATCATAGCTTTAAATGTGTTTTGATATAAACAGAGAAATCCTCTCAGATTTTTTCTATGTTTACTATAATTATTTGTGCTCTCTTATACTTGCACAAAAATTCTGGGATCTATATTTTGAATTCTTGATAAAATTCTTTTGAATTTACTTTGCAAATTAATTTGTTATAAATATATATCTCCTTATTAGTGTTCTTGCTCATGAATACAAAGTATATAATTTATGTATGACTTTAATGTCTACAATAATATTGTATCTTTTTGGTATGAGTCTATTGAATGTATTCCTGGCACCTCATCATTCCTTAGATGTATTCCTAGATACTTAATTTATAATGTATAAATTTTATTTTAAAATAATTATATATTCTAAATGTTGCTGATATACAAACTGCAATTTATTTTAAAACATTAATTTCATAGCCATCCATCTTGTCAAACTCTATGGTTAGTTCTAATAATTATTCTGATTCTGCAGAATATTTGGCATTTTTCAATGTACATAATCAAGTCTTCTGCATAAGATAATTGCTTTATTTACTTGGCAATTCCTAAGTATTCATTTATTTTTCTCATCTTACTATTAAGGTCCTCTAAAACAATTTTAAACTGAAGAATTCTGCACCATAAGCAAATATCCAAAATTGATCACTTATCATTAGTTGCACAGCACCACTCTGATCTAAGTCATCTTTATTTCTGCCTGAATTGACTTAATATCTTCTAGTTTGTCCTGTGTCTACTTTTTCTCCTACTCAGCCTGTGCCTAATGCCACACTCAGATGATTCCATGACCCTCTAACAATTTCACATTTAACTTAGATTAAAAACAAGTCATTTCAAGGTATACAGTGCTCCATTCCCTTAGTCCTTCCCTTCTGTATCTTCATTCTTGTTCTTACTCTTTGCAGTTCACCTCCAACTATAATGATTGGCATTTCCTGTCAATCATTTCCTGTCAATTGCCATCATCCCACTTCAAACCTTCCATGTCTGGACTCTTGTGTCACTGCCCAAGGGCTGACTCTGAGAAGAGAGAAGCTTGCTGAGCCCAAATCAGGCAGCCCATAAATACTGGGGATAAAACTTCTCAAGTGTAACTCTCAAACTGCGAGATGTGAGAATTGTTGGATGTGATGGTTTCGATATGAGGTGTCACTCACATGAGGTGTCCTGTTTTAATGCAGGAATTATGGGAGGTGGATGATCATATTTTGAGAGATGTAACCTAATCAGTCTATTTTAGATAGAATGGACTGACCGGTGTCTGTAGATAGGCAGGGCCTTGTTGGAGGAGGTGGGTAATTGGGGATGTGCTTTGGAAGGTGCAGTTTTCCTGTGGTCCCTTCCCCCACACTTGTTTTCTCTTGCTCTACTTCTTGACGCTGACATGAGCTGAGAAGCTTTCCTCGTCTGGGCCCTTCCTCCATGGTGTGCTGCCTCATCTTGGGCCTAGATCAACGGAATTAGCTGTCTGTGGACTGAGATGTCAGAAATAAACTTATCTTCCCCTAAGTTGTTCTTGTTGGGTATTTTGAACATAATGATGCAAAAGTTGACAAAAATGGTGGATGAATACAACTGTTTCCTTCTGTCTTCCTGGGGCATTTTAAAATTCTGTGAATGTTCATCCTTAGCTAATCTACAGAAGGATTGGGCAGCAGTTGCCATCTTGTGAAATGCTTATCCACTCACTCTTATGGGCAGTTCTTTCTCTGTGTTGCTCTTGCCTTGCTTGATCCTCACATCACTTCTTACTAAAATCTGTGTTTATCCAATTCCTCGATGATGGGATTAGTTTCAGAAAACCCAACCTAGAACACTCCTTTGGCTATTTTGTCTTCTTTACTATTTATGTTCTCAAACATAAAGGCACACTACTACCTTAGCACAATTTCCTCCATGTATCTGCTTAGTTGATTCCTTCATACCTGTCACATGTTTGCTAAATACCACCTTAGCAGTCCACCTTTTTAATGCTACCACTTGCACCCCCCCTCAAATAAAAAACAACTCCACCCTTCTGGTGGGAAGTGAGGATCAGGATGCTGAGATCTGGAAGCAACACTTTATTAGTGGCATGATGATACAGAGGGATAATTCCCAAAGTCTGAGCCTCAAACACAGCAAAGCTTTTCCTTTTACACATAAGTAAGTTTTGGGTACATCAAGGCAAAAGAGTTGGTACAATTCTATTGGAGAGTGCATTCTACATTCTTTAATGGAAGCAAGCTTGTCAATAATCTGTAGAATCAGCTCATACAGCTTAGGGACTTTTATTGCACTAAGCACTAAGCATAAAGCTATATTGTTTCCTGCTTCTGCTACTGAGGTTATCTATTATAGGTACCTGTTAGCTACTGCAAACCCTTATTAAATGTCAATAAGCAGAGCTGCTATGTGTCAGTGTGCAAAATCACAGCCTGTCAGCTCTTAAACTGCTGTTCCCACTCTGTTCTACCACTCTCTTGCACTCCTCATCTACTCTAATCTGATAATTTCTCTTCTTTTTACCATGTCACTTTTCACATTCTTGAGTATAATGCCATTATTCATTGTACTTATTGTTTGTTTTCTATTATCCCATATTAGGATGTAAGTCCCTTGAAAGCCAGGATCTTTGTCTACTTTATTCACTTAATTATCACACATTCCTAGAAAAATACCTGGTATAGTCTTACTCAGTATGTGCACAGCACGTAAATGAGTAATGAATAAATAGATAGGTCTTGTTTCTGGCCTCAAGGAAAAAAATGGTTTTCCATTAAAAAGAATATTCATTTCTGATTGCTGTGGTGCAGGCCTGTAATCCCAGTGACTAGGAAGGCTGAAACAGGAGGGTCACAAGTTCAAGGCCCACCTTAGCAATTTAATGAGATGCTCAGTAACTTAGTGAAACCATATCTCAAAATAAAAATGAACAAATAAATAAAAATGGCTGGGGCTGTAGCTCAGTGGTAGTGTCCCTGGATTCTATCCTCAGTACCGCCCCTCCCCCAACAAACAAACAAATCCAAACTTACTAATATTTGCTAAAAGATTTTCAAAGCAAACTATCATCAACTTAAGAAAATTTTTTTCTAGCTATGTTTATAAATCAAAACATGTGTTTTTATTTTTTTTTGTTTTTATTTTTTTGGTACCAGGGATTGAACTCAGGGGTACTCAATCACTGAGCCATATTCCCAGCCCTATTTTATGTTTTATTTAAAGACAGGGTCTCACTGAATTGCTTAGCGCCTCACCATTGCTGAGGCTGGCTTTGAACTTGTGATTCTCCTGTCTCAGATTCCCAAAGTGCTAGGATTACAGGAGTGCGCCACTGCACCTGGCATGTGTTTTTAATTTTTACTCCTCTTGTCTAATGTTCCTTTCATTAAAAGAGCTGTAGGGATTTTTGCTTTTTGTTTTCTGGAATACTTTTTATAAAGATGAAATGATATATATATATATTTTTTTTTTAAATATTTTTTTAGTTGTAGATGGACACAATGTCTTTATTTTATTGCTGTGTATGTGGTGCTGAGGATTGAACCCAGGGCCCCACGCATGCGAGGCAAGCGCTCTACGGCTGAGCCACAATCCCAGCCCCAAATGATATATTTTTTGAAAGTTTCATAGAACCCTGTCCTAAAACTGTGATCTTTCATGCAGTGTGTGTGTGTGTGTGTGTGTGTGTGTGTGTGTGTGTGTATGGGTAGGGGAGGGTGTTTGTGTCATTGATGCCTTAGTTTGCTTAACAGAATTAAATTACTTGTATAAGTTTTAATTTTCTAAAAATATGCTAATTTTATTCAATCATTCAATTGAATTGGCATCAGTTTCTTCAGGCAATTTTATATATTTGTATTCTCTGCTTCTGTGTCCTCTTTTGTTTTCCTAGATATTTTTTATTTGTTACTTCACTCTTATTTTCTTCACCAGACTATACTGTTTCAAATATCAAACTTTTGACTTGACTTTATCCCTGATTCTAGATCTTTTATCTATTACTATTTTAGTACCTTTTATTCTTTCTATGAACTTATTCTGTTTTAACTCCAACATCTAAATTAGATATGTATATAATTAACTGGTCATCATTTTCATTTGAAATATAACCATATAGGGACATAAATTGATACTGATTTTACCACATCTTACATAATAGGAACTTAAAAATATTGTTTTATATTTAGAATTTTGAAATAGCTATATTCAATTTAATCCCAATTTTTTAGTTCCTAGTATGTACTATGATAAAGAAGGTGAATAATTCATAACCCCAATTCTTCCATCCATCAAGCTCATATTTCAGTGAGAAATAGAAACATAAAGTGGAAGGAGAAACACTAGGAAATTATATTGGACAAATTCTATTTTTATATTGTGTGCATTTATGACTATATAACAAAGAATCCTACCATTATGTACATTTATAATGCACTGATAAAAATATAAAAAAAACCCCATAAAAGTAGAGTATGTACAATCCTTTCACATATGTGTGACAACAAAGTGGGTAAAAGTTAGCCTGGGAGCACAGTTAATAAATAACATCCTTTCAAATAAAGCAATGGAAATTAGAAAGATTCAATTATTGAGGAGAACTTTGGAATGCCTCAAATGCCAATAAAATGGAAACCAAAAATGATGTTTTTGCAACGTGATAAATCATGATGGCTAGGGGCAGAGAGGAATTTTTCACAAAGTTTGACATATATTATCTAACATTTAGTCCTAAGTATTTTAGTTTCTACTATGGCTTTTTTGAAGCAAGAATTTCTTTGATATGTTCCTTTCTTTTTAAAATGTGCATGTGTGCATATGCTTGTGTGTGTGTGTCCTACATATATGCCATACAATCATGGATGATCAGGTTCTGAGGTCTGCAGAACAAACAGCAGACTCAGAAGAGCTTATTTGTTCTCATTCAAAGGTCAGCAGGCTTGAGAACCAGGAAGAAGCTGAAGTCTTTGCTTAGATGATGTCCTCCTTTTTTCATGGCAGGTCAGCCTTTGTGTTCTATTCAAGTCTACTGATTGAAATAGCTGACCTACATTAGGGAGAACAATCAGTCTACTAATTTAAATGTTAATGTCGTCTAGAAACACTCTTACAAACACAGTTAGAATAATATTTGACCAAATATGTGGGTACTCCATGGCCCAGTCTAGTTGACACATTAAAATTAACCATCACACTAACTTTATTTCACAGTAGTTATAGAATATGACCTAAATGACAAATGTTTGAAATTTGCTGAAAATATATTTATGGTTAATTTGTGATCATATTTAATGTGTGCTTGAAATTATTGTTTTCTCCAGGTACAAAGTTTAAATATATATGTGTGTTTGTGTGTATTTTTAATTTGTATGTGAAAAAATATAATTTTGAAAAAGGCACTCATTTTTATCTAAAATTCATCATAGCTAGGAACTTTCGGAACTGAACCAACAAAAGATATTATATTCCTGGGATGCTTCTCAAATGTGTTCTGTCCATTAATCAATTTTTAAAGAAAAACAGTTCAGAAGCTGGGTGCAATGGCACATGTCTGTAATCCCAGCAACTCAGGAGGCTGAGGCAGGAAGATCATGAGTTCAAAGCGAGCCTTGGCAATTTAGCAAGGCACTATGCAACTTAGTGAGATCCTGTCTCAAAATAAAACATAAAAAAGGGCTGCTGATGTGTGGCTTAGTGGTAAAGCACCCTGGGTTAAATCCCTAGTACCAATAAATAAATAAATAAATAATAAAAAGAAACAGTTCAATATCTGTCATCTACACATTTATTAAATACTTTATGCAGTTTTATGCATAGTAATTTTCTTATTCTCAGTCAAGTGTTTTTTTCTGTTTTTTTTTTTAAGCCTATGTATGGAGACTTAAAAGAGGGAAAATAGTCTTATTATCTGCTATCTGAAATTATAGCTATTCCCTGAGGCAAGAAATACAGAATAGCCTGGTTGACTGGATGGAGAGTTTGATAACTAAATGGAAATACAGGAAAAAACAAATTCCCAAGTAATTTAAAATTTTTTTCTAAATTAGATAGAACTTTTCATTCAGCTAAGGTAAATGAGCCATTCCTACACACAATTTGTTCCTTCTGACTGCAGAATATACCTTTTCAGACTCACATCCTTTTCAAATTTGTTCTGGATGTCAAAATGAACTGGAGTTTACTTACATTCATTTGGTGGTAGGGCTGAGGATACAATATAAATTACCAGGAAGCTGCCAAGGGTAGCCTGATGTAAGTCCTGTGTTGTTATCAGTAACATTCTCCATACTAATTTTAACATGTAAACATAAGCAAGCTAATGAAACACATAATGCTCTGGCTAGTATTGAGTCTCATTCTTCTGCTGCTGTCATGCTATACCTCACTTGGCAACCACAGTCTCAAGCTGAAAATTATTATTGAAATGCCTTAACCCTAGACCACAGTGAACAATTTCATGATTTAATAGCTTTTTTCATGACAGCATTAGTGATTCATGTTTCTCAGACCGTTCCATCATATGCTGATTGTATCTTTCTGTTTGGAATCTCTGGTAGATACATAAGCATTGCTACCTGTTTAAAAAGATAAAATAAAAAAATCTCTATGTATGTAAAGATCCTAACCATGATACACAGCTTTTGGGAAATTATTTGTTCTTTTTCAACATTTTGCATATTTTATCTGCCTAATCTTGGTCATATAAAATATTGTAATTGGCTAAATGCATCCCTTGGTTACAAATAAGGATTATAGTGGATAATTTGATTCCTCACCCAGAACTCCCAGCATTCCTTTTACCCATGCTGTGTGTGGGGAGGGCACCCTTTTTGCTTTTGCTTTTAGTAGTTTGAGACCTTTCTGGAAGACTGATATTATAGCTGGGATTTGAGGTGTCCCACAAAAGCTCACATGTGAGACAATGCAAGAAGGCTTGGAGGAGAAATGATTGGGTTACAGCCTTAACCTAATCAGTGAATTAATCCCTGATGAATTAACTGAGTAGTAACTGGAGGCAGGTTAGTTGTGAAGTGGTTCACTGGGGGCATGGCTAAAGGGTATATATTTTGTATCTGGAGAACAGAGTTTTTTTCTCTTTCTCTGTGCCTTCCTTGATCATCATGTAAGCTGCTTCCCTCTGCCACATTCTTCTGCCATGATGTTCTGCCTTACCTCCAGCCCTGAGGAATGGAGCCAGCCTTCTGTGGACTAAGACCTGTGAAACTGTGAGTCCTCAAATAAACTTTTTCTCTTCTACAATTGTTTTGGTTGGGTCTTTAAGTCATAGTTGCGAAAAAGCTTACTAAAACAACTGCTTTAGATTTTGGAGGCCTCTTTACTTGCTTAATGGGGCTGCTTAACTGATGTGTGTTGGATGCCTGAGTATGCAAGATCCAGCCCCTTTACCCTCTCAGCTCAGGACAGCTGTCAGGCATAATCTGTATTCCATGGTATGTCTGTGAGGTCAGGTTGAAGCTGTTGCTCTGGCACTTGGCCTCAGATGACTTGTATTACCTCCTTATCTTTCTTTTTCCTGTCATTTTGTTGGTTTTCCCAGTACCATTTTCTTATAAGTCACTTGCACATTGATCCTCAAATAAGGATTTGCTTCAGTTCGCTAATTATAAAGATATTTAACCTTAAATTTGCAAGTAAAAATTGTTTCTATTCTCATTTATAATTTTATGGAGTTTGCTTTTAAACTCCCTAGTTGGTAGTTGGGAGGCTTCATTTTCACATTTTAAACACAATTTTATGCTTTGTACTTCATTCATAATTTATTAAATAATAATCCTAATGTGCAGATGATTCAAAGCCATAGCATTTCAGAGGGTCATTTGATCTATAGAAACATAATAATAACCCAGACTTGAGACCAGAAGTTACTGAGTACTCTCTAGTGTATACCACAGAGGCAGAATCACTTATCTCTATTGCTTTCTATGTGGGAATGTGAGAAATTCTTTTAGACTTGCCGATCATTTTCAGAATTCCTGAACTGCTGAAATAAATGGACATTCAGCCCTGTTAGCAATCAACTAGACATGTCACTGAAAAAGCTATATATATGTGTATTTTTTTCTTTCCTTTATTGAATTACTTTATATAACATATGGATGGGAGATATTTCAGTTATTTGGTGTTGGCTAAGCTTAGGTCCTTAAACTGGAAAACTATGTGGTGATTCTTGGAAGGAGGGTGTGCACACATAGGAAAAGCCAAGTAGGAAAAAGTGATTTTTTGTTTTTATTTTTTTCAAAAATGATCAAATGATTGAGTTAAAATAGAAATTACACATCAAAAATTACACAACCATCGACACAGAGCTGAATAGAAGGTGAGGAACCAAGAAAGAGGAACAAGCAAATGAAATAGAAGATCTTGAAGGTGCCTGGCCAGCTGGAAGAGACATTTATTTTAATTTGCCAGAATACTCATATTTGTGGAGTATACTGAAAGAATGAAACAAACTTAAAGTTCCATAATCAAAAAATACTCTTTATAAATTTTTATTGTAGTAAATTCACTCAAAATTTTTTTTTGTATAGACTAAATCCTATTCCCCCCATACATTCATGTAATATTTATGAAGCATGTAAGTCACAGAATATGTCTCAGTAAATTATAAATATTTCAAGGTTGTGAAAGTCATATTTTATATTGTACAGATCTATAAGTCAGTTCTGAAAAAATAAACCTGAATAATTAGAAGATATACTGTGAATATAAAAAGAATTATAGGCTGGGAATATAGATCAGTTGGTAGAGTGCCTGCCTGCCTTGCATGCACAAGGCCGTGGGTTCAATCCCCAGAATTACAAATTATAATGTTAATTTCAATCCATAAACTTTTCTCAATTTTAAAGCATCCCAAACTAAATATATGCATTATTTATGAAGAAAATTAACATGACCTTAAATCAAAATGTTGTTAAATAGATGATTTTTTTGTATTAGGTAAGATATTAACTATTTTGGATGAATTAACCAATACCATCTGTGTTGGTTTAGTAAGCAGAATTCTGAGATCTCACCCAATAACCTTTGTCTATATGTAATCTCTTTTCCTTGAATGTACATGAAGTCCATGAATACCACTACATACCACTCTTCTGATTATGTTATATTGCACAGAAAATAGATTTTCAGGTTGATTTTCCTTTTAATGATATTACCTCATTACTGACCTAATTAAATAATTTCTTGAAAAGCAGAGCATTTTGTCTGATAGGTACATAAAAAGAAGTCAGCAAGATACACTCCTCTTGGCACTAAAGTTGAAGATATGAGCTGCCTAAGAGGACCAAGTCTCAAGGAGACTTGATGAGGGACTTCAGGGTGACTACTTACAGCTTATAGTCAACAAAAAGAAGAAGAAGAAGAAGAAGAAGCAGGGGTCTGGGTCCTGTAGCTATTAGGAAAGAAATTCAGCCAGAACCCTAGAGAAATTAGAAGAAAATTCTTTTTGTGTCAAGCTTCCATTTGAGAATGCAGTTTGCCCAACATTTGGATTTCAGTCTGGTGAAATTCTGAGCTGAAGACCCAAATAACTCATAGTAATGAGTCACTGAACTAAGAATGTTCTTTTTAGTTATCACATTTAATGTAATTTGTTGCACAGAGCTATGGACTGCAGTACCTTTACAAGCACTGGGGACAAGAGCGAGGCAATATGTCCTTGTTTATTCCCTGCATACACTAAATTGATATACTGAGATCCTAATGCCCAATGTGGTAATAGAAGGTGGGAATTTGGTAACATAATTAGATCATGAGGTGGTGTCTCCACGAGTGGAATTAGTGCCCTTTAAATCCTTCACCCCTTCTACCACGTGAGGACACAGCTCGATGATGGCAACTAATGTACTACAAATTAGCTCTTCATCAGAATCAGAATGTGCCAGCTCCTTGATCCTACAGTTCAGTCTTTACAACTATGAGAAATTATGATGTTTGTTATTTGAGCCCCCTGTTGAAGGTATTGTGTTATATTAGCCTGAATGACTAAGAGACACAAGAGAAAACTAAGACAGCTGGCTAAGTGGCATCTTCTTTCCTTACAGAGCTTTTAAGAAATTCTACCTTCAACTATTTTGAATTTATTGCTTAACAAGCCTCAGGCAGGGGTAAGAGTGAGTTTCCTTTGGGTTACACGTGAAATCAAACATTAATTACTCTTCAAGATGGTATTTTAGAAACACATTTCTTGAAGTTAAAATATAAGCCAAATACAATGTTAATTGAAAAAATAGGCTCTAGTAATGTTTAGTGCTTGATTTCTTTTTATTCTGCAGATGTACATGTGTGATCATTAACATATATACAAAAAGGTAAAAGGAAATATTCAGTGGGTTGATAGGACTTAGGTAATTGATATTTCCTAATGTGAATATTAATTGTATTTTATTCCTAGCAAGCTAATCAAACTCTGTCTTGTTAGAACTTTATGATTATTTAATGCGAATTCCTGGACATTTTCTTTTCTTTCCCTTTTAAATATTTTGATGACTATTATTTTCATTGAACCACTAAATGTATTTGTAACATCTGCCATAAATATCAGAATAATATTAGTAGGGTTTACTCTCAAACCACACATTTAACAGAAAGGCCATGACATGAGTCCCATGGTAGATCTGTCATATACAAATCAATAATACGGATGTATTAACACGTCAGCAGTACCTTTACAAGCACTGGGGACAAGAGCGAGGCAGTATGTCCTTGTCTAGTTGACATTAGAATACTGTTTATGCACAGTACACATTTCTTTGTACTGTATTTACATAGCTTAATGGGGTTTTGAAAGGTCAGAATCAGAGCTGTAGACGTTTGAAACTGCGAATTACATATAGAGGCATTGTTGAATTCTTAATTATATTATTAAAGTGTTTACACAAGGTTAGTTGCTACCAAAGGATAGATTGTTCTTGGTATACATTAATTTAAAATTGTATTTTCACTTATCTTTCAGACCTCTATACCAGATGGGAAACTTCTATGTTGCAGACTCATGTCTTATAAAAGCTTGGTCCTCCTGAACCATTCTAAGTTTTCCTGTAGTGTATTTGATTTCTTTCTTTACCTAATCAATGATTACCAAGAATTATCACTGGTACAAGATAAATGTGTTTTCTAAAAGTATTATGGGAAAACTTTGGGAATAGAATGCTAACTGAATAAAGATAATGATTATTTTAAATTGTTTTTCTATTACTTCTTTAAGTTTCTTATAAGCATTTAAAAATAATCCCAGAAGAGAACCACAGAAGCAACTGAAGTACCAAGTGACTTAAGAAAAATGACTATGCCAATGGAAATTATACAGGGAATTTACAGGCCACAAAACTAGTAAAATTTCCCCAATCATGATGACTTTATCCTCTTCTATACTGGTTCCTATTAAAGTACATATGAGAATAGATTTTCCTACTTTAATGTGAAACTATATTTATTTCTTGCAAGGAATATTTTTTTCTTAGTCTAGAAATCTCATAAGTTGTAAAAGCACAAGTAAAAATTTGAGAAGGAAGGGAGGCCTTCCCAAGTAAGCAAATCCTTTGAAACAGAAATAAAAAGTGAATATTTGAGAGTCAAATAAATTTTAAAAATTATTTTAGTTTTATTAAGCTTTGCTTAACGCTTTTGTGAGAATAAAATATAATATTTAGGTTAACCTTAGCCTGACTATTTGACCTAAAAATGTTGCTTTAGTTCAAGAAAGAAATATTAATGGATAGAAATTGTTTGATGACTGTAAAAGGATAAACTATATAATACAAATCTGCTAATATGCTACTGAACAGAGACTAAAAGCCTTTTGATATGTTTTATTGAATGGGAGTAGAATCTACTGAATAAAAAATGTATAGCTTTGTATATAGTTCTAATAATATAACTACAAAATAAAAATTTAGGGAGATTTGATTGGCAATAAATTATGTGAATGAGTCTTGAATATGCATTGTTCTTTTCCTCCATTTGAGCCAACAATCTGAACTCCAAGCTGTGCCAGCTTAAACTACATCAGTATTAGCATGGTCTTTAGATAAAGTGGGAAATCAGCTTCAGGGCTCTGCTCTGGTTATACCATATCCATCCTATTATCTTCAATTCTGAAAAATCACAGTTTACTCTTAGGATAATACAAATGATAGTGAAGATATTCCAATTCTTGATGTATAAGAATAGGTTGAAATAAATGCACACATTTGTGAAGGAAAGATTTAAAAGCAACCCAGGCACAGTGGTGCATGCCTGTAATCCCAGAACTTTGGGAGGTTGAGACAGGAGAATTGGGAGTTCAAAGCCAGCTTCAGCAACGGCGAGGCACTAAGCAAATCAGTGAGACCCGTCTCTACATAAAAATACAAAATAGGGCTGGGGAGGTGGCTCAGTGGTCAAGTGTCCCTGGGTTCAATCCCCAGTACCCACCCCCCATCAAAAAAGCTCCAAAAACAAAAAAACAAAACACTATGAGAGTTGTGTTATTACAGCACAGTACTTAGCATTCATGGTATGAAACCTGGTTTGTTGGGTTTGATTTAGGAGTACCCGGCAAGTTACTGAACCTTTAGTGAAGATCTTCAATATCCTTTCTCCATTTCTTCACACTTCTAAATGACCACTGGTGTGTTTACCTGTAGGATTACTTGTGTTTACCTGTTGTTAGTGTTAAAAGATATGTGCAAAGCTCAAAGAGCCATTCCTGGAACATAATGAGCACTTGAATAAAAACTGAAGTTGTTAATGATGTTGTTAATACTGTTATCATTAAACATTTGGAAAGTTCATATTTAAAGAGAATAAAATATGCTGAGTTTTATAGGACGGAAATAATAATAGCAGGTTATGTTTAACATGAATTTAGCTCAATGTAAGCTCTCAAAAACAAAGTATCATGGTCTTCCTAATGAGGCAATGAACTCCTGTTCCCAGATAATTTTTTGAATTTATTTATTTCTAATTGATAAATTAAAATTTTATAAATTTATCTTGCATAGCATGTCATTTTGAAATGTGCTTTCAAGTAATAAACATTGTAAAATAGCTAAAGTGAGCTTATTTAGCAAATTAACACATGGAACACCTCATTTTATCAATTTCTTTTTGTGGCAAGAACAAAAAATCTATACTGGTCATCTTTTAGGAATATAACACATCACTATTAAATATAGTTATCACCATGTACTATAAATCTCTTGAAGTTATTCCTTCCATATAACTGAAATTTTGTATCTTTTGACCAAGAGCTCTCCAACCTACTGGGCTCCCACCAGATAATTTTCAAAAGCAGACACTTAGAGATCCTAGATATATAAGGGAATCCTAGAATGAATGTGAAATTCAATGAGATAATCTCAGTAGTTTATTTCAACACTGAATTTCCTGTGTTTCTAAGATGTTTTAGAAAACCATTTTCTGCTTCAGAAAATATTTAAAATACTGTTTATCATAGTTTAGCTAAACTAAAATAATAAATATTGTATTTATTTTACTCATATTGTCACTAGAAAGTTAACTTGATAATCTATGCTGAAGTTATTCCAGGCCTTTTTTGAAAGCGTAGCACTGACAGCTTTGATAAAAAAACCAACCAACCAACCAACCATCACCAACAAAACCCTTCAAATTGTTGCATTGAGATTGAGTGAAGAATTTGGCTTACAATTATGAAGGAAATTTTGGTTCTATTTATTTCTGGATGATTTGAGAAATCACACATATAAGTATAAAGAATCCTCATATGTAAAAAGACTATTGATTGTCTACTTTTGTTAGTTCTTTGGCAAACAAAGATTACTCACACACACATGCACACACATACACACACAAAAAGAATGACTGTTCACAGGTTCACTTTCTTGTGTATTTTCAGTTTGGTCTAATGTAATGGTTCCACCATTTTTTTCACTGATATAAACTCACCAGCTTCCCTATGGTCATTATGGAGTAAGATATTGAATTGGACATATATTGTAACTGAAATATTATTGCATAAATCAGACAGAAAGATTCCATTCTTAAAAGTCTTGAGTCTTTAACCACAGTAGAGGAACAAAATAAGAGCATATGCTGAATATAAACAATTTATTTCTGTGTGCTCATAATAGAATATAAGCTATAATATAGAGTATTACTGTATACTAATACTGTATTACTGTATTACTATAACACAGAATATTAATATTAATAATATTGCTACATTAATATGGTGCATATTATATACACAGTATTAAATGTTATTTATAATAAATTAGTATAAATATATAGTAAATATAGCTGTGTTATATATTATAGATGATGTAGTCATATTACATAGACAGTATATACAGATAATATATCTTGTGAAAGTAACTGTAAATAGTCTTCTTACTCTTAATCTGAGTTACATTTAAATGAATTTATTTGCAGAGAATTTTAAGAGAATTTGTAATATCAAATTTTTCTATGTTTTCCATTTATAGGACACAGAGGGTAGGTGTGAAGCACCAGTACAATGAAACAAAACAAATAAAACTTTATAACACAAAACCTAACAAAAATTTTTACAAACAAAAAGTAGTGAAAACATTTTTATTAATGAGTAAGAAGAATTAAAAAGATACAGTTGCATTTTAATTTATAAGTCTACATAGATGGGTTGTTCTCTATAAAGCAATGAAGCTGAAACTAGTGGCTTGGCACCACACTTATTACAGCCAGTAAAAAGAAAATGAGCTAACACCCTCAAAGGGGCATTCCACTTTTTCTGATTGAGCTCTGTATAATGCTGTGCTCTGTGGAAATTTTAATAGTGTCACACAGTGAAGCAAGCGAAGGGACCATAAAACCTTGCACCTTGTCTGTGCTTAAACAGTAACCTAGCATTGATCTTTTTGTACTGATATGCTAACTGCAGGTGCAATTAGGAGAATGAACCTAATTTAACACACGGACCTACCAAAGTAGAATGCCAGCCCAAATCAAGCTATATCCTGCATGCACTCTAAATAAATGCATTATTTTACATTAGCATTTGAATAAGTATTTACCATCTATGGTAAATATTGTCAAATATCTGGCAAAATTTCAGAAGCTTATCTGAGAATTACACATTGGAGTATCTTTGCATTACTGCTGACCTTAGAGAACTGTGCTTTTTCTTTGAGACGCACGCGGGCAGATGTTTAATTTGGAATGATTTCCAGTTTTTTAAAGCTCATTATCAGTTTTATTCATTTAATAAAAATACATTAGTAGAAATAAAGCTGCAATTTGTATAAAAAAGATTATTAAATAATTCTTATTTTAAAAGAAGAAATGTATGTTAAAAATATAATGAGAACTTCTTTGAAGTTTAGGTTTGTTATGGTTGATACTAATTAATCATATATATGCACATATAAACATTTTAAAATTCCCTTATAAATTTTAGATTTTCATTTTAATAATATCGGACTGAAAACAATCCCTCTTTATTGACCAGAAATAATTGAGTTAGATCAATTACTATGAAATTAAAATTACTATGAAATGAAGTTTGAAATTGTATTAAAAAATGAGTTAAAAATCCAGTATTTTCTGTAATAACTGAATTATATTAGCAATTCAGAAAATTGAAACTCAGAAGTTGGTATATAAAAAAGACTATAAAGCAAGTAAATAATTTAGTCAAAAGTTCATCTGTACAAATAAATACAATCATAAAATATTATCAACATCTCTCATTCACTTATTTATGCAATTATTCACTCATCCAGTTACTAAAGTCTTTATGGGATAATTAACATACATAATATACCTAGTAGTTCGCATATAAATGGCTACATAATATCCTGTGCTTGTAATCAATACCCAATATAATGCAAAATATCAGATTTTCTTGTCATATAACAGTTAATATCTCTACTCCTTGAATCTCAGTTGGCATAACTTGTTTTGTACAAGAGAATGTGGCAGAAGCCTTACCGGGACCATTTGACAGTTCCAAGAATTGGCCTTGAAAATCTCATGTTCAAGAACTTCTTTGAGAACCTTCCAGCTACCATGAAAACAATGTGATTGGTCCTGCGAGAAGATGAGATACACATAGCACCATCTGTCTTGACTGTCCAGCCAACAACAAGCCAACCCTTACAAACACGGCTATCCCTTGCCTGCAGGCATTTAAGTGACCCCAACCAAGTGAGATTCAGAAAATTACCTAGTTGAGCGCAGTTCTGGCAGATCCACAGAATTGTGCAGAATTGTAAACTAAAGATTATTGTTTTAAGTCATTCAGTTGGGGTGGTTTGTTTTGCAGCAGAAGGAAAACTGTAGAGCTAATCTGATCATCTAGAAAATGATATGGATGTATAACTTTAGACAATGTTACTTTTGGAGTTAGGTTTTCCACATTGTCCTTATTGAATTGTGTTTTCTGTGTACAGCTAAAAACATAGATTTAGAAACTGGCAAGTGGGTGTTTTAGGTCATTTTTTCTTTGTTTTAAATTTAATACAGCTAAAATGCTGCTATTCTCCAATGTCACTATCTTGTGGCCTTAGGAGGGGTTTTTCCTTATATCACAAAACATACTCACCCAAATGGTAACCAGAACATAACTTTTGGTATTAAAGAGTTCCAGGGGGGAAAAAAATCACGAGTGATTGTTTTGTTCTTTTAGTTTGTAAGATGAAATAATGTGCATTTTTCAATGTATTTTCCCCTTTAACTGATGAATTAAAAAGTAGAATTAAAATTTTATACTTACTGTTTCTTTTTTTTAACAATACAAACATGTTGTGCTATTACCATGGTGCATTTATTTTTTTACATGGAACAATGAAATTTTTTTCTGCAATCCTCCTTCAAAACTATTCAACTCTATTTCAAACTCTGTATAAAAGGAAAAATTTTATATTTCTAAGGAAATGAAATTTAAATTAATACAATAGATACTAAAAGATGAGATTAACCATATTGTCAAATAAGTCCAGCTATCAAATTTTCATAACTAGCTAATAATTTTAATTAAAGCTATTTTAAATTCATTAATGTTATTGCAACAATAATTTATGGCAGAAAATATAAAATTGATGAACGAAAATTACTTGAACTTTCTGAATGTTTGAAGGGTATAGTTATCATAATAATGCTTATTCTAAATCAGCAATCTAAAATTATATATGAAAGTTAATTTCTTTGTACTATCACCAATATTTCCTATGGTTTATGGACTTATTTAATAATAATTGTAATTATTCTTATTATTGTAAGTATTCAGTTAATAAACCAAAGTTACTTTTGAGTTATGCTGGAGTTAGTAATACATATATGTATGTATATTAATATATATGTGTGTGTATGTATGTGTGTGTATAGATGCTATTAATGTAACTCTACCAGTGGCTTTTGTTTGCAATACCCTTGGATAATGACAGATAATATGAATGTTTTCAATATATGGTAGTCTCTACTGAAATTCTATTACAGTGATACTTTCAGTAAATATCTTTCAAAATGATGACAGCAAAAGGGATTTGGAGATAGAGAAACATGGTGGCTGTTTGTGCACATGAAGGTACACGTGTTTTTATTTAATAAGTTGAGATTTTTCTAAATTCTGAAAATATTTGAAATGGTTTATGATTTTAGCTTTCTATGCAAGGTCTTAGTCATTAGATTTATCTGGGATAGATAATTTATAGTGTCACAAATGTTCCATGCATTTGCATAAAAACAGTTTCATGAAAAAAATACTTTTCTAATTAGTGAGTTGGTATTACTCCTTCTAATTTGGATTCAAGTTTTATGGATGTTGTGAGTCACACATTTCATATTTATGTTTTGATATTCTAAAAATATGAATGTACGTCATCTCCTTTGAATTATGTAGCAAATGTTCAAAATTTTGAATGGTTTTGAGCTTTGAAAGCTTTCTTTTTATGCCAGTTGGGAACAGATCAAGATCTGAAAGATAATGACTAATTTTTCCCAAACTATACTATAGAGTACGTCAAACCAAGACAAAATGGTTAGTTGATGTAGGGGATTTGGAAATGTATGCTTAATGAGTCTTGGCATAAGGAGCTAAGCATTATTTGTTATTTAGTAGATTATAAAAAATTGTTATATGGTGTCAAATTTTTTTATGTTTGAAGCAAAATGCAATTTTTCTAAAAGTTGATCAAATGCCACTTTTTTTTTTTAGGAAAGGTATTTTGAAGAGACTGCATAATGGTCTTGGTATAATTGAGTACCTTCAGAAGTAATTAAAATTCTCTTAGCTTGAAATTGAATATAATTCAGTTTTAAGTCCATGAATAACTTCGCTTGTTACTTGCTTTATAGTTTTATAAATCATTAGATATGATGATCTTTACCAGTTTACCTGTTAATTTAGACAATCAAGAAACAAATTACTTTAGCAAGTATAGTAAATACACTGTTCAATTATAAAGAAGTAGTCAAATGTTTTATCTTGTCCCAAACTATTCCCATTACTAACATTAACTTAAAAAAAACATTTTATGAAATATGCTAAGGTCAAAGTTTCACAACAGAACTTAACTCTGGATCATCTTCATTCAGTGCTCAACACAAAGGCTATTTTCATCTCCTTTTCTGTCACATTTTTTAAAAGAAGAAAATTTTGCTGGATTTGCTTTGAAAAATGCAAGTTGTATATTTTTGAATAATATACCTTGGGGCAAGGTGAAGTGAATTAGGAGAAACTAATATCTACCTTGCAACAACTCTATACTAGGGATAATGCCAGGCAGTTTGTTATGTGTGACATAAAGGTATAAGTGAGTTTGTGCTATATGGAACATTTATATATGGTTGAAAGTATGAAAAATAATACTTAAAATACATATAAGGCGATTTGGAACACTGATTGGTTTCTGTTTTCAAATCATTTTTCTCATATATTTTTTATTTTGTACTGATAACTCTAAACATTTCCATAAAAATTATTCATAGTTAAAAATCTTGAAAATGGCTAATGATTAAAGGCTTGCTTAAATTTCACATTATATTTCACATTTATAGGTTTGTGTAAGTATAATGTAAATCATTGGTGGTAGTTTTGTGAGCACTTTGAATTGATAATATAAATACTAATAATATGTGGCAATAATTTTGACAATAATGAGAATGGCTTCAGCTAAAAAGTTTGGTCTTTGATTGATAAAACCACATAATTGTAAGTAAAACAAATTAGAAGCCAATCTCTTTGACACAGTGCTGTTTTTCTGCTTTCTAATATCTATTCTGAAGCTTATTTTGTAATGCCACCTGTACTCATTTGTAAATATTCAGGCTAAGACCACATGTTTTGTTGTCACAAACAGGGTAATAGCTTGCACCTGGATTAAAAAAAAAAAAAAGTCCCAAGAAGTCTGCTGGAAAAAATTCCACCTATGAGGGTTGGCTTGCTAAATTCCCCATACCAAGCCATTGCTATTATTTCTACATCTTTGAGACAGAAGAGATAAATTTTTCCTTCATAGATATCCAGACAAGATTTAAAGGGTAAAGAAGTTTCATTTTTTGCCTTCCAGCCTACCTACTGGAATTTATCACCCTCAATTCCTTGACATCTCTCTCTCTCTCTCTAATATACACAAAATGACTGTAAAGGAACAACATACTTTCTCAATGTAGTTTAAACTCAAGATTCTGAACCTTTAGAAGGGTGTGTGCTGAATATGAAACCGAATCAGAAACATTTCTTTTAATGACTGTGAGTCACTGTGTTATTTTTGGTTGTTTTATCCCTTGTGTGTTTCATGGTGGAAATGCAATTATCCAGGTGATTGGTCTGTGGGAGGAAATATTTTAGGCGGGAATAGGCTTTAACCAAAAATCCCCAAGGGACTCAAAAAAGAAAGAGGAACAAAACCATCTCCATAATATTTTCACTCCAAATTGTTGGGGGAATGCACTTTCATTATTGCAACTTCTGAAGTCCAATAAGCTGACTAATAATTATAGTCAGCTCTGAATAGCTCAAGTGGGAACAGTTGTTTCTCACAAATTCCCAAGCAAAATTCTGTGACTGTGAGTTGTTCCATTCTGGTATATATGAGGAGTCACAAATGTTGAATTGTAGCAGGGAATTGTTTTTGTTCTCCTTATAGGAAATAATAAAAGTGTAGACGAGAACATTACTTTTAAATCTCTTTTACCTTCTTGCAAATCATGTGATATGACTGAGGGGAGAAAACAAAACAAAACAAAACAAAACAAAACAAAACAAAACAAAAAACTTCCTGGATGACTTTCCTATTTTCCTTTGTTATGTAGCTGATTTGGATATCAGCAATTGAAAAAGCAATCTAGGAAATGGACAGACTTGATTGCACTGACTGGCATCCAAGTTGGTTGATGGTTTTCTACAGGGAAAACAGAAGAGCAGAGAGAGAAGAAAAAGAAATATTACTTAATAAAAACACAAAATTAACATACCAGAGAAAGTAATCAAATTACTTAGTTTAGACATTAGCATGCTGGAAATTGGAGGAATTCTTCTAAAATGTTGCTCTTTATAATGTTGGCTTTGTGTTTTATTTGAAAAAGTAATTTTAATGCCAGTTTTTCTTTATAACATTTGTAGCTACAGTAAATTATAACAGACTCTGGAGTAGCATTGATTAATCCGAGCTTAAGGGTTCATTTCTGGTTTCCTGATCTAGGAGCACATAGAATCCACAGATGGTACAGAGCTAGGCAGGCTTCCTTTACTGGTTAAAGCTATCAACAGGGAGATCACATCTTCCTAACCTTATATTCTCTATTCTAAACTGAGTTGTTCACTAACTGTTACACATTGTGAAACATCATCTACTCAAATGCAGCCAGTTTATCATCTTTTTCCTTCCTCAGAATTTAAAGATGGTTTATAATTTGCTGATCATATACCCTGATCAATGTCATATGGAAACTGGTGACGTTCAATTCTTTGAAATGATTGTATTTTATAGAATACACTATACCATCATCATCTTATTTAAAATGAATCGTAAGGATCAAATGCAAGATTGGTATTGATCCTCAGAATGACACTGAAGGATGATCAATTAAATGTTTAAATAGATTATACAACATATTGTGGGAGTTATGATGGGCATGGCATTATACTAAATATGAGTATATATGAAATTAAGAACATAATACCTTAATCAGAAATGTTCATTAATGAAGGTTCCATAAAATATCCAGATCCTAGAATTATTTGTGGTAGTTTCACAAATGCAATAATAATTTTTTCAGGGTGGGATTTCAGGAATTGAGAAAGTAAAAATTCAATATCAACTTGATAAAGGAACAGAATAATTCATAGTAATATTATCAACTATCATCTATAAAGTGATATTGATACCTGTAAAATGTGCAATCTATGTGTTATGCTTATGTATATTATATAATTAGTATACAGTGTTAATAATAATGAAATAGCTCAGAGAGTATTTGGTCTGGATGTGTATATTCACTCCTTTGTATTTTGAGATAGCAGTCCCTTAACATATTTAGATTATTTGCCTGTTTATTAAAGCCATTTTCATTTACAACTTGCAAAGTTACTTAAAGGGTCAAGATATGAAGTATACATACACATGTTAAAAAATTACAACGTAAAGTTTCTTATAAGACATTTGTTTACACAAATAGTATTCCTAACGTCTAACATTTTAGGCATCACTAGTAGTTTAATTTGATAATGAAATTATTGGTTTCCTTTTAGCTTAGAGGTACAGTCCATTTGAATTAACCATCTGGCTTAATTAAGTCTTCAAGGACATATTTAATTTCAAAACCCATCATATCCTAACAAATTATTGATCTTGATACTTGGTAATATCAGGTATTTTGGGGAAATTATAATGATCCCTAGTGGCTGTCTTCATGATTTCCAACAAGGTGCTGCCACAAGTAGAATTAACACAAGAGCACCTCTTCATGATTTCATTTAGATTCCTGAGGAGTTCCTGACCTTTTTCCTGAGTTTTACTTGAGTTAATAAGATGTATGGATAATTTTAGATTTCTGTTGTGTGGCTTCCTGGTTGTGTTGCTTTGGCAGATTTATGTACCCTCAGTATGTATCAGTTTACTCTTCTAGAAAGAAACATCTATGCACGTTGAAGACATATTCAATTTGTGTTCTACCCAGCAACATATCATGTGCCTGTTATTACTGCCCGCTAATTAAAGAACATATTGGCAACTAGCAGACATAAAGCAATGGATAAATCAAAAAGCTTTTCTCTTTTCTTTCACTATACATTACTTATTTATTTAGTTGTTCTGTACATATGTTTCTACATATATTTTACTTAGTTTAATGTCATCATTAATTTTCCTTCCCTGAATACAAACCAACAGATTATAGGGACATATATCTTAAGTGTCAAAATACTAGTGGGCATCACTAAATGTTTTCATGACACCTCACATCTGGATTAGTAGGAAAAAATAAAAAGCTCTTGTCAATCCATATTACAGTTGACACTGAGATGGCATTACACTGTTCCATTGCAGACCTACACCATCTTTATCTGTGTCATGACATTTTCCAACTGCTGCAAACAATAAATTGCCATACTATGCTCTGCAAACAGTAGGTGATAAATAAGAGGCAAAAATTATGAAGTGAAGAATCAAAGCAGTGCTAAAGGTCTGAGTATGGTTTGAATGTATTCCATAAAGTCTCCAAAAACTGTGAAAACTGTTTTATAAAAACTCTATTTTATAAAATGATATATAAAATCTCAGGTATTTTGTTATAGCAAAGGAAAATGAACTAATACTATTTTGAATAAAAAATTCTATCATCTATCCTCTAATTAGAATAATATTTTCATATATATTTTCTTTTCATTCTGTTACTCATTTCATTTTATTTATTTATTTATACATTTATTTTTTAAAAACAAAAGAATGAATTTCAAGTCAAAATTATACACATATGGAGCACAATTTTCCATTTCTCTGGTTGTAAACAAGATAGAGTCACACCATTTATGTCTTCATACATGTACCTAGGGTCATGATGTGCATCTCATTCCACCATTTTTGCTACTCCATTCCCCCTCCCTTCCCCTACCTCCTCTTTGCCCTATCCAAAGTTCCTTGATTTCTCCCATGCTCCCCATCCACCCTCCTTACGTATCAGTATCCACTAATTAGAGAAAACATTTGGTTTTTTGGGATTGGCTTACTTCGCTTAGCATGATGTTCTCCAATTCCATCCATTTACCTGAAAATGCCATGATTTTATTCTCTTTTATTGCTGAGTAATATTCCATTGTGTATACATATATACCACAGTTTCTTTATCATTCATCTATTGAAGGGCATCTAGGTTGCTTCCACAGTTTAGCAATTGTGAATTGAGCTTCTAAAAGCATTGAAGTGGCTGTATTAGTGTAGTATGCTGTTTTTAAGTCCTATGGGTAAAGACTGGGGAGTGGGATAGCTGGGTGAAATGGTGGTTTAATTCCAAGTTTTTAAAGGAATTTCCATACTGCTTTCCAGATAGTTTGCACAAATTTACAGTCCCACCAGCAATGTAAGAGTGTGCCTTTTCCCCCACATCCTCACCAGCACTTATTGTTGCATGTATTCTTCATAACTGCCATTCTGTCTGGAGTGAGATGAAATCTTAGAGTAGTTTTGGTTTGCATTTCTCTGATTGCTAGATATGCTGAACATTTTTTCATATGTCTGTTGATAGATTATATATATTCTTTTGAGAAGTTTCTGTTCAGCTCCTCAGCCCATTTATTGATTGGGTTGTTTGTTTTTTTGGTGTTAAGTTTTTTGAAGCCGGGCGCGGTGGCTCAAGCCTGTAATCCCAGCACTCAGGGAGGCTGAGACAGGAGAATCGCAAGTTCAAAGCCAACCTCAGCAATGGCGAGGTGCTAAGCAACTCAGTGAGACCCTGTCTCTACACAAAACACAAAAAATAGGGCTGGGGGTGTGGCTCAGTGGTCGAGTGCCCCTGAGTTCAATCCCCAGTACCAAAAAAAAAAAAAAAAAAAAAAAAAGTTTTTTGAGTTCTTTATATATCCTGGAGATCAGTGCTCTATCTGATGTGAGTGTGGCAAAAACTTGTTCCCAGAATGTAGGCTGTCTGTTCACCTCATTGATTTTTTTTTTTTTTTTTTTTTTTTGTGGAGAAGAAGCTTTTTAGTTTGAATCCATCTCATTTATTGATTCTTGCTTTTATTCTTGTGCTTTAGGAGTCTTGTTAAGGAAGTCAGGTCCTAATGCAACATGATGGAGATTTGGGCCTACTTTTTCCTCTATTAGGCATAGGGTCTCTGATCTAATTTCTAGGTCTTTGATCCATTTTGAGTTGAGTTTTGTGCATGATGAGAGATAGGGTTTATTTCATTTTGCTGCATGTGGATTTCCAGTTTTCCCAGCACCATTTGTTGAAAAGGCTATCTTTTCTCCAATGTATGTTTTTGGCACCTTTGTCTAGTATGAGATAACTGTATTTAAGTGGGTTAATCTCTGTGTCTTCTATTCTGTACCATTGGCCTACATGTCTATTTTGGTGCCAATACCATGCTGTTTTTGTTACTATAGCTTTGTAGTATAGTTTAAGGTCTGATATTGTGATACTTCCTGCATCACTCTTCTTACTGAGGATTGCTTGGGCTATTCTGGGTCTCTTATTTTTCCAAAAAATTTTATGATTGCCTTTTCTATTTCTATAAGGAATGACATTGGGAATTTAATTGGGATCACATAGAATCTGTATAGCGCTTTGGGTAGTATGGCCATTTTGACAAAATTGATTCTGCCTATCCAAGAGTTCTTCTTCAATTTCTTTCTTTAGTGTTCTGTAGTTTTCATCGTAGAGATCTTTCACCTCTCTTGTTAGAATATTTTATTTTTTGAGGCTATTTTTTTGAGACTATTGTGAATGGAATAGTTTTCCTGATTTCTCCCTCAGAGGATTCATCACTGATGTATAGAAATGTATTTGATTTATAGGTGTTCATTTTATATCCTGAAACTTTGCTGAATTCATTTATTAATTCTAGAAGTTTTCTAGTGGAATGTTTGGATCCTTTAAGTAAAGAATCATGTTATCTGCAAATAATGATAGTTTGTGTTATTTTTCTCCTACTTATATTCCTTTAATTTCTTTCATCTAATTGCTGTGGCTAAAGTTTCAAGGACTATGTTGAATAGCAATGGTGAAAGAGAGCATCCCTATCTAGTTTTTATAGGGAATGCTTCCAGTTTTTCTCCATTTAGGATGATGTTGGCCTTGGATTGAACATAGATTGCTTTTACAATGTTAAGGCATATTTCTACTATACCTAGTATTTTTTAGTGTTTTAAACATGAAATAGTGTTTTATCTTGTCAAATGCTTTCTCTGCATCAATTGATAAAATCACATGATTCTATCTTTCAGTTTATTGATGTGATGGATTATGTTTATTGATTTCTGTATGTTGAAAGAAACTTGCATCTCTGGAATGAACCCCACTTGATCATGGTGCACTATTTTTTTTAACATGTTTTTGTATGTGATTTGCCAAAATTTTATTAAGAATTTTTATGTCTATAATCATCAGGGATATTGGTCTGAAATGTTCCTTCTTTGATGTGTCTTTGTCTGGTTTTAATATCAGGGTGACACTAGCCTTGTAGAATGAGTTTGGAAGGATTTCCTCCTTTTCTATTTTATGGAATAATTTAAGGAGCATTGGAGTTAGTACTTCTTTGTAGGTCTTGTAGAACTTGGCTGAGAATCCATCTAGTCCTGGGCTGTCCTTGGTTGGTAGGGTTTTGATGGCATCTTCTATTTCTTTGCTTGCAATTGATCTGTTTAAGTCATGAATGTCCTCCTGCTTCTGTTTGGATAGGTCATATGCCTCTAGAAATTTGTCAATGTCTTCAGGGTTTTGTATTTTACTGGAGTATAAATTTTCAAAATAGTTTCTGATTATCCTCTGTATTTCAGCCAAGTTTGTCATGACATTTCGTTTTTCTTCACAAATTTTAGTAATTTGGGTTTTCTCCCTCCTTATTTTCGTTAGGATGGCTAGGGGTTTGTCAATTTTATTTATTTTTTCAAAGAACCAGTTTTTTGTTTTGTCAATTTTTTGAATTGTTTTCTTTGTTTCAATTTCATTGATTTCAGCCCTGATTCTAATTATTTCCTATCTTCTACTTCTTTTGGTGTTGATTTGTTTCTCTTTTTCTAGGGCTTTGAAATGTAGTATCAGGTAATTTATTTGTTGACTTTTTCTTCCCTGAATAAATGAGATTAATGCAATGAACTTTCCTCTTAGTACTGCCTTCATAGTGTCCCAGAGATTATGATATGTTGTATACTGGGTTCTCATTTATCTCTAAGTATTTTTTTTATCTCCTCTCTCATGTCTTCTGTTATCCATGCATCATTCAGTAACATATTGTTGAATCTCCAGGTGTTGGAGTAGCTTCTATTTTTCAATCTGTCATTGATTTATAATTTCATTCCATTATGGTCAGATAGAATGCAGGGTAGTATGTGGTTTTTTGTTTTTTTTTTTTTTTTGTATTTGCTAAAACTAGCATTGTGACATAGCATATGATCTATTTTAGAGAAGGATCCATGTGCTTCTGAGAAAAAAGTATATTTGTTTTTTTAAGGATGGAATAATCTATATATGTCTGTTAAGTCTAGATTATTGATTGTTTTATTCAGTGCTATGGATTCTTTGTTTATTTTTTCTTTAGAAGTTCTATCCAGTGGTGAGAGGGGTGTGTTAAAGTCATTCAGTACTATTGTGTTGTGGTCTATTTGATTCTTGAATCTGAGGAGAGTTTGTTTGACATACATAGATGCCCCACTGTTTGGGGCATAGATATTTAAGATTGTTATATCTTGTTGATGTATGATTCCCTTAAGCAGTATGAAATGACCTTCTTCATCCCTTTTCACTTTGGTTTGAAGTCCACTGTATTTGATATGAGGATGGAAACCCCTGCTTGTTTACATAGTCAATGTGAGTGATAAATATTTTTTCCCATCCTTTCACCTTCAATCTGTGGATTTCTTTTTCTATGAGATGAATCTCTTGGAGGCAGCATATTGTTGTGTCTTTTTAAAAAATCATATCTGCCAGTCTATGTCTTTAAATTGATGAGTTTAGGCCATTGACATTCAGGGTTATTTTTGAGACATTGTTTATATTCCCAGACATTTTGGTTTATTTTTTGTTTTTAACTTGACTAGGTTTCTTCTTTGATTTCTTTCTTTAGTGTAGTTCCTCCCTTTGCAGGTTTTCATTGTTGTTTTTCATTTCCTCCTCATGGAATGTTTAGCCAAGAATGTTCTATTGTGCAGGCTTTCTTACTATAAATTCTTTTAATTTTTGTTTATCTTGGGAAGTTTTTATGTTATCATCAAATCTAAAATATAATTTTGCTGCATTTAAGATTCTTGGTTGGCATCCATTTTCTTTTAGAACTTGGTATATGTTGTTCCAAGCTCTTCTAGCTTTAATGGTCTGGGTTGAGAAGTCTGTAGATAACCTAACTGGTTTCTCCCTATATGTAATCTGATTCCTTTCTCTTGTGGCTTTTAAGATTCTCTCTGTATTCTGTATACTAGGCATTTTCATTATTATATGGCTTGGTGTAGATCTGTTGTGATTTTGTACATTTGGTGTCCTGTAAGCCTCTTGTATTTGATTATCCAATTTGTTCTTCATGTTTGGAAAATTTTCTGATATTATTTTATTAAATAGATTGTTCATTCCTTTGATTTGGAATTCTATGCCTTCCTCTATCCCAATAATTCTTAAATTTGGTCTTTTCATGCTATCTCATAATTCTTGGATGTTCTGCTCATGTTTTACCATCTTCACTGTGCAGTCAACTCTATTTTCAAGATTAAATATTTTGTCTTCCTAGTCTGACGTTCTGTCTTCCACATGATCTAGTTTGTTGGTGATGCTTTCTATTGAGTTTTTAACTTGGTTTATTGTTTCTTTCATTTTGAAATTTTCTGTTTAGTTCCTTTTCAGAATCTGTATCTCTTTAATGAAGTAATCTTTTGCTGTCTGTATTTGCCTATGTAGCACTTTATCAAAATGATCTTTTGGTGCCTGAGTTTGCTCTCTTATATCATCCTTCAACTCACAAAATATTTAAATTATGTACATACTGATCTCCTTCTCTGGTATTTCTTCTGTTGTGCTGACCATGAATTTTAATAATGTAGCCTCTTGGTTTGTTTGGGGGTACTTTTTTCCCTTGTTTTTTCATGTTGTTTGTGTGTCTCCCTTCTAGCACTGTGGATCTGAGGTGTTATAATCTTTATCGTATAGGCTTATAGATTCCCTACAGTGTTCCAATACCTCTCCTTTAAGAGGGAGACCAATATTAACAGATCTCAATACAAACAATATATTGTTTTAAACCAAGTGACTCGTATAGGACATCTACAGCTTTGTCACAATATACAGAAATTATGAGTTCAATTAGTATCTACTATATAAATCATAGGTTTGCAAAAGGGTCTACAGTTTCTGCTGGTGGACTAAAGAGAGCCAGGGGTTGGGTGTAGAATGTGATGTTAGGGAGGTAGGAAATGAGGATATAGAGTTATTAGATCCTAGAAAGTGTGTAAGAGGAATCCAAAAGAAGTTGGCTAGTAATAGAAAAGAGAGAAAGGGATTTGGGGAAGACAATAAGTAGGAAGAAAATAGAGTACAACAAACAAGGAAACATAAAAATTAATGAAAACAAAACATGTAAAAATAGAAGATATGAGACTATATAATACAATTATCATATACTAATCAGATATCCCATTCCTCAGTAGCCTAATGCATAAAAAATACTTGGTTTACAAATGTTGGGCATGTGAGGTTGGGAAAAGAGCGAGAAAGAGAAAAGAAGAAAAAGAAAGGGAGAAAATAAAAAAGAAAAAAAGTGATAATAGAGGGAAAAAATGTCTCAAGATAAATAAAAAGACTTGCTTCTCTTCTCATCTAGTAGGTCAGGTTGTCTGTTGGAGGTCCACATAGGAGCAGCAGCCAGAAGAAGAGTCCTGAGTTGGAGCCACAGCTAGGGGTCCTGTGTGGGTGGTGACCAAAGGTCTTGCGCAGTGTGTGGGCACTGGAGCTGGGGGTCCTGCACAGGAGTGGGTCCTGCATGGGCAGGTGAGCAACCAGAGTCCTGTGCCTGTGAACGACTAAGGTTCTGTCAAAAAGTTGGAGCCTGGCAACCCATGTGGGCATGTGGTGGGAATTCCTGCATGGAGGCAGCTGTCGGGGGTCCTCTAATAACTCTCAGAGAAATAATATTTCCACTACTTTAATCTCCAGTTCTAGATAGACTGGGAACCAAGCGTCCATCTAGGCTGCCATCTTGTATCACCTGTCTTCTCCTTTGTTCACTCATTCCATTTAAGAGATGGGTTTCTGAGCATTATCAAACCTGATGTATGCACTAGTCATTGGCAAAGAAATGTGATCTCAATGTTTATAATTGTGTGTGTGTGTATAGTGCTAGGCATTAAACCCATGGCTTCATTTGTGCCAGGCAAACACTTTACCACTGAGCTACAGTTCCAGCCCATTGATATGTTTAATTTTGCATAATTAAAAATATATAGTCTCATGGAAAATATTCACTTTTCAGTATTTTACTCAATTTTCAAAAGGAAGCAGAACATTCTAGATTCGACATGGTAACATTTGACTTTCTTGCTACACATGTGAATATTTATTGCCTCCCTTCCTCTCCAGACTTGGCACAATGTATAAAAAATAATTGTTTCTGCATTCTATTGCCATCTGTTCTATGGCATTAAGATCAACTGCCCTTTTTTCTGTTCATAGTATTTTTGAGGTTTTTCTTTGGCACTCAGGTCATACCATCTGATTCTACAGCTCTGTGCCTGTGGGTGGACATCTGGAAGAGTTGGCTTAAATAAGTTTGTGCTTGTTGCTAGTTATAGTAGAGGCATAATGTCATTCACAATGGTTATTTTCTTAGTTTATCTGTTGTAGTAAATTGGTTTCATTCCCATAGAATATCTTCCATTGCACTTGTCAAAGCTGTCCAGTTTCTCTTCTAAGTTTTTGGTTTCTTTCCAGGTCTTGCAGCTGTGGATTAGTAATATCATTACATTCAAATTGAATACCCTCAGTTTTCTATCTGTACTTTTAGTTTTTGTAGACTCCTTATAAAGTATTTAGTAAATAGCTTCTTCTTTCTGCTGGACATTATTTACTCAGTAATAATTCTATTTTATAAAATAATGCAGTATACATCTTCCTATAATATAAAAAAGTTTATATTCTAGATTGATGTCAATGTGGGGTTGGACGAGTATTTGGTTTTGGTTTGGTTATATCATGAGACATATAAGACTAACTGGATTTTGTGGGAGTTGTTTGTTAAACTTAATTTCCTTGATACTTTTCTAGAAAGTCAGTTCCTAATGGCATGCTGTTTACTTGAATGTCTGCAAATGCTTTCCTCACTTATGTCAACATAAAGCAAGAATATCCTATACTTGAGGATTTGAGAAGAGGTAAGCTAAGACTAAAGGTAGAATGAGAAGGACATGAGGTAGGATCTTGCTAGCACAGATCCAATAACAGGGAAGTGTAATTTTCAATGAAGAAAAGAAAGTGCAGGAGTCTAAGAAAAAATTTAAGATAATATTTTGAATTATCTTCTTAAATAATGTTTCAATATTTTCTATTTCAAAATATGGAAAAATGATCAATCTTGATTCTGGTAAGTAATCAGAAATTAATTATTTATCAAGTGTCCAAAATAAGATTTTTTCTCTTAAAATATACTAGTGGCATTGAACTATATCAGAAATAAAAAGGTAAACACTTGACTCAAAGCAATGCCTGAATACATGCAATTTATAAGTTCTTGCATACTGGATGCCCAAACCAAAGCCAATTCTCATAAAAAGAACAGTGTTCTCCTATTGACTTGATAAGTTAATATCTTGCATGATTTGCACTCATTATTAGCTTCTATGAAAGCCACATTTCACTAAGTTCTTGAATATGATGTGTAGTATACATTTTGTTCTGTTTTAGTTTATTGTAAACAGATAATCAATATTCAGTTTGTGTATATTATTTACCAAATTAAATAAGTAACTTCTGTTTTTTAAAAAAAGCATTTATTTTCTTCAGTGTATTCTTTAAATTAAAAGCAATTTAACCTCCATATATCACCAGGAAATTCCAATAAATTGACAATGACCAGTTTCAAACTATTAAAGAAATTACATGTAGCCCTTAATCAATTCTTGTAATGATTTCAAGAATTCTTACATGTTGTAATCCACACACAATAAACATTCATTATATACTGAATTGCTATATTTTCAGACTTGAGTAGAGGAAATAAAAAATATATTTAAATTTTATTTTATTTTTCTATTTTGTAAAACAAATTTATGAGTTGAATTTGTAAAAAAGAAATTTTTAAATGTGGAATTTTTTAAGAAAAAATGCATCTTTTGCCTAATTTCAGCATTACTTTTCCCCAGATGTTTCTTCTTGAATGTATGAAAAAATAAAAATCTTAGAATCTTCTAGTAATCTGATGATAATGCCAGCAACCACTTAAGACAGGAAGAGACAAATACTAATTAAAGTTTTATTAGAATGATAATTCTATGAATGGTTAATTGATTGCTGTTGCACCACCCCTAAGGCATCTCTGATTATTTCAAGAAATGGAATAGAATTCCCAACTTCTCCAGGAAAAATTAAATTTAATTTAAAGCACACAACATCAAATCTCTACTTTTGAAATTACACTTATAAATTTCAGCCTTTGAAAAATAAATGTGAATTTAGAAAATCCTTTGATCTCCCATGTAATCATAGGTACCAAATTATAAGGAAAGTTCTTATTTAGATATTGTTTACTCACACCTGTTGAATAAACAAACAAATGGGTCTTGAGATGAAAGGCTATATAAGGCAGATTCCCTTAGGTTGAATCTCAATATCTGACAATGTGGTACAATAATTGAATATATATGAATACATAGGTAGGAATTTTAAAAAGTGTAGAAAAAAAATCTGATAGGTATCTTTGTCCCTTTTCTGGTACTGGAGTGTGGGAAACTCATTAGCTTGGAGCTGGCACAGGCCTCATGCTACTTCAATCCATGGCAAAAAGCACAAGGGCAAGCCTTGTGTCAGGAAGAGACAAAATGCAAGGGGCAGCCTAGCTTTACAGAAAGCTCTCTTTCAGTGATGATTCAGTCCAGAGAGAATTCCTCATTCCCATGAGAAAGGCATTAATCCCTCTTAATGACCTAGTGACCTCCAGGTCTCACCTCCATACACCTCCACAACAGCAATCAAATTTCAACACCATTCCCAAACCATATTTAAATCATAAGAGCAGGAACAAGGATGAAGTGAAAAGTGGTTGTATACAATTAGTCCTCGTTCCTAATGTAAATACAGACAAATGAAGCAGTTTTTCCAGTCTATATATGTTTGGACAGGGGAAAAGTTATGATTTACAATATCCACATTTGAAACTTGTCAGTATATGAGATGGTTAGAAGAAGAGTACCTCATCAACTAGACTAATTTGCTCTAATTCAAACTAAGAATGTTTCAGATTTTTTTTTTAATTTTTAAGGATATTATTGCTTTTAACAGCAAATATGAAACATTCTAATTAGCTTATTTACAAAATTACCAGCATAGGAAGAATTAAAAGATTTGCAAGTCTCAGATCAATATAAATAATTCTCGAGGAACTGTACTTGAGAAGTAGCAACTGAGAAAACCCATCTATAGTTGGAACTAATTTAAATGATGAAATCCTGAAACTGATGCCCCACTTGCACAAAACTCTAAGAGATCTTGAGCAAAAGGTGATGGTATTTTGTACATGAGGACATGAAATATTATAACCAGAGGATAAACTGTGATGGATTGTAGTTTCCAGGTCTCAGCAGTATTCCAGGTCCACATAACCTTCTGGAAGCTTGCTATTGTTTTAAGCTACCAAGTATGGAATAATCCTTATATTATTAAAGAATGATCTCTTTGCTCTTTAGATGAAAATTAAATACAAATTCTGACCCTATCTTTACAACAATGTTTGTAGATGTGCAGGCTTTCAAAATCTCCTTTTGACTGCTATTTGTAAGAAGTTTACATAATTTTGTAAAGATTCACACTCTGTAATTGCTGAAGTTAGGATTCAAATCCAGGTAAGCAGTCCTTTTCCTGAGGTGCAGCGCTTAGTTACTAAGTTACATTTTTTTTTTTTTTGGTACTGGGGATTGAACTCAGGGGTACTCGACCACTGAGCCACATCCCCAGCCCTATTTTGTGTTTTATGTAGAGACAGGGTCTCACTGAGTTGCTTAGTGCCTCGCTGTTGCTGAGGCCGGTTTTGATCTGGCGATTCTCCTGTCTCAGCCTCCCTAAATGCTGGGATTGCAGGTTTGCGCCACCCGCACGGCTACTAAGTTACATTTTCAAAAAAATTTGTTTATTGAACACTTCTGAGGTATCTAGCAATGTCCTAAATATTTTGTAAACAAACAAAAATCTCATTATTATCATTTAATGGTTGGAGAAGCCAGTAGACAGAGGAATAAAATTCCTTGAAGTCACAGCTTGAGAGTGACAAAGTAGATGGTGAACCCAGGGCATCATTTTAGACCCCTACTTTTAAACAATGTCATGCACTGCTGCTGTGGCAAAGGATTTAGCTCTCTTATATTTCTTTCTGTGCAGAAGATCTTCAAAGTAATTCATTACATTCTTTTCAAAAAATAGAATAGGAAAAGTAGAGTGGTAGCAGCACAATTTGGATGTCACCAGATAATTCCTCCTAATTGTAGTCTCAGCTCTTATACAGAAATGGTTTGCAATGATGGCCCTTTCCAGGAGGTCTCATTTTTCTTAAATTTTTGGATAATTTTGATAATCATTTAGATTGTGCTAAATATAGATAGTAAAATATTCTGACAATTGTGTGGTAATTTGAAGTTCACAAATTTTGGCTCTTGTTATTAAAAAATATATATCTATTTTGAATTGCCATCTATAGCACTTTTTCTTTTCTGTGCTTCTCATGTTCTTCATAAAATTATTGTGTTTTAAAAAATGTATACTGATTACTCCACTGGTTTGTGAAATCTTTCAGGAACTATGTTATCTTGAATGTAAAGCTTCAGTATAAATTTGATAAATGAAATAATTCATAGTCAAGTAATAGGTTATTGTATCTGTAATGTGAAGCTAATATTTCTGGAAGTGACATATATATCATATATTTATATATAGTATATAGTGTAAACTATATAATTATATGTGTGTATTATATATACTTAAGCATATTTTTAATTTAACAAATACTTTCCATCCAGACACTGTTCTAAATGTACAAATGTTAAATCATTTAATTTCTGAAATAACAGTATAAAGTAAGGACCATTATTTTTCTCATTTTAAAATGGAAATCACTGATATATAGAAAATATGTTATTAGCAATTTGTTCAGTCACACACTGGCTAAGTGGGTACCTAGAATCTGAATTCAGGCAGTCTAACTTCAAAACCTATACTTCTAACCATTAAGAAATGATAAATATGAATTAGCTCTTACTATTGCTTCACCAGGTAATAGGCAAATATATGAGACTAAACCATCTTGTTTACCCATAAAAATGTCAAATTTATGTTTCATACAATACAGTTGAACAGTTGATGGTAGAATTTGACGAAGAAAAAAAGAAAAAGAAAAAAGGAGATAACTCAAAATAACTCAGAACTAGAAGTCACAATGAGATTGTGACAAAAATAGACAAGTTATAAGACTATCTTCCTTCTCCTGTGGTGTCTGCTATATCTTCAAAAAGTGATGTAAAGAGTGATTCTTGAATGTCTTAACTTTCTAATCAACTTAATAATCCCAGGATGAGCACTGAGAGGAGGCAGCACCGCCAATGGATATAAACACAGCTGCAGAAATTCATGATACTGAAGAGTCAAAGATAAATACAAATAAAAATACACTTACTGAAATGGACTCTGAACAAGTCTCTAGGTCTCGTCTTGGCTACCGAATGGCACTCCTTACAAACTTCTCCAAGTGTGCAGTGTTCAGCATTCCTCCTGGATTCATTCCCATTGGCCACAGTTCCCGGAGGTGGCCCTGCCATGGAACAACAGGCATAGCCAAAGTTTAGAATTACTAATATAGCGTAAATCATTAATACTTACTTGGATGAGAATAAAGAAATGGATTTTTACAGAAGAGATTGAAAGTAAACTTTGTCATTGAGTGTGTTGAGAAAGATGAATTAGACAAAATGTATAGAAGTATGTTCTTCTATAGCATATATGATAAATGCCTATGTGCCCTATTATTGTAGTTGTAGATTAAAATATATTCCTATCTTATTCCAGATGTTAACTTATTTATAATCAATGTATTTAAGACATTTTATCACATAAGCTAAATATACTTGATTCAACATTTATTTCTTAAACAAAGGCTGAGGCAAACTGAAGAAAAAATTAAACATCTCAAAGACAAGCAAGGAAATTCAGTGTATAAATATCATGGAGAAAAATAATATCTGCCAAAGGCATATAAAAAACTAAAGAAGATTGATTCAGAAAATGAGTCCAGTGTTTAAGGAGCATGAAATGAAAAACAATATACAGTGTGCTGTTATAATGTTTTAAAGCATTATGGATTTTATATTGGTGTGCTTGGCAACATCTAATCTTCCTTAGAAACTTATTTTGACATTGTTTTGTACTCAGGGTGCATGTCAAAGCAGCTTTGCTACCACAAATTTATTGGAATCAGAGTCAGGAGTACATATCATACTTAACTTCTTACTTAGCACACCCAATTTTCATTTTATCAGGTTTAAAGTATGATACAATTTTTGAATGCTATGTAATAGGAGTTAAACAGTTACAAATTATAGTTATCAAAAAATCAAAATATAGATGTGCCTGAGTGAAATACAGTTACTGCCACATATTTAATTGGAATATCTCTGTTAACTTCTGAAAATTTAAAATGCTATAAAAGTGAATTAATAATGACTCTAATACCTTCCTAAGTAAAAGGTGGTTCTATGCATCTTTTATAAGAGTGAAAATTATTCATTCATTTATCAGGTTTTTCTTTCACATGTATACCAAATGATAACCAAGCACTACTATTCACTATTTTCATTTTAAGGGGAAGGTAGATAAGAAACCCTTAAAATATTTTTGAAAATATTTAAATGCACTTTTAAAATTGATGAGCAACTGATCATAAAGCTCCTCCCAACAACATGAAAACATAAAAACTTACTTTTCATTCTCTGATATATCTAAAATGATAAGTAACCAATGAACTATATAATAAACATGTTTCCACTTGAAAATTATTATGAAACTTTTGTTGCATAATTCTATGGGAAAGCAAGTCAACATATTTTATTCCAAATTTATTATTTCTTATTTGTTTATTCTACTAATATCTCTGATAACGACTTTTTAAGTATAGAAGTATCAAGGAACAAAAAAATGTTTTCTTCCTAAAAACCTATATGTCACAATTACTAGTTGTATTCATATTCCATAAATACCTTTATAAATAGTAGATGACTTCCAAATAAAACCATTTCAATCTAACTTGATGTTATTTAAATTAAACATATTTTAAACAGTGATACTTGGCAAAATTAAATATGTGCATGACCTCATACCCAGTACCTGTCTACAAAGTTTCTGTACCTCAGTTTTCTTTGTTAGAAGTAAAGGACATTAATTTTTTGACAATAAATATATTTGATGATTTACTACTTAGTAAAAAAAAAGATACAAATTTTTGGAAATGAACTAACAATTACTTATACATTCTGAAACAACTCATTGACCTGCCAACCAATTTTTCATCCATGATTCCGAATAATTTATAAATATTCAAAGAGATCATCAATAGCAATCACAAAACTTAGGGAGCCTCATTTCTGTTCAGATTTTATTATCTACTTATATCTCTAATGGAAGTAAGACAAAGTGTTCAAAAATGTGCAACATGGAATCTAAGCAATGTATGTATTAGAGTGAGATATCAGAATCCTCTTGGTTCTTGATTGCTCACACATTGATTGAGAACTCTTAGGCAAGTTAGGCCTACCTTATTATTTATATGGACCTTACATTTCAAAGAAACATAAATACTAAAAGGTTCTGTAAGAAATACCTTATCTTTAAACTGGGCAAAGGTGAAAGGGCCTATAAAATTATGATGGCATATGACTTAAAGTCTATCAAAAAACTTCACTTTTTGACCAACATTAACTGAATTACCGAAGTGGAAACAACGCAGGAACTATACTTTCAGTACGTGGCTACTTGATTCTCCGTGCTTTTCTGCTCAGTGTTCCCGTTCCTCCAATGTTACCTCATCAATTCCCACAAGTCTGAACATAATCTTCATGCTGATGATGCTCAAATTTATAACTTCAGGCATATATATTTACCTTGATCCCCTTATACTTTTTTTTTGTTTTCTTTAAAAAATACTTTCAAAATGTCTAAATATTTCATTCCTTTGTGTACTTGTTTTGTTTTTGTCTGTTTGCCTTACTGTAAGGTAAGTACTGAGACTGAAGACCATGTTTGTCTACTTCATTTGGGTCATAGTAAAATCAATAATTACAGAAATTTCAGCATTAGAATTTTTACAACTCTTGTTTCTCTTGCTTACCTCTCCTATCCTTGGATCCTCTCCACACTGCGTATTCTCTGGGTCAGTACATCACATCAGCAATTCCATAATTAAAATTAGCTAGAAAGCTAGATCCTTACCCTTTCTCCACTATCCCAGTCCATCAATAAACTCCTACCCATTTAATCTTCCAGATATTTCCTTTAGATCACTGCTATTTCTGTACTCTAGGAGACCATCATCTCTTATGCAGATCATGTACTTGTTTTGTATTTGCCTTATTAACCTCTTTACTTACCCACTATAGAAAATCAAAAGTGATTTGGCTAAACATAAATCTAACCATTGCATTCCATGCTTTAAAAAGCCAACGTTTTGTACTATACTAAGAATAAAAAGACCTAAAATAGTAATGATAATCTATAATATCCTGATTTGTTCATTCCCTTTATTTCTTTTTAGATGATCAAAGTCATTCCTTGCTATTTTCTCTCTTCTTGACTGTGTCCAGTCTTACAAGATTTTCCTCTACTTCTGGAACAAGTCACTCTCTATTCTGTTTGGAGACATTTTCATACACTGTTCGTTCTCCTTAGACCATTCTTGCTCTTTTGCCTGCAGATGGTTAGTTCTTATTCTTTTGGTCCTGCTTTTAATATTAACTTTTTAGAAAGATCTTTGCTGATATTTCTCCTTCAATTGCATACCTACCCTTCAATATACTCTTGCTTGTTTTCTTTATAAACTTATAATTATTAGTTAGTTTTGGTTCATCTTCCCCACTATAATATAAACTCTTTTGAACACCAGCAAGCATGTTGGTTGGCTTAGTTTGCCTGGATTATACTAACTAATCAATAATTACTATGGAGTAAATGAATTACTTTTATTTAAAGACCTCCCTCTTCCCCCAATGAACTGCATATAGTCAAGCTTTAACTAAAAGACAATAAAAGTACAGTCACAATGGTTCCATGTCACATATTCTAACCACAGTATAAATCAAATCTCTTCAGTTACAAGCAAAGTCAAGTGAATTTTAATTGACTAAAATTATTTATTGTTTTACATTATTAGATAAACCAAGGATTAATCTGATTCTGACATGTCTGGATCCAATGGCTCAACCAATATTAGGTTTCTGTTTTTCTCTTTGTCTGGACAGGCTTGATCTCCATGACAGGATGAAAAGTCCTCTAACTCCCTAAAACTTACATGCTGCCATCCTGGCATTCCAGGAGAAACAATCAATACTTCTGAAAGAGTAGCCCAAGGAAAATTTTGATTGGCTTATATTGCTCATGTGCCCATTTTGAATCAATAAGTTTCCCAAGGGGTACTTCTGTTCTTTAGACCTCAGATCTTATGTTCATTCCTGAGGAAAAAATACAAACACAAAAAAACTGGATGACGCAGAATAACAGGGATGCCAATAGATGAAAAATAAAGTCTATCAAAAAGAAGGAAAAAAGGGCAAATCATACTTTTTTTTACCTACTTTTGGCCAAACACGCATTAAGCTCTATTTCTAATTAAGGCTATGCTAGATGAATAACTTAATTTCTTAATAGTTCTGATAAATGCACTCTAATAGATAAATTTTTATCCTACTCACATACAGTTTGCCTACCATGTTCAAGAAATATTATATAGGCAGTGGACACTCCATTTACAATTAAGAACAAACCTTCTTTGTATTTTATGTATAGGGGACAATTATTAACATATTCAAATACAAATTTTCTATTTAAAGTGATGCTTTATGGTTGTTCCATGAAAGTATGTGAATATCCTCCTATCCAAGGATATTAGGGAAAAAAATTAAAGTTTAACCTTTTACAAGTACTTCTGAAGATATGAAAAACTATTGAATGTAGATATTAGCCTGGTTGGAATTAAAGCATTATATCTATAAGTAGCAATGATACCTTGAGCTTTGAGATTTCCCAGAAGCTTATTGATTTTAGTATTTAATTAAAAATAAAATATAGCCATAATTAAGAGCATAATAAAACAGAAGAAAAATATTTCATATTTTGTTTCCTATTTTGGTGAGTTGTATTAAAAAATCAAAGTGAGAAATTACAGTTACAAAGAATAGAAAAAATCTATTTTCATCATTTTGGTCCTGCCAGGGAGAATTGATAAAGGAGAGCTAGCTTAAGGACCTAATATCCACCTCCAAACACAATAATACATTTGGGGACTTCTGAATGGTTATCTGATATTTAAAAGTAGTCTTTTGAAATTTTATTTTTAAGTAGACATTATTTACAGTTCATGGGACACAATGAATTCAATCTCTAAATCAACCTTAAGAACACAAATCTTGTTGGCTGTCATGGATGTAAATCAACTCACCCAAATAATCTTGAGATTCTGACAATGATGCAGGCTCTGAGCTTGGAAATTTAGCCATTGCCTCACTGTGAACTTGATCTTCTGACATTTTAATGGATCGAGGTCCTATTTCTGATGGTTCATTTTATACATGGACATAAACTATTTTGAGTACTTCAGAACTGAGAGTTAAGAGCTGATGTTCAGATTTGGAGTCAAACTGTCTGTCCTTTGAGTTAAGTAGGGTGAGGTAAAATGGACATCTAGAGAGTTTCCATTATATATGCAGTTGTTATGCTAGATAATAAGTACAACAAAACAAAACAAAGTAACATGAAAACAATGGAAACTCTAAAGGGGATGATATATTTCCATTAGATTCTCTCAACTCCAGACAACTATTATTGTGTGTGTGTGTTTTAAATGGATATTGTTACTTCATGGCATAAAAGCAGCTTGTAAGAACAGAGTTTGATGTTTGAACCCCTTTAATTCTACTTTCTTCCTAGTGTCTGGAATTGTTTGGCAATAAATTGTATTCAATGCTGCTTCAATTTACTACTCTTTCAGATCTGACTGTACTTAATTACTCAAGACATGATCTGCTAAAAGCGACATCTGGAAACAATGTCACTTGGAGTTTTGCATTTGAAAGTTGAACTTATGTTAAATGAATTTTTTTTTTTACTACAAATTTTGGGCAAAACAATGGTGCCACCAGACACTTTCTATTGATTTAGCTTAAAACAAAGAGTGAATGTTATATATTCATTATTTATGTTCTGAGTTGCCCACATATATCCCTTTACCTTTATCTTATTCTTATCTACATATCTAACCAGGATTTCACATAGTTACCCTCCTACCCTTCTTCTCAATAGCAGATCATGCCCTTTCTGCCTATCAATTTTATGTGCTGAGGATAATTCACAAAGTATTGAACTTAGCATTTGGGAAAACAAAGGCAATAGAGGATGTTCCTATTTAAGGATAGGTTTATTTTAATTTTAGAAACATCACAAGAATTCTTTAAAATTTTTCATATAGAATTTAAACATGTGCTCTGCTGAGCCCACAGTTACTTGATCTCTTCACAGAGTACCTGGTGAACATGGGTCATATCACAGGGAAACTGTGGGTGGGGCAGAGTTTATAATAGTTTGGACCCTAGGTTTGCTACACACTGTAAATATGCCTTGGCTTTAAAAGATTACTGGAGTAATGTTTTTGCTTTTTCTACTTGGGGTTAAATCAGTTCAAAGGTAAGAAGAATATAAATGTAATAACATTTCTTTAGAAACTCAGAGTAATGTAGATACTAGTTAATGAGGATAAAATTTAATGTAAGATAATTTCTATGTCCTTTTATTCCCTAACAGTGTTTTTGACTGCTTAATTTTCAATGACATAATAAGATATATAAATTTATTTTCCACTTCAACATTATTCAATTTTTTTGAAATAAAAAATCTAGTTTTAGCAGAAACCCCTATTTCTTTTATTCTTATGAAGGCTGTCTTTATATCACATCTTATTTAATTGAATGAGGCTGAAAAGATGTGAGAATAAAATACTTCATCACCCAATTTTTACTGGTATTTGATTTACAAGTTACAGTTAAGCTTGTTGATTAAAAAGCTAAGTGAAATAAGAGAAATCTGAATGACACAATTCACTACGAGTACTTCTTAAGCATTTGTATTCCTGATAGTAAGCTAATTGAAAACCAACAATTAGTACAGAACTGATGCTCTGTGACATTTTGGTACTGATATTAACACTATATTTGGCAGAAATCAGATGCTCACTGGCCATCACAGAAGATGATCAGTTTATATTTTCAGAATCTACTAGCTACATAGCAAGACACTAGAGAGTAAATTGTTTATATTGTTAATTATATCAACAAAGCATTGCATTACATCAGTCTATCCAGCATGGGATATTTGCTTTGATGGTAATATATGCATTATACAGTTGAATCAATTTAAAAATCAACATTATGCTGCAGTGTAGATTGTATAAATTGTATTTCCTTAATAGAGCACTTACTGATGGGAAATAATTTAAGATTGAATGGTCAACAGAGGTCCTCTTTTTGAATACAACACTTTGAGGCATTAGTGAAATTAGGGCCAAGAGATGAGAGGGATGATGTCCTGGTATCTGTGTTACCATTAAACTTGTACTGCAATTGAAAGCATTTACTGTAGAGCTTGTAAAATTTATCATTAAAGAAGAGCCACTCTTTTGGATAATGTTCTGCAGATATTTGAGGTGATTTTCTGAAGAATTTTTAGAAGCTATTTTCCCAAGCTTTCTGTAACTCTGGAATATGTCTGCAATATTATCATGCTATCATGAAAACAATACATTTGATGTTACACTTTTATAATATCTCAATGCCATATAATAGTGAATTGATATATTACTTTTGATTGGAATTAATGGCATGAACTTGAACATTTCTGCATTTATTTCCTTTTCATTCTACTCATAAAAAAGTGCTGGAGACAACCATGTGTATAGGTTCAATGATTTGGATTGAGTAAGGGGTTGTAGAAAGTAATGAATTCAAAGTAGACAATTCTTCTAATGTGGGTAGGAAAATGCAGTACCATCAGATTCAGAGAATTGTGCAATATTGGGATAGAACACAGGCACATAAACAGTATATTCTGATTTGCAATTGCTTTTCAGCATTAACTGCATGACTGCTTTCTGGTCATCTATAGGTAAATGAGAGAAATGAAGCATAATGAATATAAGCAAATATATTTTATATAACTCACCATCTTGACATTAACACTTCTACTAAAACATTAACCACTTCTACATTATTTGTGATCAATTTAAGTGAGATCTTTAAGGAACAGAAACTATTCAGATATTTTATAGAAATAGTTGAAATAATTTAGTATTACAGAAATGCATTGCAAACAGTTAACAAAGATATTTTGGTAAGCATGCTAAGATGTCTCTGCAAGTGTTATGTTGATAATTTAAATTTTTTCTAGGTTGTTACAGTATTATACCATTGCTAAGTTTGCAAGAAATTATACCTACATTGAACTTGAAGTAAAATTATATCATAAAGACACTTCAAAAAAATGATGTTGTATCTGTAACATTCTTTCATTTGATTTTTAGTTTTAGTTATCTTCAGAATTGTTTTCTTATAAACTTATAAACTACCCTTAATTTTGTTTTTCCTTCAAGTATCTTATTATCTTTGGGAAAAAATGAATGTGCATTCTATGTGTGTTGTTCTTCTTTCTGGTGGAACAAAGGGGCAGAAGGCACTCTGTCTAGTCTCGCTGGCCATTACCTCATTGCCTTTGGTTTCTCAAGAGGCAACGACGCTCCTATAACCTTATCCCTGCTTTATTTATCCATAAAACCTTTTATCCTCTATCTCAATGCCTTTTGTATTTCCCATTTCGTCTTCTACCTTTACTTTCTGAATTGTTTTCGTGTGTTCTTTAAATCAAACAGGCTGTTTCTGCAAGGTTAATATCCTATGTACTTTTTTTCTTTTTTCTTTGATCATTTTCTCCATTTCCCTGGTCTTTTGTATGGATCATTTACAACTTCACATAAAAGTTTATATCTTTGAATTCCCTGAAATCAACCCATGAATACTTTACTTTATGTTTTCTTCTGGGCCCTATCCCACTTACAACTCAGTTTTTCAATGTATTTCCTCTAGCAGAACACACATTTATCCTACTGTGTCTTTTTCCTCCTGGGGTTCATTTGGCGGTTCTTTAAGGATTTCTGTTTTGGGACCAACAGATCCAGATTCCAATCAGAATGAAGGCCCTTCAGCTGTTTCATTTTATTTCAAACTTATTTCTTATGGGGATGCAGGAAAAAATTTCAAAATTACCTCTTACCCACCACAGAGTAAACAGATCTCTGGCAGGGATGAGATCTCTTGTTTTTATATACTCTCCCACTTCCTGCCATGTAAAAGACACTTGAGCAGTTATCAAAACCGTGCTTTCACAAGCTGAGTACAGCACATGCAAATGGTGTTGATTCTTTTATGAAGCTATTTGCTGAGAATTTGAGATGCATGATGGTAAAACGAAAACATTTCACTGGGGAACATGGCAAACTGACACATGTGGATAGTCTTGGACTAGATGAAATGCTAGGTTGCGTTCAGTTCTTCCGCATTAATGATAGAAGATGAGTTGACCAAATCATTTCTGAAATAATTTACAATTAGACTTGTGAAAAACCATTCTGTCTCTAACCATGAGGGTGTGAGGCTGTGGATGACATTGCATAAAGATATTGGAGAATTACCAACACTGATTTTTAAAAGCGGAGAAGGTAAATGTTCCTGAAAGGTGTGGCCTGTCTGCAAGTAAAGGAATGGGCTGCATCTCTTTGGGAATTTCATTGTCCCTTCCAGCACTACATATATTTTTTATTTATTAGTATAAAAGTTTTCTTGATCATGAGCCAGAAATTCTGCATGTAAATTTCACTCCTGGGATGATGTTCCAGCTGCAGGATACTGAGTTTATGCTCCCTTCAAACACTTACATTCTGGAGAATAACTTATGTACTAAGAGAATCCAAGCAGTGAGGTTCTTAGCTTTTCTTTACTTAATATTAGCTAATATCACTATTTATTTTTTCAGTCATAGTAAAAATAATATTGCTCTTAAAAATTAATATTCTATATTCATTCTTATTTCCATACTTATATATACACATTTCCATCTTATATACACACATTTGGAGACGGATTGGATTTATGATTTCTTCTCTGATATTTTCTGGGCCAAAGTGGAAGTTCTTTCTTTTATTTTCCCTTCAACTTATTTACTTACTTTAAAAGCAATTACAGATAATCTTAAATATCTAAAATGCCTGTGTGCCAGCTAACATCATGAGTTTTTAATACAACTTTCTGATTCTACTATAAATAAACATTAGCCTTTATTTTGATAAGCTTGTTTAGTAGACACATATGAACATCTTTGCTTCTAAATGTTATTAATAACAAAGCAAATTCAAAGTATTGGTCTTGATTTTATTTTTTAAAAAACCAAATATCTTCACAAATGTACATTTACTACACATTTTTTGAAAAACATGACAGAAACTGTTATTAATGGCCATCTTTGGGTTACCTGGTTAGGGATCCTGGTGAGGTAATTGGGAAGAAAGAAAATGTTTATTTAACATTATTTACACTTCTATACTATTTGACTATTTTACCATGAGCAAGTATTGACTTTATAATATTTTAAGTTTATTTTTCCTTGCTATAAAACAAGGCCAACTTTAGTTACCATTGATTCAGCAACTTATTTAGTATAGAAGTTTATAAGGTTTCTGTCCACCAGCATCCCTTCAGAGAAAAAGAAAATTGTTGAATCATTTACTTCTCCCTCTCTTGCCTCAGAAAGTAATTAAAAACAGAATCATGTTGCATACATATTAAAGAATTCTTGCTACATAAGACATATGAATGAAACTACTCCATTCCTGTAACCCTTCTTCATTCTTAGCAGTTTCTTTCAAAATAGTTAGCATACAAAATTAATCTTGGTGAATGAACAACTCCCTTAGTAACATTTGTTTATTAAAATCGTTTGGGCAGATTTGAAGGCAGATGACAGTTGTTAACTTGATGTGCTTGCCACAAGTAGTTTTATATAGTTACTGCTGTCCTTTATCCTCTAGCTCTGCATGTCACTGTTGAACTGAAGAATCAAGAATGTCTTTTCTCCTGGTCTGTCAACACCCTAGGTGGGCTGGATGGAGGATTCGGTTTCTGAGTATTTGCCAGGCAAAGTAGGGTGATGATGGATCTCAAAGCAGGCAAAATATGCTTAAATCTTGTTCTAGTTTTAGCTGCAATGAATTATTTATTGCAGCAGTAGAGAGGAGGCTGAGGAAATCTTACAATATAACTTATTACTGCTCCTTGGGACTGAAACTCCACCTAGGCTCCTGGCCTTCATTATAGCTTTGTAACTAAATCCATCCACATTTTCCTTCACTACAAAGGCTCTTCCTCTGAGGTTGGCTTGATTGCCCATATATACCCCTCTACTCAGCATTACTTCCCTAACAGAAATGTGAAATCCACTGATTTAGTCATTGCTGTAAATGTCCAGGAAGGTCTTGGCTTTCTACCTGATACAGACATGCCTCTTTTCTCCATCCAGGCTAGTGAGATGTCAAGACCTGAATAAAATTTAGAAACCACAGCCTTGTCTCAAGATCAAATTCTTTCTTAGTCAATTTTCCAAAATACAATGAATTAAAGGAAGAAAGGAGAATGAGTGGTTTTCATAGATAAACGACCTATTTTCTTTTACTCAAGACTTTGAGTTAATGATGTTTGGAGGGTATAATGACATCATCATATTAAGCCAATACCATTGTCTTCAGGAGTAGTACCAGATGAACAAATCCTCTGTCTTCCATATCTTGCCTCCAGAACCATTCCTCTTTCCAAGAACATAAATATCAAAGAAAATATTCTTCTTTATAAAGATCACTCAATAACAACTATATCAACTTAAAAAGCAGAGTCAGTTTTGTGACAGTGTCTATACATGAATATCTAGAGAAGTAGACAAAACTAGATATTCAACATAGTTCTGAAATGTGGCTAGGTATGGCAGCAGTTTCATGATGGATATTTTATCTCTATTGTATTATACCTATGATTTGCTGTCATTTAACAGATTCCACATTGCAATAAAAAGGATAAATATTTGCATCAGAGAAAAATCCCAGTGGCTCTGGAGGCTGAGACAGGAGGATCGTGAGTTCAAAGCCAGCCTCAGCAATGGCAAGGCACTAAGCAACTCAGTGAGATCCTGTCTCTAAATAAAATACAATATAGGGCTGGAGATATGGCTCAGTGGTTGAGTGCCCCTGAGTTTAATCCCAGGTACCAAAACAAAACAAACAAACAAAAAAACAATAAATATATAAATCAACCAAAAACAGCTCATTTGGGATTTGGAGGAGTCGGTGGTATGTTAATTAATAAAATTCTTCCAGGATAAAGACGGATATAGTATAGGACTGAGGATTTAAAGCGTTTAGAAATAGTATTGCAATGAATATAATTTATATCCCTTTAGGTTTTTTTTTTCCCAATGTCTATTGTAACTGAAATTTTTAGTGGCTATAATAACCTACTAATGGACATTCTTGTTTCAGTCTTGCTGGCAAATCTTTCACTCCTCAGAGAGGATCTTTTAAAAAGTCAGTCACATCATGTCACTTGTCTTTATTAAAGGCTTCTTATTACATGTAAGGTAAAACTTAACCCTTGTACCATAAACCCTCTAAGGAGGGATGTACACTCTTCCTTCCAATATTATTGTTATACAACCACTCCCTGGCTTGCTCTGATGCAGGGAAGAACTGTTTGTTTGCTGTTTTAGAAGTGCTATTAAAGCTGGGTGCAATGGCTCACACCTGTAATCTCAGCACTTCAGGAGACTGAGACAGAATCACAAGTTCAAAGCCAACCTCAGCAATAGCGATGAGCTAAGCAACTCAGTGAGACCCCGTCTCTAAATAAAACACAAAATAGGGCTGGGGATGTGGCTCAGTGGTCGAGTGTCCCTGAATTCAATCCCTGGTACAAAAATAAATAAAAAAATGAATAATAAAAAATAAATAAGTATTATTAATTCTGCTGTATATTCCTTATATTGGTTTTCCCTGCTGCCTGTTTGCTCACCTGCAAGATCCCTGAATGAACTGCCATCTTATCATGTGGATTTCTGCTTATATGTCACTTCTTCAGGGAGCCCTCCTTTCATCCTCAGACTAATGGGGTCTCCTGTTTCCATTTATTTTTTATCATAGCATCTTGTTTTAAGTTATTCTAACACACATTACTGCTTGAAATGTTTGCCTCATGATTTTATGGGATTCATTGCTTAATTTCTGTGTTCAACTAGCTCTTAAACACTGTGAGAGCAGGGTGACTTTTCTGTCACACATACTCTGCCATTAACAGTGCTGAACTTATAGCAGATGCTCAGTCCAGGTTGAATAAAAAAATTCCATGATTGCTCAAGGTTTCTTAGAAGGCAGATTTTCATCATATTCATACTCATTTTCAAAAATGCTTTGCTAAAGGAGAGAACTCAGAGAAGAGTAATACATGGTTGTGCTCCTTAATTGTTTATAATTTTAAATAGATGAAAGAATTACTAACAGACATAAAAATACTTTCAGAAAAGGAGATAAACTTTTATATTAGGATCTTGTAAAAAATCAGCAAAAATATATGTGTTAATTAAATGCAATAGAAAAGCAATATTTGCAGTGGAATAGACTAGTTGGGAAGTTGGCATGATCTTGCGATTTAGGAATCCTAGGTCGAAAAGGTACTATGTATTTGAGGATGAAAAATTAAAAAGGCCCAAAACATAAGCTAAAGAATCAAGTGCTTTTGGACCAAAAAAAGAGAAATGAAAACATTTAAGATGAAAAGAACCTTAAGATTAAATTAATGACAATGAAATCTGATGTATGATATGGTATAGATGTGTCTTCATATTTAGAAATTTCATTATGAGTGTAAAGAGTTCTTTATGGAAATATCCCTTGTGTTTTTTAGTATCCATTTAAGTGGATGCTTACTTGCTTGTGAACTAGCTCTGATATGACTTCTATGCAATAATAATAAATTATACATTTTATTATTGAATGAATAATGCTTCACTATTGTTGAGTAAATAATAAGTGAATAAGAGAATGGCTTAAGTAAGAAAATCCTAGTAGAAGACAAGTTGGAATGCATGAGGTCAGAGAGAAACCATATGAGAGAGAATGTAGCAGTAAACTCATCTTGAATTATATTCATTGAGAAAACAGGGGACTACTATATCATTCTCATTGTCTGTACACAGTGTTAGAACAAAGTAGAATAAAGTTAATGTCTTCAAGGGAGAAGAATTTGTCATTTTCCTGACTGCAAAACTGCATCCATAATTCTAACAGGACATCTTACAACTTGGAACATATGGCAACAAGCACTGGCATATTGCTGAAAGTAATCTGACTGAGCAGGCAACTTTCACCTCTTTGATGAAAGTAACCATAACTCCTGGAGTTGATGTAATTTTGTGATTTAGGGACCAATCTCAATCATACTTGGACATCCTGTTGCTTTTCCAAGAGCACTATGCAAATTATGCAATGCTATTTGTTCAGATGGGTTTTTTTTTTTTTTCCAAATTGGACTCAAATTGAATACAGCTTAATGCTGTTTTTCCATTTGCCTGCAAGAAATACATTCATATAGGCATATGTTTAAAAAAATGTTGTGAGAGTTTATTACGGTGAAATCCCAGTTTGTTCTGAGGGGAAGTGAAGAGGGTGTTGATGATGTATTTAGTCTATGAGTAATGAATTCCTCCATACTATGAAGAATTTACATATTTTAAATTCATATCTTGGAGGGGTAATGTCATTTTTAGTAGAAGAATAAAACAATATACTTTTAAGAAATACATTGTGGTGGAAATTCTGGTAAAAAATATTTCATTGAAATTATGAGTAAATATTTCATGTAAAAAGATTTTTGAAAATTATTTAAAATAAGAAGTTACTCAATAGTTGTTGAAACTAGGATATTTCCTTAGAATTTTAAAGAAACAGGGCAACCAAGCTGCCTTGAAAAATAAGGCTTGGACAACACACTGACATCAGTAGACTTACAGCTCTCTCATTTTTGTTGTGGATATATTTGCATCTGTCTATAATTTTATGAGATCAGTTGGTATTTTGCTTTGGAATTTTGTTAACAGTTTGTGCATTAGGAAATCTGTCTTTATATTCCTTCTTAAAAGTGCATGTTGCATAGCGTTGAAGACCATTTCCTTGACAGAGTGCTCTGACAAAAGACAAAGATAGTGTTCAGTGGACCAGAAGGTTTGAAAGTGTTTTCTAGTGAAATTGAAGTTGGATATCAAGAGTGTTAAAATGTGGAACTAAGGAGGAAAAGAGTTTAAAAAGTCAAAAACACAAAGATAGAGAATGAAACAGTGATTCCCCCTGTGGTGGTGGTGAAAAAATGGGGAGTTGTAGGTCAAGGATACAAAGAGGCAAATACATAGAGTGAACAAGTCCAGAGATCTAATGTGCAACCCGAGAACCATAGTTAACAATAGCGCATGAAATTCAGGATTTTTCCTAAAAGTGTAGTTTTAAGTGCTCTTGCCTCTCTTCCACAAATGGGTAACTATTTAAGATGACAGATGTGTTCATTTGATTGACTATAGTAACCATTTTATTATGTACATGTATATTAAAATATCATGCTGTACATTATAAATGTATGCAATAACATTCTGTAAAAAAGAAGAAAGTAGATAGGATGTTTTGAATCATGAAAGCTCATATTCAAGGTAGGAAGAACAATTGCTGCAAATTTATAAGTAAAACACTAGCTCAGATATAGTAACAGGTTATAAAAATCCAAAATTAGGCAGCACAACTATCTGAGATTCAGATAATAGAAGATCTTGTGTTAGTAGCAGATTGCAAGATTCTCAGATAAATCTGGGGAACATTTTAAACTAAATGTGCAGATTTAACAAATTCACTGTTTTTTAATGTACAAGTGTAGGATAGCTAGTAACTAGCAGTAAAATAAAATATATATGTTTTAAAATAGCTGCTCTTAAAATGATAACATCTTTGACATGCATTCTTGTTTTAAATAAGGAGTACTATCTAGTAGGAGCTGGCATACAGAGGGGACACAGCCCAGAGGAGCTCTCCTTAGTCAGAGGGAAGACTTCTTTGGACGCTGTCTTCTTCTTACTGTCCAGTTACCCACACAGCTTGTCCTTGGTTACGTGCCATAGAATTCAGAGGACCTGGAGGCAGAGTAGAACATACAAACAACAAAAGATGGCTGTGAGAATAAGCAAGTGACTGGCAAACACCTCTTTTGTTAATATTAGTTTCCTGTTGCTGCAGGAACAATTTATCATAAACGTAGTGGCTAAAAATAATATAAATTTATTATCCTACAGGACTGTAGGATTATATTTTTATGTCATCTTTGGTGGGGTATTATTCTATGTACCATATCTTTTTCTTCGATTTTATCATTTTCATTTTTACTGTATTTGCCTATGATTGAGTCATGTGATATTTTAAGAAAGTAAGATATGAAGAAGTTAATATGTTCCTGATTCTTGATATTTTGAAATTTTTTGATACTTTAATATAAGCCACCATTACTTGTTTAGCCTATTTTATTTATTTTTTACTGAGCTGGGACTCACCGGGGGAATCACTGTTTCATTCCCAGTGCGAGGCAAGTTCTTTACCATTGAACTGCTCCCAGCTCCATTGAGCAGATTTTAAAAAAAGGATCTGAAGGACAAATTAATGGTCATTATGTACTGAATGAAGTCTCTGACATAAATTTCACAGTAGAGATTAGATATATACAAAAGTTTAAGTTGTAAAAATATGTTGGTTTTAGTATATCAAGAAATTATTATTATTATATAACATTGTAATGGTGAAAACAATTTTAGTGATACTTCAGTAAATTAATTTATGTGGTAATTATCCAGAAAAAGTATTAAAAATGATTGATACCTTCAACATGAATCTCATCTACTAAAAAGCTTGGCTTATGCTAAAGATGTGATTGTTTTCTATACATTTATGAAATGACAAATAACATTATCAGTCCTATTCTTTTTGAAAAATGATGAGCCCTAAATTTCTGTTATTTAAGATCTATATTAGAGACCTAAAGCATAAGCTGTTTTTCTGTTCCCTTCTCCACATTTTTTAGGGGGTGTTGGTATCCAAACTATATTCTTAATTTAAATGACCAAGGATAAGTCTTATTTCTATGGTTTCAGTGATCACAAGCACTGTGATCTGAATCTGCAAAGTTAATGTGAGAGTTTTTAAAGTTTTCCATGAGGACATTAAATTGCAGACTTATCTCCATTTTAAGTATTATTTCTAAAGCATAAGAATACACAGAAAAGTGGTCCTTTTGTTAATCAGAGATCCAGTGAATACAACAGGTATCATTTTATCCAAGAGATGATAAAAAAGCAAAAAGGCTAAGGAAAACAAAAAAGGCAATATAGGATTAGAGAAACTAAAAGATAAGTTATCTGTTACTTAGTTTCCCAACAAAGAGTAAGAGAGAAGCATAATGGTGCTGCCAATCACCCATGTGAAGTAACTGGTAAGCTCAAAGAAGGGTTGGCAGAAAGGTTGCTTTACTCAAAAATACATAGATCTGGAAACAACCAAGATGCCCTTCAAAAGCTGACTGTGTAAACAAACTGTGATACAGCTGTATAATGGAATATTATTCAGTGGTGAAAAGAAATGAATTGTCAAACTATGAAAATATTTGGAGGAAACATGTATATTGCATAGTGAAAGACACTGATCTGAAAAGGCTATATAAGATTCCAACTATATGGTTTTATGAAAAAGACAAAACTATAGAGACAATAAAGCAATCTACGGCTGCTAGAAGTTTAAGGAAGAAAGGAGGTGTGGATAGGTGAAACAAAGACGATTTTTAATGGAGTGACTATTCTATATGACACTGTCATGGTGGATACCTGACATCATTCATTCATCAAAACACACAGAAAGTACAACACAAAGAAAGAACCCTAATGTAAACTATGGAATTTAATAATAATGTATCAATTATCATAACAAATGTGCCACACTGATGCAGGATGTTAATAAGAGGAGAAAGTGTGAAGAGGGAGAAAAGGGATGTATGGAAATTCTCATGAAAAAAAGTGCATTCATCCGGGATCTGGCTTGTTGGTAATAATATCCTGATCATAGAGTGAACTGCTGGACGACACAGAGATTCTGACTCTATCTGAAGAGTTAGCTTCCAGGCTGGGTGTTGTTGGTGTAATGGATGTCTGCTAAGGATCATAGCAGAGCCTGATTTGTCATGGGCTTTTATTCTCCTTTTTTGGAGGGGCAGGGATTGCACTTTGGACTCTCTCTTCATGAGTTATTTGAAAGGCAGTTGTTTTTATATTTCTTGCTGATCTCTGAAAGCAGAGGGCATATTCCATGAAATTGGGGCATGCCCCTTAACCTTTGCCTACCTGCACTTTTGCCTTGAGAGTATTTTATTAAAGTCTCTGAGACACTTTGAATTTTTCAGAAGGAGTCAAACTGACCACATTTGTCTCTTTCTGGTGTCAATTTCTTATAGCAACAGCCTCTAGATTATTTAAATTAATTCTATCATGTAGGCACTACTGGTTCTCATTAATTTGTATATAAAACATAAGCAAAGAGATGAAGTTTTCAGTGTTGATCAAGAGTAATCATTTCACTGTTAGTAAATACAGCTAAATTAGCCCAGAGTAAGAAAACTTTGTCATCAGTAGGGATAAATATTTATTTACATGAGTTCTTGTGCTCTCTGGGTAAAATATCCCATAATAAAATAAAAGTTTTACATAAAAGTTAAATTTTCCTTAAAGGTGTATACACAATACAAGAAAAGAAGATTCTGAATTTTTTGTTTAGTGTTGTTAGATCTGTAAAGGAAACAAACATTTTTCTCTTGAAGTTTTTTGATATTTTTGTAGAAAATTAATAGTATATTCATGTGGAAATATAATTAATATCATTTTCTTTAATTCTACACAGAATTATTTATAAACTAGCTTTAAAAATCATAAAATTGTAAATGCTGCTCAAAATAAAATGAACAGTTTGGTAAGGCATCTGGTGAAAAATAAAGATTTCCCTCAAAAATTCCCCGATTCTCAGTCACACATCTCAGAATCTTTTATATAATGATTTCTTGTATATTTTCTAGAATTATCTATGCAGATTCAGGCTTATACATGTAAGTATGTAATGCATATACTTTAGAATGAGATGGATTATATAAATATGTATTATATATATGTGCACATGACATTTTGGACATAAGCACATGTAAAACTCAGTTATGAGTATGGATGTGTATATAGATGAGGAATGATTTTATGGTTCTGGAATGTGCTTTGGAGAGAACAAGAATTAAATTTCCTTTAATTGTTGGAATGAACCACTAATGTACTCATCTAATACAGCAGACAATTCTTTGTCTCGAGTCATACAGCTCACATCTCGAGACTAGAGTAGAAGCTACTGTGATGGTTATGGTTCAAGGATGGATTTTCTGAGCCCATGTCAGCCTTGCAAAGCTTCAGTTCATAAATACACTGCAGTCTCACAGCATTCAGAACATGTCACTTACAACACTTCAAAAGTTTATGTTTGGCTGTTAGCCAAATAACACAGTCTTTGTTTGACTGTCAGTGGAAAATATTCAATTAGACAAATGTACAGTGGAATGAGTTCTTCCTACAGGATTTAAACTCAACAAAACATTGCCATATAATTTCAGTGGGACTCATAAAGCAATGCCACTCTGGATGTTAAATGAAATCAAATATGCTTTATTTTCTGGCATTTGCCTTTTGGATAGTTATAAACCTCCTTCATTCCAAAGATATCTTACTTTTATGGCAGAAACCCAGAATTACAAGGCAGCAAGTTTTAGTCTTTAAAATCCTCAGGAGAGTTCTCTGTAAGTGGAACTATTTGTAATTTTTGGCTTTATCATAGGGAGCTCATTGTTTATAAGAGAAACTCTTTGCATATCTGTATTGTCTGGAATGTAAAGGGAGATCTAATACTAGTTCATGAGCAGATATTTATGAAGTCTATTAACATTAAAGTCTATTTACTTTATAGTTGAGAGTGTTAACTATTTTCTCTATACCTAGTGGCCTTTTTTAAGGCTTATAACTCCTAAAATGGTTTTTCTCACATATCAGTACTACCCTATGCCACCATAAATTAATAACACACAGGAATGTAAACATACACACTCACAGACACATATACACACAGTCCTTAAGTGATTAATAAAGATAACTCAATAATAGTCATTTAGCACAAATAAAAGTATTTGTTAAAAAGCACAAAGCATAAAATGTGGAAGTCATAGAAAGGAAAGGGCTGACATTTACTTGCATGACTATAGTTTAATTCAAGGTTGCTTTGAGCTTCAGACATAGAACTTTTGATGGTAGGATAACAGCAATGGGGAATACAAATGAATTGTGAGAAGAGGCTGATGGTTGGGAGAGAAAGGCTTTGCTTTTGTATGAGGTTCTTAATTGAATCTTTTGGCTTTTTTTTTGCACAGTGATTATATAGCTTGATGTTTTATTGTTGGAACTGCCTGCAGAAATGGCATGTGGTAACTCTAGCTGTTGGAAAAGCTTGCTGGGAATTGGATGCTCTGTTCTATTAACTGGTACAAAGGCAAGATACCAATTTACATAATTTTAACACTGGTGTGGAATAAACAAGTGAGAGTAACATCAGCTTATTCTTTGAAGTGAGGGTCTAACCTCTTAATTCTCCTAATCATTGGTTACTTCAAATATAAGACATCCAAAAACTTAATACACTCAGATAGCTGCAAAAATTGTAACTTTGAACTTTGGGAGATCATTGTCAAAGCTTCTCTCCTCACTGTACAAGGTGTCTCTCCCTTAGTTTTGTCTACTTCGGCCAGGACTATTCAACATTCACTTCCTGTCCCGTTATATATTGACCTGCTCTGCATGCATTCCTTCGTCTTTCAGATATTGTAAAAGTACTTCAAATACTAAGTAGTTAATTTTAGAAAATCCTTGTTGGGGTGCCAGTGAATGTCAGACAAGAATGAGGAAGAGCATATCACTAAAGTGGCACATTTGTTTTCTCTGTTGAAAAAAAAAAGCGTATGTATTACAAATATACACAAACATATATGCATATATATAATTTATACATATATATTTCAATTCTTTTGTAAGGATATTAAAGTACAAAAGTATGTAAAGATGTAAAGTTCAAATTGTTTTACCTCTAAGTTATAGGATCTCTTATTTTAACGTCTGTCTTTCAAGATCTGTCCTACAATAAAAATGAAATCATAATGTTTGTTCTCTGTAATCTTTATTTTCAATTAATATATTTTGAAACTTTTGAACTTATATGAATCTCCCAAATTCTTTTTAACTACCATAATTTATTGTATAGTCACTATAGTTTAAATAATGTTTTAAAAGATATTTAGACTTTTTACTTTATCAACAAACAACAGCAAAACAACAAAACTATGATGACCATATAATGTACATCTCTTCACTTTTGACTAAATATTTACTTAGTTAAATTGCCTACAAATTGAGTTACTATGTGAAGGAAAAAATAAAAAGATCTGTTACTTAGGATAAATTTTCCCTCCATTATGTCTTTTCGTGTTTGCACTTCTAGGCACAAAATACTTTTCAAAAGCCCCTTGGAAGAAGATCTTTTCCAGTCCTTTGGATATTTGAGATTGAGTAGAAAAGGGAGTTTATGTGGGTAAATAGGTAAGGAAGGTATTGGTTGTATCTTTTAATTTTTCTGGCCTATTTGGTGCATGGAGGGCCATGCCACAGACTGGCTACTTCCAGACAAGGAGCTGTGAAATTGAGAAGTATTTTGGCAATTCACTTTTGTGAGGCTAACTAATCCTTTATTATCCACATTATTAATAATTAAAAAGTTCATGAGTTGAAAGGTAACATTCAACAGAGAAAGTCAAGCATAAGACTTATCATTATATAAAGTGTTTAATGTACTGTTTGATTATGAAATGAATTACACTGATTACCTAAGTGATGGGTTCTCTGAGTGACTGGGAATCTTGTTACAGGATTTTTATACCAAGAGGTAAAATCTAGAATGTGGAAAATTTGTAATGTTACAATTCTATGAATTGGTGAATAATAGGTTACTGCTTTTATTCTGACTAGACTATATTACTTAGAGATATATCATATAGAGCATTACGGATTTCCTTTTTAAAACATAGAAAGAAAGGAGAAGACACCTTATAATGTGAATGTTATATTCTTGTATTTAAGGGAAGCAAACTATCTTGAATCTTGTTGTACTTGGTCCTATTCTACTTCTTTCTATAGGTGATGAGTAGAAATTCATTTTATCAATGGACTTAAGCTCTGTATATAATTTTGCAGTGTTTCTCTGTGGTATTTATTAATTTTAAAAATATTGAAAACATGCTGAACATCAGAGAATACTCTCTTTCTATCCTAGCCTAGCTGAACAGCCTACCATTATAGATAAAAACACAATTACGAAACTTGATTTCAAATTTATCAACTTTTTTTCTTGATCAATTACTTATTCTGACTTCATTTAGTTTGTTCATCTCCAAACTAGGGTTAGTAAGCACCTACTTCCTCAAATTATTACTATGAGGATCAAATGAAGGCAGAGAATTGTCAAGTAGTCTGACCTACTGTGTTGTAAGAACTCAATCAATTTTAGATAAGATTGGAAGTATTATCTCCTGTTAGATTAAACACCTTTCTATCATCCTATACCAGATTTGATGTCTTACCTGTCTACAGGATCACATCTTTCCTTGGAGGAAAATGAAGTGTACCCAAATGGTGAAGAGCATTGACTCTGGAGCCAGAATGTGGATTCAAATCCAAGTTCATAGTATTATTTTAAGGAAGATACCCTATTGTACCTCAATTTTCTTTCCTGTACTTTATGTTTCAGGATTATCATGAGGATTCAATGAATTGGTACATGTGAATGAAGTGCTTAGTAGAGTACATGCACATGCCATCCCTATTTATAGTACATGATGCATGCTAAGCACTATTTGTACAGTATGATAACAACTGTACAACTGCATTCTGTGGTTGTCCTATTACCACTTCACCTAAAGGATGAAAGTTTCTGTCTCCCTTTCTCTTCAATTTTGTTCTCAACATGGCCTGACTGTGTGGGAAAAGTGCTCGCCTGTTAGGGCAGCCCTGATTCTTTGTCTGTCTGTGCCTGCATGCCCTCTTATATTTTAGTAGCAATGAAGTCAGAATAAGTAATTGATCAAGAAAAAAAGTTGATAAATTTGAAATCAAGTTTCGTAATTGTGTTTTTATCTATAATGGTAGGCTGTTCAGCTAGGCTAGGATAGAAAGAGAGTATTCTTCCTTAATATATCCTGATATTCTTTCTGAGCTTTTGGAAAAACCTGTAAGGACTATAATCAACCAGAATATAGTGGTCCTTTCTGGTGGGGAGGAGTCTAGTAGTCTTTAAAGAGAGTGCTGGATCTACCTGGGGATGAACTTCTGATATAGTTGCATGTGTGTCAATATCTGTATCTATCTATAGCTGATTCTGTATCTACTCCTGGGATCACTAAAATGGGTAGCTCTATTGTTCTCAGAAATTTTTGTACATTAGTTTGAAAATTTAATCCCTCTTTGATTAACTCTTTCAACTTTTTTGGAGTCTTGCTATTCATCTTGCTGTACCAGAAGATTTGAGAGCCCAGAAATGAATCCAATTATGCCTCGTTAAATTGTCCATTAACAAAATGGATCATATTTTGTTATTATATTTTCAGAGAAAAACAAAATACAGAAATGAAATCCTTTGTTGATTGGAGAAATTAAATTTCAAAAATATTAAACTCTGAATTCATTCCTAGTGATGACCCTTTTAGCAATAGAAGTCATACTTATATGTTCATATTAATAACTATAGTCTGAGCCTTCTTCCACTCGTAAGGCCACTCCTAAGGCTAGAGTTAGCCCCATACTGTTAATGCCTTTCACTGCTCCAAAACCACCTTGGGTAAAAAAAACTCTGCATGAGCAACACTTTCCAATGCAAATTTATCCTCAACTCTTCCTGGTATCCAAGCTTCCACTTTCACTTGTGAGTAGGGCAGTTCACATTTGCAGCAGTCAACTCTTCAAGCAACATTAATTGTCTTACTTCTGCACACAGCCAAACTCATGTGCTTGTTTCTGTTTTGTTCAAAGGCAAACAGGACCCCCAATATTTTATATTGTGCTATGGAGCTTCCCTTCTTATTACCTTCTGAAGAAGTTTCTTCTGTGGCCTTGCTGAACTAACTACAGGGCCATTCTCAACAGCTACCTGAATTTAAAGTTCCCCTACACACATTTTAAAACTTGTGCTTTCAGAGATTAAGGGGAAGAAAAGATACATTTCACAAGGTTGTGCTTCACTTCAGAGTTTTAATTTTCCAAGCCATAAGTATTGTCTATTAGCTGTTCAGAAGCATGAGAAAAGCACTTTCTATCTCCTTTACTTCTAAAGCAAGTGTTCCATTTCCCAAGGCCTCTGATTTCCCCTGATTTATCCCAGTGTCCCTCCAAATTTCAAGTATGTTTAAAAAAGTCCAATCTATAATTACACATTCATTTCTTGGTTTGAATAGGAAGAATACTGTATTGCTGGTTTAAAATTATTTAAACATTTCCTTTTTCTTTGTTTCAGATATTTACTTTCTGAGCATACTTTTTTTTTTTTTGGACACAATGTCTTTATTTTATTGCTTTGTATGTGGTGCTGAGGATCGAACCCAGGGCCTCACGCATGCAAGGCAAGCGCTCTACTGCTGAGCCACAATCCCAGCCCCCTGAGCATACTTTTTTAAAAAATATTTTGGCTTTGGGGTTTTTCCATCAGGTACAAGTAGTAAATTTCCCCAAAACCATTCTTTTGTTAAAAAGTAAACGAAAATGGAGCAAAACTAAACCCTTCCCACTGGCATCCTACTGAGGGTATTTTCACACAGGAAAGAGACTGTAGTAATAGGTTATGACAAATCATTTCACTTCTTTTCATTGGGTTTGTTCCTTTGTATATTTTCACCTTCCCTGCTCTTTTACACAGGGCAGAATTGTTTCTCCATCCTCTTAAAACTACCAAGTGGTTTGGGAAGTGGGTCTATTCTTCCCTGATCTTTTTAGACCCCCCCCCCCCTTAAACAGACTCAGTTTTAGAAATGCATCCATTTCTTACAGGACTGAGGCCTTCTGGGAAACTGAGGCAGCATGAAGAACCCCGTCCCCCCTTCAAACCCCAGTTTCTGCCATCAAGTCAGATTTCAGACATGTTGCTCAGAGTAACAGGCATGAGTTTATTAGAAAGGATGGGAAAGGGGGACACTCCCAAGGGAAACAGTAGGTCTTCTCAGAGAGGAGAGGGACAGCATGCTTCTCCTGCATTCCAGTTTTATTGGGGATCCCAGAGAAGTTTCCAGAAACCCACCCAGGTCCACCTCTTGACTTTTGACTGTTAGCAAGATGACATCAGACTTTCAAGTCTCCACTGCCATGACAACTCTAGGTCACTTCGGCTCATGCTGACCAGTTCTAATTGAATTCTTAACCATAAATTCTTATAGATTTTAATCTATAAGAAGTATAGATAAATTATAGGAGGAATTATTTTTATCTCCCTGAGTTTTTGGATCTGGCCTGTGAAAAGTGTCACTGAAGTCTCCCCCTTCAGAATAAGTTTGGCTCCTCTTATCGACATTACTTCAGGCTTGCATTTCTCCTGTAGATAACAGATACTTTTCTTAGGAATGTGACACATCCTGTCCTCTTAAGCCAGGCAGAGCTGCAGGTTAATTGCTTCTTGGAAAAGAAAGCAGAGTGTGCCCATTTTATAGAATTATTCCCTTAAATTAGTGTTTCCACCACTCACATCATATTCATCAAAAATAATTCCCCCAATTACTCCAGTTATTAACCCTTTCTCCACTTACAAAGAGGGCCTCAAAACTTTATCTTTTTTCCATATTTGGAAGTCTATTCAACTTACTTGTGAAATCTTCCCATTCTATTCAATCAATTTGAGTCGAGAGCAAACATTTCTAGACTTGTCTATATAAACATTTGTATTGAGGTTTATCATTTTTCCCCATATTTGTTGAGCTTTGCTTCTACAATCTCCATCCTTCCCTAAAGAAATTTCTATCTTTCTGTAGATCAGTGTGTGTGTCTGTCTTCATTTCTCTTTCTTTTTTTCTAATTGCTTTTGAGAATGCAAAAGAAGTCTTTAAAAAACTGTATCCCATTAAGAATTCCATATTTTTAATCAATGTGAAAATAGAGAAAACATGAAAGACAGAGATCTTTGGTTACTTTCTGTTTTATGCCAGACCAGCTGCTATCTAAATTGGCTATCTAAATCTGGATTGATCTTAATAGTGCATTTAATTAAACTATTTAGTTTGTACTTAGGAGTGCCTATTAGAATGCCCACTGGCTTATATCCTGACATCAGATGCTAAGAGAGTTTGATCCCTTTTAATCTTTCTTTCTTGGAATTGAGTTTGAGTTATTAGAAATGGAAAAGAACACATATTACCCTCTGTGTCCTCAAACAATTTTTTAAGTACTTCTCAGCTTCCTTGCCATAATTGAAACCTTGAGGACTAATTTCCACTATGCTACTTTTAAGTGGATTTCATTTCATCTGCTATATGCTATGAACTTGAAAGCCTAGGAACAGAAGTTGGTAGCTTTCTGTTGGTGCCTCCATGTCATTCTGCTAACTCCTCTGGACTAGTTTGTTAGGGCTACCTTTACAAAATGCCACAGACTGGGTGGCACTTAAATAGGAATTCATTTTCTCACAGATACAGAGGATAGTAGTCTGGATGAGGTGTTGCCAAGGTGGTTTCTTCTTAGATCTTCTTAGATCTTTCCTTGCCAAATCAATGTGATCTCCCTGAGTTTTCACACTGTCTTCCCTCTGTGGACATCTGGGAAGTAATCTCCTCTTCTTTCTTTCTTTTTTTTTTTTTTTACAATTTTATTTATTTTGTAATCTCCTTTTCTTATAAGGGCACTAGTCACCTTGGATGAGGGTCCACCCTAATGATCTCATAAACTTTAATTACTTCCTTAAAAACTCTATCTCTCCAAGCATTCACATACAGAGTTATTGGGATTTAGGACTTCCTCTTATGAATTTGGGGGAAACAATTTAGCCCATAAAACTCTCCTACTTATTCTTGCATCTTTGCAAAAAAGTCTCCACTATCCTGTTTCTCTCTTGATTGTTGATAACCTCTGACCTTACTTATTCAGACAAGAAATTTATATGTTTATATACTTAACTTAAAAGTCTTCTAATATATATAATTTCAAATATTATATGTATATATATATATGATTTCAAATACATACACACACACACACACACACACACACACATTCTTAACAATCTCTAACTTCTTTCTCCCCCTGGTTCATCCTTGGCAATATTTTCTAATTTACAGAGAAAACAGAAGCCTTCATCCTTTTAAGGCCAAACATTCCCATCTATTTGGGACACACTGTATATCTGACAATAAAGTGTTTATTTGTACATACTTCAAGGGCACCTCAAAATTATCGGTAAATACTTTCCCCCAAATCAAACTTCTCCTTTTGCAATATCATTTGTCACAGTGAATGTTACTTTTGCATTTGTGGTACTGCAAGCTAGAGATTTTGACATCCCCTTTCTCCTGCTCTTTATATTCCTTTCTCAACTTTTGTAGTTTAGTTTCTAAATATCTCTTTGTCTATTTATATCCTTTACCTCTCAACATTTACTGCTCATTACCATTTCCTGTATCTCCAAGTGTGCAGGAAATGTATCCTTGTATCCTTGATAATCCCCAGAAATTTTTTCCCACTGCAGACAGAATAGCATTTCTAAACATAAATATAGTATTGTCACTATATTTAAATTTCTTCTAAGTCTGCTAGATTTTCCTCCATTCTTGTGTATTTTTCTTTCAATTAGTTTTGTCTTATTTATCAAAATACACTATGATAAACATAGGAGATTCTCAATAAATATTTGATGAATTAAGAACTAAATGCATGAATGAGAAATGGATCAATATCTGTATTTTGGGGGGAAATAACATTGGAATCAAATTAGTAAGGTAATTTTAGGAAATTAAATGATAAACATGCATAGCACTCATGTAAATGAATTAGTCTTATATGCAAGGTGAATTTGAATCATCAGACAGATTCTTTAACATCAACTGTAAAATTGTCTTCACCAATCTTAATGTTGATTTAGTTACTTTTTTACCTCTTTATTCATCTTAAATTGAATTATTCTCTCATCTTTATAACTATAGCCTTAGTTTAGGTAACTAGTCTTTTTCATTTTGTTTCCTGAAGGAATACTCCAACCAGTTTTCATAAATATGGTATCATATTCTTCTAATCCCTTTTTAACCCAAATTTTCCATCATACTGATCTTTTAAAAAAATAACATATTAAGTTACTTCCTAGCTTATAGACCCTCAGTGCATTCACCTTTGTTTTCAGGATGCAATATGAAGCCCCGAGCATGAGTTTTCCATCGCTCTGTCATGGCTCTCCACATTCCCTTATATTATATTATAAATATATTACAAAAAAGAATGATGAATTAATATATTTAAAATGTTTGTTAAAACAGTGGAAAACATTATTATAGAGCATTAAAGTTATCTGATTATCCCTCAATTTTGTGATCATGGATTTAATTGCAATGCTGTGGCATAGGAATTGATATTGCTAGTCTTTGTTGGAGACATGTCCAGGACTACTGAATTCTACTGATTCAGAATTTATATTACAGTTGTCCCCAAACTATTTTTGTGAAAAAGAGGGCAACAAAATAGTTTTCCTTAATTAAGCTGAAATTAGTTTGCCTTGATTTTAGTATCCTGAAAATCTAACAATGTGTTTTTACTGGTTAGTGGAGACCTTCTATTACTCAAATGTGTATATTAGATAATTAAGTTAGACAGTGGTTAGAACTAAACAGACGTTGTCTTGGGTTAGTATGTAAGTCATCAGGTAATTATTATTTTTTTGAAATGATGAATCTCAATTTCATAATTATGTTACTTGCTTTATATTTTTATATTTTTTATTATTTTTCTCATCTGATACCCAACTAGTATAATATTTCACTAAAATCTGTAATTCCCAATTTTCTCTTTGCTTTTTTTTTCAAATATGTAAATTTGCAGAGAGGGTGATCTTTATGTGCCAATTCACTGAAAAATATTGGCAAGAATTGCAAAATTCTGGGGCTAGAGTTTGTGGTTCAGTGGCAGAGCACCTGCCTAACATGTGTGAGGCCCTGGGTTCGATTCTCAGCACAACATATAAATAAATAAAATAAAAGTCCATTGACAAATAAAGAAAAATTGCAAAAATTCTGCTGAAGACCGAAATAGAATTTGTAGTTAAATATGCGACAAGGGGCTTTTTGATTTGAGAAGTGACACTTTTTTTTCTAATTAGTAATGTAAGGATACTTGTCCAGCTTGGAATAAAACCTAGCTATATATATATGTTAAAGTCAATTTTCTGCTAGCATTTCCAAATCAAAATAAATACAGGGTAATTTATATCCCAAAATCTATGCTGAAAAATGACTTCAGATGACAACAGTTTGAAGTAGCTGATTATTTTGAACCTTCTCTGCAATAGCCCTCATTTTGGTCTTTTAAATCTGTAAGTGACCAGACTGCCTTTACAAAGGGGCTCAAATCTGAAAAGCTTTCCTTATTTTTATCCTTCATTTTTCTCTTACCATTTGACTAAAGTTGTGGCATTTTTGACTTTTGTTAAACAAACAAATAGTAATCTAAAGTCATCTTATTTATAGATAAATATTAATATGGTATAAAAACCATAAAAATGTGAAAACAGCATAGCTTCAATTAGGAGGAATTTGTATTCATGGGTAGATAAAATTAACCCTATGGCAGAATATCCATATAAAATATCTATTTTTGCAATTTGATGTAGCACAACATGAAGAGACAATTACTAAGAAGAAAAATTTATCTTCCTTTATTTCTCAATTTTTATCTGTTAGTGGGCTACAAAAGAAAATAGCAATAATTAGTTGTTTATATTTATGAACAAAATTATTAAAGCTATTAGGCTCAGCCTAAGTATAGCTAACACAGAATGATTTTCTTAAGAGGTAGCACTGAGAGAAATGAGTGCTCATCAGTGTCAAAGGGTTGCACTAAAATAGACAAATAAGACTGATATATAAATAACCATATATAAACCAATTAATATTCAATGGGAAAACTGATATCTGAGAGATATTATAATAATCAGATAGCATTTGCCAACTACTACAAAATCATTGATGGAATAAGGATACAGTAAAATGACTACTTTATTTTCAACTAGCCAATTATTTTGTTGCAGCAAAAATTGGCTTTAGTTCAGTGGTTCTTAAACAGGGAAATATAAACACATTACCCAAGCCAGAACAATAGTGGGATGAGGGGTGGGAGGGGGATGCTGGAGAGTATAAGAGTAGTGGAATTTGCACCATATGCTCTAATTTGGATTTGGACAGCTTTTTGGATGTCTTTGGTAATAAACAGGATTTCTGCTTTTTGTCTTCTTGATGTGAGGTTTATATTTGGAGGAAAAAAACCCACTAGTTTAAGGAAACAAATGAAGACCTTCTGGTTTGAATATTTATTTTAATGAGAAGAAAGCCCGTTTGGATGAAAAAGGTGAAGAAAAAGCAAGTTTATACTCCCCTGATGTGCTCTATGATCACGTCTGTCTTATCCAGCTCTAATTTTCTTTGATTTTAACTCATCTGTATGACCAGACATCTGTGAGTATTTATGCCTTTTTTGGTTATGTGCTGTCCCGTTCTGGCTATCCATCAAATCCAGAACAGACTTCCCAGCAATGTTTTGTACAAAATGTAGAGTAGAATGATAACTGATTAGCATTACGTGATAAATGGACATTCTTCAGCTGAAACTGTAAAGTGCAAAACAGCTGAGACAACATATGAGCAGGAAATACAGTGCACAGTCTGTCTCTTGCTTCATGTTCACCCAGCTTATTTTTTATTGCTACAATTCAAAACCATATACAGTTCAGGCACTGTATATTCTATATAGCAAATATAAAAATAGGCTGATCCCCTTTTGTCTGCATATATTTTGGGGAAGATATCTTGATGTTATATTCCAAGGATCATACATTTATTAGTAGCGTATAGAAAAAGATAATGCTCAAGGTTGCTGACTATCTTCTGCTAAAACTCTTGGTCGGGTGGTTTACCTCTCCCCCAAGTGCTCTAGAGTCAAATCTCATGTCTTTTAATTTGTTCAATTTGATTAATCCCTTGATGAATCCCTGAAATAGAATTAGATTTGCTAACTAAAAGCCTACAGAATAAAGGAGAAAATGAGTCTGGGTGGGGTCTGAGGTAATAATTGTTGCCCTGTCCTAAAAGTCCTAGCTATTTATCACCGGCCAACTGTTATTCTGCAGTAGCATTCAGACCAGTGATCACAAATCTCCCATTTCATTTTAGGGAGGTTAGTAATCCAATTTTTTAAAAATGTTATGTTTCCTAATTTAAAAATTTTACACACACACACACACATACACACACACACACATTCACTCATGCACACACGTTTTAAATACTCTAAGGACCAACCTTCAACTACTGATATTTAATTTGTAGGCTTTTTGAAACCTCCGTCTTGGATATTTTTAAAAAGCTTTTATTTATATGAGATGACAAATACATCATTTCATTTATATGAGATTTGTAAGAGATGACAAATATGCATTTAAAAGCATAACTATCAAAGTTTTAAGTATACTGCTATATTGCATTGTATCTTATTACAAAGTGTCTAGATTGATTTATTAGGAACTATCAGTGTTTGATAAGAGTATTACATTAAGTAGTAGTCTGTTGTAGCAATTTTTATTAATTGGTAATTATTAGTTCAGCTGGAAGTATTCTAATAGATCCTTTACCCAACCCACTGTACAGATGAAACCAATTAGTCACTTCAGCACAGTAGAAATAAGCAATTACTTGCACTCAGATGCTACTCCCAAGTTGCCTCTTGGTGTCCTTTTCACTACATCAAGCTTCTCTAATTGTAATAATGGGAACAAGGGTTAGATTATGACTTACTTAGAACCAACTGTTATAATAAGCCTTTCAGTTTGTAATAGTGAGAATACGGGAAACATTATGGTTGCCTAATACAACCTTGAAAAGGGGTTTTAAGCTAATAACCTAAGGCAAAGTCAAGAAGATTTTTAAAACAACACGTTACTTTTTATATCATTTCAGTGTGATCAGATCCCAGAAGTGGCAGGGTGGTACTTTGGTATGATACAAACGATTCTAAAAAAATTTTGTAAGTGGTGATTTTGTTTACTTACCGTTTTATTTTTCCTTTAAACAATACAACTGAATTTCTTTCAAGTTTTAAATTTAAGAAATTTTAAAGTCAAATATATAGACTAGAGTCATTAGCTAATCAAAAATAGAAATATTTTAGTGTTTTAAAAATTGGTTTATTGAATTAATATTTCTTTTGGTTCAGAAATTAAATTTCATTTGTCATTATGGCAGTCCATTCATTAATGTATAAAATCAGATAACCATGTCAAAGATTTAACATTTCTAATTGTTGTAATTCTTCTTGGCCTCTGGGTATTCATTTCCCCCCCATGGATCAGAGTAAATTAAAATTTAGATAATTACATCTATTTCATCAGGAAATAATAGTTTTTTTCTTTCCTGTTAAACATAATGCTTGTACATTTGTGAGCATGAAGACTGTGGTTATGTACCATCTGGTTAAATTATATACTTCTTTCAGATTATGAATTTACTAGTTTCAGGTAGAATTATGTTAGGTTTCTACATATTTTATTTGTTTGGATTTGAAAACTATTTGTAATAGCATAAAACCTTTGCAATATTTTAAGTTGAAATTTTGAAGATATATTTAAATTTGACATTTAATCTTTTTTAAAAAGCATATTTGAAAATTTGTTAATGTTTTCTTAAAATTTCATTTCTCCAAATTCATTTTGCATTTTGATAAGATTTTATTATCTTATTATGCTTCTAAGATATTCAAGACAATTTATTATGATGTACAAATTGGGTAAAAAAAGCATTTTGAGGCAGTGACCGATAATGTAATGAAGTTTACATTTTGTTCTTTAAGATATCAATTACTTTATGCTGCTATAGGAGTTTCAGGTGCCATATTTTAGATGTCTCACCTTATTCATTATTTATTTTAAAATATTAGGTCAAGTAAGTTTAACAGTGGACTTTCACAAACAGTGAAATCTAATGTAGAAATTGGGTCTCCTAACTATGTTAACCTTGAAGCTCCTTCTCACAGCTATTAGTGGGCAGCCAATTCAATCTGTCCACTGACCTTTTTCAGTATACCTGTTCTCCAATGTTAAATCATACATTATTATGCCTTTGCTTGTTTACAATATCGTTGGCTACTGATATGAACACTTTAAAACTCTTGGATTGACTACATCCATCAAACCTGGGTTTTAGTACTGTTTCTCTTCTCTTCATCTTTGGCTTTCCTCTTTGGCTATGATTTGTATGAGTCCTCTCGAAACAAAACAGGTTTGTATTAAGCAAGAAGAAGGGAAAACGGATGCATAATCCACATACCCAACAATATTTTTAAAGAAATAATACACAAAATTAAATCATAGACGTCCCATGTTAAAATAGTGCTTTGACCCAAAGAAGATAGACACATACAACCAAAGTCAACTTACTTGCCTTTAATATCAAAAGTTTATGGTGGTGAAATAAATTAGTTGATTATTTCATGAAGTGACTTCATTGCCTTCTCATGAGAATTGTAAGTAAAAATACTGCTAGAGGAATGTATGAAATGTTAGTCATCTCTGTTCTAATATTATCTCTTGGGAGTCTCTAAACAATGTTCCCATGACATTTGGTAAGATTTCATTTCAGTGCTTAAACACTCTTCATTACTATTTCTAGAATCACAGTGTTTTTCCATGGTATTTTGGAATTTTGACTTTATTACAAGGAAAACTATTAATGCTCTGTGTATATTGTAGGATATTTGTTCTAAGCCAGGTAAGTAATTGCTTCAACTAGGTTTTACAGTTAAAAGTATACTGATGTAATAAGCAGGCATGAACTTCAAAGATATAGACAAAAGTAAAGATTAGATATTCCCTGCATTTTCTTCTCCCACACATTACCTGAGGCAGATATGGTGAGAGGAGTTACCTAAACATTGCTGTTGTGTTGCCTCATTCTTTCCTCATTATTTTCTATTATTTAATCATCTTTATTGTTTAATACCTTACATGTTTTTTCCACCTAGTTTGTCCTCATATAAAAAGTCAATGCATAAACAACAAAGACGCTTTTTATTCATGAACATGCGTAGCTCTTCAGTAACATGCAAGAACTCGTATATGTTGCAGATGGTGGAGGAGTAACCGAGTGCATATTTATGTTTGTATGTGACTGTGAGTTTGTGCCAACATCTTCCTGTAAACGGAAACCTTCCAGATCAGTTATGTTTAGTGAAAAGAACTGCTCAAAGCCTGTTTTATGTGTAAAAAGAAGAGGAATTCAAATATATTTTGGGGATTCTGAAAGGCTTATGCTGCCTTTTCTCCTACCCCAAATATCCACTATCTTTTACCCACTGATTAATTCTTGTGATTCTGCTGTAAGAATTTAATTTCCAACTTAAAGCCTTTGAGCCTAATGATGATAAAATATTTTGGAAGGTTAATATGTAAATAGTTTGTCATTAATGTGAAAGAAAAAATGGACAATTTTCCTCAGTAAGAGGCTTGTGAAGTGATTTTGAGAATCTTAGCAGTTCTAGAAAAAAATTGTTAACTATTATAAACATGGAGAAAGGAATTCAAAATACACAATAGGCTTTTAATATTGATTATCATGGAGTTGGGATTTGATGGTGTGATGGTGGGGAGCAACAGATAAATTATTTTTAAATGTATACATTTTTTACAGTGCTTTATTTGTGATAATATATATTAGTCAAAAGTATTATGAAAAATGTAAAGTAAAATAGAGTAGGGGAAAAGAAGGTCATTAAGTGGGAAGGAATCCTATGGGAGAAGGCAATCCATAAAGTTTCCATAATTTTACAAATAACTATTCTATGAGGGCCACAGGGTGGCTATCAAATAAACTTTATGTGACCTATTAATGAAGATTTTGTGAATGCAGTATGTAGGCTCAAAGGTTCAGCTGTGATGATTCCCCAAACAGATGGTATTAAAAATCATTCTGGGGTTTAATTTAACCTACTAGTTTAATTAACCTACTATGGTGGTTACATTTTATCATCTGGCACTAGATAAGCAACACCGTAGGAGGCCAAACTTCAATCCTGGGTAAAACACAACAATAAAACAATAGGGCATTGACCTAAAAACAATGTTATAACAACATTCAAATAGAAAAAAAAGAAAAAAAATGTTTGCCACAATAATGTAATATACTTGTGAAGGATGGCAAAACTTTTCCATAAATACTAATGGTGTTTAGGTTAATTCCACTTTTGTTTAGAAAGCAGAGTTATGTGCCATACAAACATAAAAGCCCTTGGTTCTATTCTTTGTATGGCACACAGTTCCACTTCTGGAAGGGAAGGTAATCTTAAGGAAAAATTCTGTAGCAGAAAGAAAACACATATAATAGAGATTCTCATTTTAGCATTATATCTGAATTATGGAAATATTAACCTGACTAATAATGGAGAACATACTCGTTAATTAAAGCACATCATAATTGCATAATAAAAATATATAAATTTGTGTGTACAGATAATCGCATTTATATAGAGAAGGATAAATATTGAAGGGCATGTTAAGATGAAAATATTTATATTTGATAATAGGATAATGAATAAACATTTTGTGCATTTATAACTATTTTCTACTGAGATACAAAGCAATCTTGGGAAGGAGATAGCTCAAACTAACTGTGCGGTTAAGAGTCATATGTTTGTGTGAGAAATGGCCTACTTGTATGTTTCTGTTTTTACTTTCAGAAGTGCCAAAAAGTTAACAATCAGCCCACCTTTAGAGACTGTATTATAGATCTGAGGTACTGCACAATATTGGAGTGTTTAATATTTTTTAACCATACAATTCAGTGGTTTTTAGAATATATACAGAGTTGTACATCCATCACCACTACCTAATTTCAGAATATTTTTGTCACTCAAAAAGAAATATTAGCAGTAATTTCTCATTCTCCCCTTTTTTCAGACCCTAGAAACTGCTAATCTACTTCCTGTCTGTTTGGATTTGTCTCTTTGGGATATTTCACATGAATGTTTTCATACAATGTAATCTCTGTGTCTGGCTACTTTCAGTTAGCACACACTTTTCAAGACTCATCATGTCATAGCAAATATCAAAACTTTGTTGACTTTTAAAGATGACTAATATTCCATTGTTTGTATATACTACATTTCTGTGTTCATCAATCAATATACATTTGTGTTGTCTCTACTTTTTGACTACTATATGAATGACACTATGACTATTCATGTCCAAGGATTTGTATAGGCATACATTTTTAATTCTCTTGGAAGTATTTGTTGAGTATCTCTTATCCAAAATGCTTGGGAAAAGTCTGAAGTATTTCAGATTTCAAAGCTTTTTTGGATTTTGAAATATCTGTGTAGACTTTATTGGTTGAGCATGAAAATCTAAAATATAAAATTCTACAAAATCTGAAACTTTTTGAGTGCTGATGTAATACTCAAAAAGTTTCAGATTTCAGAGCATTTTGGATTTCAGATTTTCAGATTATGAATGTTTAATTTATTAACCTAGCTGTGAAATTACTGGATCATATCACAAAATTATGTTTAACATTTTTAGAAATTGGCAAATTGATTTCCACAGGCCTCTGTCATTTTATATTTCCATCTGCAGCATATGAAGATTCCAATTTATCCATATCCTTGCCAGCACTTGTTATTAATTAATCTGATTTTTTGAATGTAGACATCCTACTAGGCATGAAGTGGTATCTCATTGTGATTTTTTAAAAATTTATTTATTTATTCTAATTAGCTATACATGACAGCAAAATACATTTTTTTTTTAGTACTGAGGACTGAACTCAGGGGTACTCGACCACTGAGCCACATCCCCAGCCCTATTTTGTGTTTTGTGTAGAGACAGGGTCTCACCGAGTTGCTTAGCGCATCACCATTGCTGAGGCTGGCTTTGAACTCGTGATTCTCCTGTCTCAGCCTCCCTAAATGCTGAGATTACAGGCGTGCACCACCGCGCCCAGCTAGCAAAATACATTTTAATTCATAGTATACAAATGGAACACAATTTTTCACTTCTCTTGTTGTACACGAAGTAGAGTCACATCATTCATGTCATCATTATACATGTATCTAGGGTAATGATGTCTGTCTCATTCCAACATCTTTCCTACCCTCACACCCCCTTCCTTCTCCTCCTTCCCTTTTGCTGTATCCCAAGTTCTTCCATTCCTCCTGTGCTCCCCCTCCCCATTATGGATCAACATACACTTATCAGAAAAAATATTCGGACTTTGTTTTTGGGTATTGGCTTACCTTACTTATCATGATATTCTCCAATGCCATCAATTTACCTGAAAATGCCATAATTTTATTTTCCTTTAATGCTGAGTAATATTCTATTGCATATATATACCACAGTTTCTTTATCCATTCATTTATTGAAGGGCACCTAGGTTGCTTCCACAGTTTAGCTCTTGTCAATTGAGCTGCTATAAGCATTGAAGTGGCTGCATCACTGTAGTATGCTGTTTATAAGTCCCTTGGGTATAGACTGAGGAGTGCGATAGCTGGGTCAAATGGTGATTCCATTCCAAGATTTCTAAGGAATCTCTATACTGATTTCCAGATAGGTTGCATTGATTTGCATTCCCACCAGCAATGTTTGAGTTTGCCTTTTCCCCCCACATCTTCACCAGCACTTATTGTTGCTTGTATTCTTGATAATTGCCATTCTGACTGGTGTGAGATGAAATCATAGAGTAGTTTAGATTTGCATTTCTCTAATTACTAGAGATGTTGAACATTTTTTCATATATTTGTTGGTCAGTTGTGCATCTTCTTCTGAGAAGTGTCTGTTCAGTTCCTTAGCCCATTTATTTATTGGGTTATTTGTTTTTTTGGTGTTAAGTTTTTTAAGTTCTTTATATATCTTGGAGATTAGTTCTCTTTCTGATGTGCACATGGCAAAAATTTGCTCCCATTTTGTAGGCTGTTTTTTCACCTCATTGAGTATATCTTTTGCTGAGAAGAAGCTTTTAGTTTGACTCTATCCCATTTATTGATTCTTTCTTTTATTTCTTGCACTTTAGGACTCTTGTTAAGGAAGTCAGGGCCTAATCTGACAAGATGAAGATTTGGGTCTACTTTCTCCTCAATTAGGAGCAGGGTCTCTGGTCTAATTCCTAGATCTTTGATCCACTTTGAGTTGAGTTTTGTGCATGGTGAGAGATAGGGGCTTAATTTCATTTTGCTGCATATAGATTTCCAATTTTCCCAGCATCATTTGTTGAAGAGGCTATCTTTTCTCCAATATATATTTTTGGAGCCTCTGTCTAGTATAACTGTATTTATGTGGGTTTGTCTCTGTACTATGGTCTCTGTACTAGGTTTACAAATCTATTTTGGTGTGAATGCCATGCAATTTTTGCTACTACTGCTCTGTAGTATAGTTTAAGGTCTGGTATTGTGATGCCTCCTGCTTCACTCTTCTTGCTAAGGATTGTTTTGACTATTCTGGGTCTCTTATTTTTCCACATGAATTTCATAATTGCATTTTCTAGTTTTTTGAGGAATGTCATTGGGTTTTTTATTTTAATTACATTAATTTCATTTGTTTCACAAATGTTGAGTATGTGAGGGTGGGAAAAGAGAGAGAAAAGAAAAGAAAAAGAAAAAAGAAAAAATATCTGGAAGGAAAATTAAAGGATTATTTCTGTTGGAGTTCAGTAAATTTCCTGCTTCCCTTGTCATCCAGTAGGGGAGGTTGTCTTTGTTTGCTGGTATCTCAACCCTCAGGATGGTGAAGGTTATTAGAGGGTGGTATGGTTGGTCTTGGAGGTGGAACTCCTGGAGATGGGGTATACCACTTGTTGGTCGTGTTGGAAGACTGCACCCCAAGGATCTCTTTTGGATCTTGCTCATGTGATGCGGGTGCTTAGTTTTATCCCTTTATAGCGCCTGTACACCCACAATTCCTGGTCTCTAATTTAATCTCTAAACTGTATCTCACTCACCCCCTCCTTTTCCACTTCCCAATCAGGAACCTCTCTCTCCAGAGGTCCTGTGGGCTGCATTTGGGGCCTGCACATCTGTCACAGAGAGCTTATTTTTATCTGGCAGATCAGGACCAGGCTATGCCAGCTATGAGCTGCTCACGTAGCTGTAAGCACTATGCCGGGTTAGTGGCTGGCAGCAGGAACAAAGGGTTTGGGGGACTATAGGTACCTTGATATTGCTTCTAGGCCCCAGCCAGTGTCCCAAGATGGAGTTGCCCCACTAAAGATAATGATGGTGATAGTGAGGATAGCCCAAGCTGGCGTGGAAGGTGTCTCAAGAGGGAGGGGGCCACTTTCATAGATGGGGCATTGGAGTGGGCTGGGCGGTGGAGTTGGGTGATGTTTTTGGAGATGCAGCTCTGTGGTGTGCTGTGCTGTGGTGGGGTGGCTGTCTTCATACCCTGTCCATTGTCCCCAGGCACAGGCTACCACATGGAGTGGACTATGGCAGTAGTTGCAGTATCCTAAGATGGGGGTGACCAGGGAAGCCCCATGTTGGTAGATGAGGATCTGCATGGGTGCGGCTGTTAGGGCCCTGTAATAATTCTCAAAGAAAAAATATTCCCACTACTTGAATCCCAGGTCACTGAAGGACAAGGAATGCAGCCCCCCTCTAGCCTAGCATCTTGAATTCTCTCATTGTAATTTCATTTTTAATTTCTTTAATGACTAATAATGTTGGGCATTTGTGTGTGTGTGTGTGTTGGTCATTTTTGTATATCTGAGGAGAAATGTCCAATTCAAAGATAATTTTTAAATTGTGCTTTTTGTTGTTTTTGAGTTGCAATGGTTCTTTATATATTATAGAAACCAGTCTCTTCCTCATCGGCTATATTATGAAAACATATAAAATATGGTAAAGAAATATTAAAATAATTATTTTATTATTGTGGGATGGAAGACTAGCTAAACATTTTGGCACTTTTATAACTTTTCACTTTTATTCTCAAAACCAATTTGAGGAAGTCTTCATTGGCAGGAGGCCACAGTCTTCCTTCTCATCCTCTTACTTCGGATTGTGTCCTCAACCCACCTGCACCAGATTGGTTCCAAGATGGGGGCCTACACAGATGCAGCATTCCTAGTCTTTCCAGGACCAGGTTTAAAGTAGTGGAAACACTATTTCTCAGTGAGTTTTTAAAGGACACCCAACAGCTGCCTCCATGCAGGAACTCCACTTGTGTGCCTGCAGGGTCACCAAGCCCCAGTGTTTGCACAGGACCCCAGCCGCAAGCTGGCGCAGGACTCTGACCCATTGCTGGTACAAAACTGGCTCCTGCACAGGATCCCTGGCTCCAGAGCCCACACACCCTGCAGGATCTTGGTCATCCATCCACACAGGACCCCTAGCCCGTTGCTCCCACTCAGGACCTCTGGCTCCCATGCAGGACCCTTGGCTGCTATTCTTGTGTGGATCTCCATCTACCAGGGTGGAACCTCCCTGTTTGCCTACACCTGGGGACATAGGACAGGATCTAAAGATAAATGTTTACTTCTGCATCTTGGAACACGTCACCCAACACCACTGCCTGGCCTGGCCCTTCACCCTATCTCTGAAGCAGATGGCTTCTTTGTGAGACTCTTGCTTCACCATTTTTGACCTGAGTGAGCAGATACCAGTAAGCAACAGATGACTCCACCTACTGGAAGAGAAGGGACGCAATCCTGTTTATTTACATTGAGACATTTTATTTTTTATTTTTTTCCTTCTACTCCTTTTTTTTTCTTTTTTCTCTTTTCTTCTTTCTTTTTCTTCTTTTATCTCTCTCACTCTTTTTCCACCCTCACATCCCTAATGTTTGTGAAACCAAGTATTTTTATGCATTAGGCTACTGTGGACTAGGATATCTGATTAGTATACTACGGTTGTATTTTATAGTCTTGTAACTTCCACCTTTACATGTTTTATTTTCCTTAATTTTTAATGTTTCCTCATTAGTTGTCTCTATTTCTTCCTACTTCCTACTTACTTGTCTTTCTCAAGTCTCTTTCTCTTTTTGATACTAATACTCAACTTCTTTTGGATTCCTCTTTCATGCTTTCTAGGATCTAATAATTATATCCTCATTTCTGACCTCCCTAACATCTCATCCTATGCCCAACCCCCAGTTCTCTCTAGCTCACCAGCAGAACTGTAAACACTTTTGGAAACCTATGGTTTATATAGTAGATGCTAATGGAACTCATAATTTCTGTATATTGTAACAAAGCTGTAAATGTACTTAGGAGCTATTAGGAGCTACTTGGTTTGAAACTATATATTGTTTGTATTGAGGTCTGTCAAGTGAGAGGTAATGGAACACTGTAGGGAATCTATAAGCCTACAGGATAAAAATGGTAACACCTCGGATCTGCAGTGCTAGAAGAGAAGACCCATAAACAACATGAATAAACAAGGGAAGAAAGTGCCCCAAACAAACCAAGATACTACATTACTACATTATTAGAATCCATGATCAGCACAGCAGAAGAAATGTCAGAGAAGGAGTACATAATTAAAATGTTCTGTGACTTAAAGGATGGTATAAGAGAGCAAACCCAGGCAGCAAAAGATCATTTTGATAAAGAGCTACATAGGCAAATACAGGAAGCAAAAGATTACTTCAATAAGGAGATACAGATTCTGAAAAAGAACAAAACAGAAATTTTCAAAATGAAAGAAACAATAAACCAAGGTAAAAACTCAATAGAAAGCATCACCAACAGATTAGATCATGTGGGAAGCAGAACCTCAGACAATGAAGACAACATATTTAATCTTGAAAATAGATTTGACCACACAGTGAAGATGGTAAGAAACCATGAACAGAACATCCAAGAATTATGGGATAGCATGAAAAGACCAAATTTAAGAATTATTGGGATAGAGGAAAGCATAGAATTCCAAACCAAAGGAATGAACAATCTATTCAATGAAATAATATCAGAAAATTTTCCAAACATGAGGTACGAATTGGATAATCAAATACAAGAGGCTTACAGGACACCCAATGTACAAAATCACAACAGATGTATATCAAGTCACATGATAATGAAAATGTCTAGCATTCAGAGTAAGGAAAGAATCTTAGAAGCCATAGGAGAAAGGAATTAGCTTACATATAGGGGAAAACCAATTAGGATCTCTGCAGACTTCTCAATCTAGACCCTTAAAACTAGAAGAGCTTGCAACAACACATACCCAGTTCTGAAAGACAATGGATGCTAACCAAGAATCTTATATCCAGCAAAATTAACTTTTAGATTTGATGATGAAATAGAAACCTTCCAAGATAAACAAAAATTAAAAGAATTTATAATAAGAAAGCCTGCACAATAGAACATTCTTGGCAAAACATTCTATGAGGAGGAAATGAAAAACAACAATGAAAACCTGCAAAAGGAGGAACTACACTAAAAGAAAGGCCAATCAAAGGAGAAACCTAGTTATGTTAAAAACTAATAATAAACCAAAATGTCTGGGAATACAAACCATATCTCAATAATAACACTGAATGTCAATGGCATAAACTCAGCAATTAAAAGACAAAATGGCAGATTGGATTTAAAAGAAAGATCCAACAATATGCTGCCTCCAAGAGACTCATCTCATAGAAAGAGACACTCACAGACTGAATGTGAAAGGATGGAAAAAAAATGTATCACTCACATGGACTACATAAACAAGCAGAGGTTTCCATCCTCATATCAGATAAAGTGGACTTCAAACCATAGCTTGTCAAAAGTGATAAAGTGATACTACTTAAGGGAATCATACATCAACAAGACATAACAATCTTAAATATCTATTCCCCAAACAATGGGGCAGCCATGTATATCAAACAAACCCTTCTCAACTTCAAGAATCAAATAGACCACAGCATGATAGTATTAGGTGACTTTAATATACCTTTCTCACCACTGGATACATCTTCCAAACAAAAACTAAACAAAGAATCTACAAAACTCAATAGAACAATCAATAATCTAGACTTAACAGACATATATAAAATATTCCATCCTTCAACAAGCAAATACACTTTTTTCTCAGCAGCACATGGATCTTTCTCAAAAATAGATCATATGCTATGCCACAAAGCTAGTCTTAGCAAACACACACACACACACACACACACACACACACACAAAATAGGAGGTACTACCCTGCATTCTATCTGATCATAGTGGAATGAAATTAGAAAATAAGGACAGTTTAAAAAAAATAAGCTACTCCAACACCTGGAGACTCAATAATATGCTATTGGATGATGCATGGGTAACAGAAAACATCAGGGAGGAGATAAAAAAATTCTTAGAGGTAAATGAGAACTCTGATACAACATATCAAAATCTCTGGGACACTCTGAAGGTAGTACTAAGAGGAAAGTTCATTGCATTAATCTCATTTATTTAAAGAAGAAAGAGTCACCAAATCAATGACTTGACACTACATCTCAAAGCCCTGGAAAAAAGGAACAAACCAACACCAAAAGAAGTAGAATACAGGATAGGCAGAATCAATATTATTAAAATGGCCATACTACCCAAAGCGCTCTACAGATTCAATGCAATCCCAATTAAAATCCCAAAGTCCATTTTTATAGAAATAGAAAAGACAATCACGAAATTCATTTGGAAGAATAAGAAACCCAGAATAGCCAAAGTAATCCTTAGCAAGGAAAGAGAAGCAAGAGACATCACAATATCAGACCTTTAACTATACTACAAAGCGATAGTAACAAAAACAGCATGGTATTGGCACCAAAATAGACATGTAGGCCAATGGTACAGAATAGAAGACACAGAGACAAACCCACATAAATACAGTTATCTTATATTAGACAAAAGTGTCAAAGCGTTACATTGGAGAAAATATAGCGTATTTAACAAATGGTGCTTGGAAAACTGGAAATTCATATGCAGCAAAATGAAACTAAACTCCTACTTCTCACCATGCACAAAACTTAACTCAAAGTGGATCAAAGACCTAGGACTTAGACCAGAGACCCTGTGCCTAATTGAGGAGAAAGTAGGCCCAAGTCTTCATCTTACACTTTGAATTTTTCCTCTATTAGTTTACTTGGTGTTTTTATTGGGGAAGAGAGTCAAATTTGTTCCAAATGTCTTTATTCTCCATTTAGTAGATGATCATCTATATTGAAACATTTTTAGTCTGTCATGTAATGTGTTACAATAATTAATTTTGAATACTGAGCAAACCTTGCATTCCTGGACTCAATTCCACTTGGTTAAGGTATTCAGTACTTTAATTCAGCCAGGTTAGGTTTGCTGGTATTTTGTTAAGCATTTTTGCAACTATATTTACAAGGAATATTTTGCAAGGCCTTTGTTTAACATTTCCAGAATGACTCTTCAACACTGGTATTTTTAAAGAGCCCTTCACATTTTAAAATTCTTAGTGTAGTGAACAAACCTGATTTATGTCTACATATCACAAATTTGAACAATGCTAATTCTTTACTAAGCAAGAACTACCTTTCTTATTGAACCTGATAGACTTGTAGCATTTTAGTATAATTTATATCTATTAGGATTTAGTTTTCTTTTCCATTCCTGAGCAGGCCAAATATTTTCCTCTTGCTTCTTTATTCTTCTCCTGTTATTTTATCTGTGTTTTGGAGTTTCTTATTTCGTCTAGTCTGAAAACACTTTAGAATATATTCTTATAGATTAAGGCCAAGTTATTTTATTTTTGCTGGAAAAACTTACTAATATTATGGTCCTCATCACAAAATATTACTAAACTTGATCCTGCATGTTCTAATTACAGTTTTATTTAATATTGATGTGTTCAGGGTTTGCCTTTTCTGGGAAAATAAACTGTAGAGGAATTCTTTAATGTTCTTCTGCCTTTTAACCACCCTGAGTGATTTCTCAAATCAATCCAGTGTGTTCAGGAAGAGAAGAAGTCCTGTCTAGTACTTTTGAAACAATGACCTTGGAGTTATGAAAAATCTTCACTTTCATAATCTGTACTTTGTGTGAAAATACTCTACAATCCTTTTGAAATATATTAAACCACTAGAAATTCCTCTGATTTCTAAAAAGCATAATATTTTCTCAGTAAAAAACAAGTATGTTAATACATGTTTTTTGCCATTTTATGCTCATCTGATTTACCTGTGAACTGAACCCAAAAATAGGACATGAAAGCTTAAGTTGAGAACATTGAAAGTAAAATATGCTCTGGAATAGGACATGAAAAAAAATAGGACATGAAAGCTTAAGTTGAGAACATTGAAAGTAAAATATGCTCAAAGAATAGAATGGAGATGAATGTGCTGGTTTATTGTGTACTTGGGGAGGGATAATGGAGGAGAGGGGTGGGGCTAGGATTTGCTTCTTCCCAGAGTGTTATATCTATCTTGAATATTTGTTCCCATTGCAGTTCTGAGAAATAGCTCTGCCTGTCTTAATGAAGCTCTACTGGAGGGGCTAAAGGTTTCCTGGGCTTCTCTGAGAATATATGCAGTAGATAAATGGATAAATAAAAGCCACAGATAAATATCTCAATTGATAAAAATGTACTGTTACAAAGTGGAACAATGGAGACACTACCTTTTCAGAAAAGGGATTAAAATAAAGAATCTTGTCAGTGGAAAATAGAAGGTAAAAGAGCACTGCCAACAATAGCAGTAATGCATAGCTAGGGGAAGAATAATGGAAAGCTTAAGTGTCTGTTATGTTTTTTGGTGGGGATTTGCCAGCCTCTTTTGTTTAATGTTACTGCATTACTGGTGGAGGGAGTCCTGATGGAACATGGGGAGAGCATCAGGGAAATGCCTGTTACCTAGGTATTTACCTTCATGTTTTTATGGTTTCCCTGGCTTGTTTTATTTTTTCCAGTTACTATTTTTATTCTATGGACTTCTTTCTTCCACTCATTTCTACTTTTGTAAATGCTGTTGTTAGGTCAACAATGAAATCATTTTTCAATCTAGTTCACACTTTCCACCTTATTAATCATACTTAATCTCTTTTCCACATTTAACGCAGTGGATTTCTCTCTTTTTGAAATTCATTGCTTCCTTGGCTTCCAAACCTATTCTATTTCTTCTTTTCTTCAATCATTACTGGCAATTCCACCATTACATGTCAGACATTTTTGGCTTTTCTTCTTCCATGTGTCTGAATAATAGACTACTGAATGATTCCATCTTTGATCCCCTTCTAATTAGGAGTTCACTTAGCCAATATAAAGGTGATAAATCCCAAATTGTAGCTCCTAAACATCTTTTCTGAGCTTCACACTCATATTTCTAATGCCCATTTTGATAGTTCCTACTTCATAGTAAATGATCTCTAATATCAGAAATGGAATATAAGTCTGGCCTCAATATCCATTGGTTCCTCATGCATGGATTCAACTAATAGAAAATCAAAAATATTCAGAAAAAATGTGCATATATGTTGAACTTGTAGAGATCTTGTTTTAAAAAATATTTTTTAGTTGTCAATAGACTTTTATTTATTTTATTTATTTATATGAGGTGCTGAGAATTGAACCCAATGCCTCACACATGCTAGGCAAACTGTCTACCACTGAACCACTACCCCAGCCCCATGTACAGAGATCAATGTCTTGTCATTATTGCTTAAACAATACAGTATAACAACTATTTACATAGCATTTGCATTTTATTAGGTCTTATAAGTAATGTAGAGATGATTTTGTGTATCCAGGAGAAAGTTTTAGGTTATATCTGGATGCTATGCCAATTCTATAGACTTAGTATTTTTTGTGTATGTGTGTATATGTGTGGCCTGGAACCAATCCCCATGGGTACTGAGGGTTGACTCTATTTCCACATTCCCAAATCAGCTTTTCTACCTATATTTGTTGCTTTGTTTTATAGTACTGCTTTCCAACAAATTACATGAACCTCACTTTCAGAAGCCTGCATAGCCTACTAGCTGCTACTTCCCATAAGCAGTCAGTCACCATGCTCTGTTTAATCTAACATCAATCTCTAAATCCCATTCTCTATTCTCTTGCTGTGCTATGGTTAAAGACAAGTACCATGACAAATATTTTTTATGGTGTACAGGGAATAGAAATGAGGAAGAAGAGAGGACAAATGACAACAACACATTGCTGGCTAGCCTCTAAGTATGACAGCTAGATGCTGAAAAACCCTTCCCCAAGAAGTCTTTTATTTTTCATTTTAGTTTTTTCAATTTTTATTTGTTCTTTTTAGTTATATTATGACAATAGAGTATCTTATGACATAACTATAAAAGCATAGAATATAATTTGTTCTAATTCTGTCCCCAATATTTCCCATTTCCCTCTCTTCCTCCCATACAAGAATATTACAACCTATATTTAAGGACTGGGAAGAGAGAGGTTTAGGAAATATGAGAATTTATCAACATAATCTGTGTTCTTTGTTGTTAAAGATTTGTCTAGGGCTTTCACAAGCTCACACTTACTGGTTATACATTTTTAGGTACCAAGTGGGTCCACAAAGATCAACAGGTATCCCTCAAGACTAGAGGCCCAAGATATATGACCAGTAAAGGACATGGAAGTGCTTTACATTGTGAATGTCTGACTTGTGCAGACAAAATTGAGCCTGAGAGGATTTGAAATGTTTTATAAGCAGTGCCTAATACACTTCCTAATTGCTTTTCCATTACTCTGTCTTCTCTATTTTCTGCAATGTCATCAGCCTGATCTTTTGAATTGCAAATACTACCAATATAGTCTTAAATCCTTTGGTTATTCTACAGAACTCATGTGATAAATTTGAAAATTCCTCATGCCATATACAAGGGATTCATAATCCAATTCTTGCTCATCTTTTCAGCATTTGCAATATTCCTGTACATTCCCCTAAGAAACGACCATGAGTAAGGACCAGCTTTTTACATTTGTTTATCAACTTGTGATTTCTTCGGCTGAGAACTCTCTCCAATTCACCATTTAAAGTAGCTCAAATATGACTTTTTATGTGATATCTTCTCTGACATCCAACATGACTGTCATTCTTTTCCTTAACTCTTTAAACCACTGGCTCATACTGTAATACAGCATGCAAGAAAATGTCTCAAGAATTGATTTACAAACCTAAGGTAGATACTGCATTCTATTTGTTTTGTTATTATCTAAGATTAACAAGACATCTAAAAGGTATGAAAATTGTACTTAATATGGTGGATTATGTGAATGAGTAAAGCTTAGAAAAATATCTACCATAAATAGTTTTATCTTATATTTCAATCTGTAGCAATCACCCTTTCTCTGCTACTTTATACAGACTTTTGTGTATCTTTTATGAAATTTTTTCCTACTTAACCATTTATATTTCAAATTTTAATTCTTTAGCTGAATTATGTGTTCTTTCAAAACAATCATTTTTTATTACTTCTTTATACTTTCTATTTCATTGTGCATAGAAAATAAGGTCAGTAGTCACTATCAAATTCATTCATGAAATAAATGAACAAAATGAATATTTCACTTTCATTGAAAGTTTTAAATTACTGCTTCATTTAAAAAATAATTTTCTTCAAGGGTTTCAGGACAATTTTAGAATGACTTCTTATTCTTTCTTTGCTCAGTCAGTTTTACTATGTTAGTTTATGAAATTTCTGTAAAATATTGTCAGTAATTTCTTCTGCATTCTTTGAGGGTTTTAGACATTTAATACATTTTAGCACTACATTAAGAAAACTGTGAGAATATTTTTGTGACCCTTGCAGGAACATAGGACTCTTAAGGGTCATGTAATGATTGATAAGAATGGCTATTATAGACTTTTGGGACTGAGCTATTGCTTAGGAATTATTCTGTAGTTTCTGCCTGTATAGGAATGATAATCTCTCATTATTTTTGATATAATTAAAAGAATATTGTATACCCTTTTAGAATCCTTCTGTATGGAATTTTTATTCTCCTTTCTTCAATGTATTTTGAAAATTTCTATTACATATCTCTAGGAAAACAGTATATCATATATTTGATATGTGATAGAGACACAGTGCTAATTTGAGGATTTGATTAGTTCTATTTATATAGTGAAGCCACTGAACATAAATCCATGTCCCTTTTTTGTATCTGTACAGCAATTGCCTCATTATTTAGAAAGTTTTCAAGTTGTAGAAAATACAATACCTAAAGTAATGTGCATGAGCTCTCAAATTAACAAATGAAACTGTCTTCAGTAGTGTTTTTAAAATCACATGTAAGAAACAGGAAGAATAACTTTTTCGAAGGATATGTTATGTTAAAAAGGACAATTTTGTACTGTCTTGTTTGCTCCTGTTCTATCTATAATATAGTAAATAAATATGAAATTTTCTCTTCTACTTTTATCTCTTTCCTTCTCTTTCTTTTTTCTTATTTTCCCCTTGTCTTTTACATCGATTTAGGGCAGCTTGGGGAGAAGGGATAAAAGACTATCAGGAAAAAAGAATCACTCTTTTTTAAACCCTAAATTTATTTTAATGTGTTTACTTCTTTACTGATTATTCTTATTACCAGACTTTTATTAATTAATCATTAATTTTTTGGAAGATATCTGTAAGCAAAAGGAATAGCTTCTATTTATATGCCCTAAATGTCTTACTGCTTAGAAGTAAGAACTCTGGTTTGGGAGCCTGGAAGGCTATGTCAATATTTTAATCAAGAAGTAAGTAGCAGCTACTTGGACAGATAAAAGGTTAATATGAGTTATTTTACAACATATGATTTATGGCTGCTATTGAAAAAGTGTACACACTTATTTTCTATCTCCACAGCTACTCAACTTTAAGAGGAATATTACAAATTTTTCCAGTCATATAAAAAATACTTCCTAAATGACCCATATGTGTAATCAGACTTACTGATGAATAAACTATATATTGGAATTTTAAAAATATTTCTTATTCATATTGAACATCAAAACTAAAAATAATATAATAATGACCTGATATAAAAGGTATAATAAACATATAGCAGATATAAGTATCCTAATGAGGGTATATCTTATCCTTTTGCTGAAGTATATTGAATGAAAATCATTAAAAATGTCATTAAGAAGGTATTGAATTTACTTCAACTCTATTTATTTAAAATTGGTAAGTAATTTATTTTTGAGGTAAAAATGTGGCTTTTAGAGGAAAAAAGTCAAATTATGTTATTTTTAAGAATAACATTTGTGAAAACTCCATTATCTGAAGTTAACATATAGAAGGTATATATTAATTATAAGCTTCATTACATTTCTTATCTTAAACTTGTTGCTTAGGAATAATTCCAAATAAAGGCTCACAAGATACTACATGACGATACAAAAGAAGGATTAGGCCTAAATATGAACAAGTAGAAGGGCCCCTATTTTTTCTTATGTTAGCTGCAATTGGATCATAACCTTGACCAAGATGTGGCAGAAGGATTAGCAATATTGCTAATCTTGATGCATTAGTGCATGGAGAACAGTTTTATATTTATGGAAAACTTTTTTTCTCTGAGTCATGGTAATTTCTAATTTTAGTGTTTAGTCTTTATTTGAGAATCAATGAACCATTTATAAGTCTCATAGATCTTTGCTTAGTCACAATCATAAATGTGGCTCCAGAGTGACACAATGGTCATTATTACACTGTAACATAGTCTAATTAGAGAAAATACCATAACTGTAGACATCAACTTGATTATCTTTCTACCTATATTATATTTTCTTTATTCTTCTTTATTATATTAATTTTAGAGTTTTCTATTACAAAAAAATGTTACAATGAGTGCCTTTGTAGAAATACTTGCCAGCATCTCTGATTATCATTATCTAAGAAATCTCAAATACATTAATTTTAAATCTACTTTCTCTGTTGAAGGATGTTTTATCCTGTACATATTGTCATATGGTCTAACATAAAGTCTACAGGAGATATTTTTGTAATTTTTCTTCCAAAGCTTTATCTACCTCAGCATTCCATCTCAGTGAAAAGCAATATTTTCTAAGATATTACTCATATAAGAGTTATTTTTCCTTTTAACTCATTAGTTAGCTAATTATTTGCTTCAAAAGTATGTTCCATATTTATCAATTTAATTTCATCTTAACAAGTACTACTTGAATTTGAGTTACTCTTGTTTCTCACCTAGATAACTCCAATATCACTTTTTCCTAGTTACTTTTATTCAATGTTTCTCACCCCCTTCCTTCTGCCAAGGAATTCCGAGGGACATTTTAAAACTGAATACAGACTATGTGGCTTTTCTGTTAAAAATCTCCAAGTGACCCATTACTGCAGTTAGGCTTCAACTCCTTAAATCCTTTGTTTTGCTACATGACTTCTCTTTGTTGAATTTGGCCACACTGAGCTTCTTCCTGTTGCTTAAGTATAACAAATGTGTTTAGATTTGACTGACATATCCTATTTAAAGAAATTTCAATGGGCACCCACTATATGAATTGATTTCCATTAAAGTTCTATATTATTTGAAGCAGAAAAACAGATTCATGATCTGACATATACATATTCATATCATGGTCATTACAGTAGTCCTGCCTTACCCGGGTTTTTGTTTTCTGTGGTTTCAGTTACCCGCAATCACCCTGGTCTGAAAATATTAAATGGAAGACTCCAGAAAAAAAAAAAATTCATAAGTTTTAAATAACTTTTATCACAGTATATTGCTATAATTGTCTCATTTTATTATTAGTTATTGTTAATTTTGTATTAGCAATATGGTATTAAACTTTATAAATTAAATCTTATCATAAGTACATAAGTATAGGAACAACATCGTACTGTGTACATTTCAAAGAGAACACACTCTGTATCCTCTGCAGCTTCAGGCATCTGCTGGGGCTCTTGGAATGTATGCTCTGTGGGTATCGTATTTCTTTATTTTCTTTTATATGTGGCAATTATTAAGCCATTCTCTCTCAGCTTCAAACCCGCCTTTTCATACTCAGCTGATGATGCTGGAGCGGACACAATATCCCTATGTTTCCTCCTCTGCTGGCTGGTTCATGTTAGGCAGTCAGTTGGAGATGATTCCGGGGTTTCCTATTCTTGCCAGTGTCTCCTGTACAGCGCTTCTTCACTCAGCAGCAGCAGTTTGCTACAACAGAAGCAGCAAATTCCAGGTCACAGTTTTTCTAGCTATTCTAGAACCAGCATCATTAGAGATATTCTTGGAGTTCTGAATCCCACCTCCGTAAGGCCCGTCCCCTGAGTTCTTGAGGCTCCAACACCGTCCAAGCTATGTGTCCTTCTCAGAAATTTGAGCTGTGGTTCCCCTGGCTCCTTCTCCAAGATTCTAAAATTTCATACTCCTAACCTTGTTCCTTTGTTTTTCCAGCCCTAGGTTAGCATCTGCTTCCTACAGTTATTACTTCATGATACCTTAAAATGGCCTTTTCCTTTTAAAGTTTGCTAATGCCAGGTTCACAGTTATTCACATTATATTCTCTTAATATAACTTCTGTGGCTTCTATCTCCTGACTGGATACTGACTAACAGAGTAGGATTGAATCATTGCCTAATTAAAATGTCTAAGGACAGGACAAGGTAGTATTTCAACTTCTAAAGGAGCTTTTAGAGTTATGGGAGGAAAAACTTAAGTGGTTTTCTGATGTTGGTCCCAAAGGCACAGAATTCAACTCTTTGGTAAAACTTTTTTTTTCTTTATAATGATCTCATTCTTGCCAGACATTCATATAATCTTGAATTGTCTGGTCAGGTTTTTCATTGCAGAAAAGGCAGAGCAGTAAGTGGTACTCATTAAAATAAGGATACAGCAAAGAGGGAAGCATGATGAAGAAATTACAGGGATTAGAGAAGGAGGCTGTTTATGAATAAAAGTACATTTAATTTTAATTACACTGTCCTTCTAAAACAGCAAAATAGTTATTCTTGTGCTACCTATGTGATGTGCTTATTGACATGTATAGAGAATTATCTAACTAAAGATATTTTGAGAAATATGAATTGCTAATTTAGATATATATGTATTTTAAAAATAATTTAGAATGTGTAAGGAAGGAAAAAGGTATTAAACTTTTGTTGTTTGTTTTCATCATTCTTGCCCTAAATCCAAGAATTATACAGTCTTATTTAGCATTTCTTGCTATTCAAATATATATGTGTATATATTTACATATTTATTGATTTATTTTGAATGGTTATCATAATAGGAATTTCTATTTGAAATGCTACTGCCTGAAAAGTCAAGATCTTGCCTCATTTAGTTATTCAGTTACCCTTAGTATCCTTTACATAACAGAAAAAAAATGTGATTTTTCATAGTTATGATGTTATTGATGCCAAGTACTGAGTGACACTCACAAACTTACATATCAGTTTTGAGAAAATAAATGACAACATGTGTGAATATTTGGATCCAGAATTTAAAAAAAACAGAAATACTAAAGAGCTTTGTAAAGTGATTAGCTTATAATAAATAGTTAAAACATTAAATATCGGTTTATACTATTTTTAACATTTGTTTTCATTTGAAGAAATGTTAACATGATAGTGTGGTAATTTTTATTCTCCTGTCAAGGTTGGGCAGGAAGGTGAATGATATAGTGACATCAAATGACCTGAAGCTAAAATGTCAGTTGTGGAAAATACTATTTCCTTGGTTCTCCAATTTTTTAGAAAAAGTCTTTTCTTTTTCTCTTAGAAAATAAATCAAGAACTGTAGACTGCCAAGTGCTTGTGTGACATCCTAAGAGTTTGGGGGACTAAACATTTAGAAGCTGCATTTGGACATAATTTTATCTCCTTCCTGCTTCTAAGAATTAGTAGTGGTATCTGCTGTGGGTGTCAGCTGTGGCTCTACCAACTGGTGCCAAAAGAAGGCTCATGTGAAAGTATATAGAAACTTTCCATTTTGGAAACAAATTCTAGATCTTTTGCCAGAATTTGTGCCAGAAAAAATTATGAATGCAATCCTTATCTACAGCACACCAAATATAGGACAAATTCCTCCTAAGCATGGCAGAAAACATTATTTATTGAACTAGTGCTAATCCTGGGCCTTCCCCCAAATCAACCTTTACAGCATGAGGAACATACTTGGGTGAGACCCAACCCTTCCTAAATAAGAAGCATTGACAATGAAGCATGACGCCTTCCATTCCAGGCCCTGAACGCCAGGTAAATCTGAAAACACTGCTGCTGCTGTCCTCTTGTTTGCATTACCCTCCGCCTCCATTCTGAACAGGCACAATGGCAGTGAGCCTTAGTTATTGCAATTGTCTTGGCATGAACATTCAGATATTCTGTTCTCTGGCTGCTCACTCTGTCAATTGGCAGACAGAGGATGAACAGGCTGCAGAATCAACCCCATTAGTGTCAACCTAATCCCCCATAATGGGATCTGCACTGGCCAAGACTAGGCACCAGTCCCTATCCCCATCCTTATGTGCAGTATGTCTTAGCCTAGCACAATGCTGAGCAGTTAGTAGATGGGATGATAGCATTGTGTATGCCGCCACCTTTTGAAGAAAACCAGAACAATGCCATGGAAGTTTGATGGTGCACTGGGAAAAAATAGGTATTTTATAGTGAAAGGAGGTTATTGAGGTCTATTTACCTACATATTTCTAGCCATGCCTTTTATAGACAATAAATATTGTTGGAGCTATTGGTCTCCTGGAACAGTACCAAGATTCAAGGGAAAATGAAAGCATTTTGAGTAGGATTTTGTATGTATGTGTGTATAGAAGGAGGAGTGTGGAGAGAGAGAAGAGAGAAACAGAGGGAAAGATGGAAGAGGGAAGAGAATGATGAACACTCATATAACTTTTTCATCAGAGAGGGACAGGGGCACAGGTAGAAAGGCAGGGAGAGGCAGAAATTTGTCAATGTAGAGTCTTTGAGATTGACAAGAGCTGGTACATAGCATTTCTGATTATTGAAAGTTCTTGGGAATCTTTTGTTAGGTAAGAAATGAAGACTTTAGAAGATTAAGTACTGCTTCCCAAGAAGTTGATCTTGATGAGCTTCTGCAGTTCGTTCTTGAAAAGTTAAAACTGCCTTTAAGAGCTCACTCCACTTTTGTGCCCACTTTTTCTGCCTTTCTGTGTGAGAATATTTTGAAAAAAAAAAAAAATAGAGAAGAACATGGAAAAAGCTGTGTTTTGGGCAATAAAAACAACCAAAGTCTAAACATCAGCAGAGAAACACTAAGTCACTTACACTCCCAAAACAAAGTGAGGACCAAACAATGGAGAGAGAAGGATCAGAAGCTGAGCAGCCTGCCGCTGGGCTCTTCAGTGATGACAACCTGGCTTCGAACAGTCCTAAGGCCTTGGAATATCCAAGTTCTGTTTTTGGAGCTATGATCCTCACTTAACATACTCCAGTAAACCCTGGAATGCTTATAATTCAGCTGCTCTTGCAGCACCTGTGTATGTACCTGCGGGCCTCAAAATAGCAACAACCCAAACTATATGAAAATCAGAAGCAAACCCTGTGGTGCTCAGTTTGTGTTTCCATATAACTTTTTGTTAGAACACCCACTTAACACACATTCTTAGATTTTATGGGCAGCTGCAGCACTAGTTTCTTATTTCTTTCCATGTGAGGATTTTTCCCCCTTTAAGAATTTTAAGTTTTAAAGAGCTGAGTCATATTTGCCTAAGTTTTCAGGATTATGTGGGGCTTCTCTGGAGGCTTTGCATAATAAAAGTTTTTTTAATTGGAAGATACAGAGAATAGTGGATAGATCAAAACTGCTGTAACGAAAAGTAATTGAGATCCTCATTTGGAGACCTCTGAGCTCAGAAGGAATAGCCAGAGAAAATACCTTAAATGGTCTTCAATTACTTTCCACCCCATAAGATCAGGGAGAATCAGAAAATTTTTTAATTTGATTGAGGAATGTGCTCAGTGTGGACCCTTACCAAGGGTCTAAAAACTCCCATTTGCTAGCTTTTGCCCCTGGAATTCAGGATCTTTTACATCAACTATGTTCCACCCAATTCATTCATTGGCTGAACAAGTGAAGGTCAATGGGTGTGAAGAAAGTTAAGATTTCCAACACAGCTGCCTCTAAAGATACGAAGGTATGAAAGTTCTGAGCACAATATAAGTAAATTTAGGAGAAATTTTTATTTCCAACCTTAGCAATCATCCTTCATATAAAAATATCCCATTGTAACTTTCGAATTTTAACTTTCAGTGTCTTCTCAAGTTTTGTGATAAGCATTATACCAAAGAGTTTCAAACTTATGAGACATGGCAGATTACATCTTCTTCTACTTCCTAAGAAATTGCAATCTGAATATAAATTGTGGTGAAATGAGTGAGTAGTAGCATATACCTTAGCAAGGAACTCCAAAACTTCCAAATTCAGCACTTACTCTTAATTATTTTTTAGGGCCCCTTCATCTTGCTCTTCCCTATGAATCTCTTTGATACCTTCTGTGTTTGCACCCAACTTTAGAAAATAGCATGGATGTGTTTTGGGTCACCTCCTAACAGATGCTCAGGAGGCAAAGTTTATTTTAGCAGAGCAGAATCATTGTTGTGCTGAGAGAAAGCAACTGAACTACACATAACCTCTGCCCTTCTCTTGGGCATTTTTGGGACTTTCTATAACATCATAAATATAGAAATGTACTAAGGATAATCTAATCTGAAAGAGTTTTATAAAATACTCTGCCCTTCTTCTATTGAAAAGGAATTAAAGAGAATTTAGGCCATGGATAATTCTGATTTACTGCACATATATTAACAATCATAATGATAGCTCATTCCTTATTTTGTCTAACAATGTTTTAGAGACTCTTTCCTGTTGTTAACTGAATGAATATTTAATTTTGTAAATATCGTACAGTACACTGTAATAATACAATATACTGTCCATTCATTTGATAGACATTTGGGTTGTTTCTACTTCTAGCTGTTATGAACAGAGCAACTATGAACATTTTTGCACATGTCCTTTTGTGTACATATGTCTTCACTGTCTTGGGTACAGAAGAGGTAGAATTATTGGGACCTAGAGTAGGTGTTGAAATAACTAGTTTTCTGAAGTAAGACTTTCTTTTATACTTCAATGGAAAGTTGAGTGTTTTATTTTGATGAAGTCCAATTTATCATGTCATTTTATGATTTTAACTTTCAGTGTCTTCTCAAGGAAATCCTGTCTACTTCAAGGTTACAAAGATATTATGGTTCCTCTGTGGAGTTTATATTTTTAATATTATTGGTTAAGACTTTGATGGATTTCAAATTAACTTTTGCATAGTACTTGGAAGGGCTTTATTTTTATATGTTCATTCAGTTGTTACAGTTCCATTTGTTGATTTCTCTTTCCCCACTGAATTGCACTGCACTTTTGATGAAAATTGTTTCTGCAAGTTTTATTCCTAAATGCTCTCTTTGTGTCTATTGAATTATGTTTCTCTCCCTACACCAAGACTATAGTAGGTGATTACAATGCCTTTTTAGAAATTCTTAAATTCAGGCAGTGACAGTTTTCCAGACATATTCTTTTAAAAAATCTTGTATTGCTTAAGCTACGTATCTGTATTTTTATCTAAATTTTAAATCAGTTTCTCAACTGATTCCAATAATTCTATTGTACTTTTGACTGAGACTACATTGAAACATATAGATCAATGTGGCACATCAACAACATTGTCTTAAAAATCCATGAATATGGTATATTTCTTCATTTCATTGGATTGCCTTTAATTTCTCTTAACAGTGTTATTTTCAATGCAGAGACTGACATTTGCTTTCCTCAACTCTATTCCTAAGTGGTTTATGTGAGCTTTTAAGTATTTCTAGGAAACCCAGTGCAATTTCTGAGAAGTTACCTCATATATTTTGTCTAGTGTTTTATTTTTTATTCTAGGAGGTCTCAACCAGTTACTTTGTCATGGTCAGAAGTGAAAATGCTGCAGCAATCTTTTTATAAGAGAACACAGAAAACATTTTTTGTTACCCTTTATTCGAATTTCAATTACATTGGAAGGCCTTACATGTCCTCAAGGGATCTTGCAGTTATGCACCATTCCTAACCTCACTACTACTTCTCTTACTGCGATCATCATTCCAGTCATTACTCAATGTGCCTCAAAATTTCTAGAAAAAATGCAATGTGTCCTTTGCTGAAACATTCTCTGTGTCTGTGACAATCCTATGCAGATATCTACTTGGCTGATTCTCCCCCCACCTTTTTGGACCAATCTTATCCTCTCAATGGGGTCTATTCTAAAGACCCTATTCAACAGTATAAACTAACCTTTCCATTACCTGAAAATAATAATCCCTGCTAGCTTGCTCTATTTCTTTCTTTTTTGCCAATGATATTTTTGTCCTCTTCTAACATACTTGGAGCTTATTTTTCTACTATGTTGGTTCTTTATTATCTTTCTTAGTGTGGCATATCTCTCTGGGCCCTAACCATATCCTATAAACCTTTTACAGTACTCCTGCTCTGACCCAAGTGCCATTATTTTTCGCATCTCTGGACTTTAGGACTTTCCTCCGGAACTATAGAAGACTGTTCTGTGTGAAGCAGGCTGAACGTGTGGGGAAATTAACACCTTCCAAGCACTTCTTCAATGACTCACACGAGTTAGTCCATAAATACTCCAGCTTTCTCAGTTCCCTGGTGGATAATTCTCAAACCTGTGTTTTCAACATTTTCTAAAAGTTTCCACTCAAAAGTAAGTAGCAATTGCCCACTTCCCACTGTGATAACTGATTTAATAATTTATCCTTGATTGGCTGCCTTTCTATCCCTCATTCATTCGATCGCTGCTGTGCCTTCCAAATAATGTACTCCTAAATAAAGTATGTATGCTCAAATCCTTTCCTCAAGATCTGCTTCTGAGGCAAACTGAACTAAGACATCAAATAGAGTGTAAGTTCCATGGAGGCAGGGATCCTTGACTTTTAAAAATTATTATTACTTTTAATTGATCTATGTCAAATGTCTACAACAATGTCAAGTGCAGAGTACATGTGCAAATGTTTGTGAGATGACTTAATGAATGTATAAAATAGTTACCAAAAGTATTCAATAGTGAGACTTACAAAAAGTGCCTGTTCATCTGTTGCAAATTCTTGGTTGCCAACTTTACAGTTTTAAAATTCAACCTCACTTCTATTTCCATTATAAAATTTCTTAATCTTGTGGCTAAGATATTTATTTTATAATTTGACTCATTCTTTACAAATTTCACTTTGGGGGCCTGATATTTTAAATACTTACTTTTTGCAAGTTTTTTCCTTATGTTTTTAGTTTTTCAATTTATTCAATGCCTAAAATGTTATATTTGTCTAGTTAGATCCTTCTTGTGATTCTCTGTATGCCTATACTCAAAATATTCAAAATATTAACCTATGTATTTTGCTTGTATGTTATCTTCTAAAATTGATGTTTATTCTTCATTTTCCCTAGAATTAAATGAATTTTTCCTATTGTTATAGATACAATTACCTTCACACTCTTTGTTGAATAGAGTAAGCCATATTTTGAAGAATAAATGGGTACTAACTACAAAGATAAGGAAGGGAACAAATTTTCAGCAAATGGTACCATATGGTGAAAGATAAAAATATAAGTAAGAAAATAGTGGGACCTAGAATCCATAGTAATTTAGTAAATTGTTGGAAAAGTGAGTTTGGACCTCCATATTTAGTTCAGGACCCCAGTCTTATTACAGTACTATGTCTTGTAAAGGATCTGATAGTCCCTATGATAGAGAGAGTCTATATGCTACCCTACACTTCCTGTCCTTCCTTGCAATTAGGTTAGCACCATATGATTAATTCTTACTTAGGACTGTGAGTGGAAATTATGTGGGTCAAATCTGAGATGACACAATCAAAAGTGTGTGATAACTTCCATCCCTGTTTTCTTCTATGGAATAGCCACAGGCCTGTGTTTCAAATGGTAGTTAAAAGGGGCAGAGCCTCCATTAGTATAGGACAGTATGGATAAAGTCCCCAGACAATATGTGTGGGACACATAATGAGTTCAAGTTCTCAGATGTGGGAGATGACATTCTGCATCATGGAGCACCCCACCTATACTAAAACTATACCTAAACCAGAAAATTTAAACAGAATTCATTATTCTTCACTCCAAATCCATTATCCCATTAAATTTTCTGATTTCTCTTCCTGGCAAACTGGTTCTTGGCTACTTAGGAATGGTTTGAGGAATAAATAAATAAGTATATTTGGGCATTTAAAATTTAGCAAACTTTCAGCTTTAAACACTATATAAATACACCAACTCATATTTAAGTTCCAACTCAAATGTTACTTCTTCCCAATAACCTTCCATGTTTTTCCTAGATGAAAGTAACCTTTTATTCCTCCTGATATTTCAAGGCACATTGCATCTTGCTGTATTCCAATAAATGTCATATCTATAAGAGTCTACATACTTAACTCATTTCTGGTTTTAATTGCCACTTAAAATAGTATCTTGAATCTTTTGAGTGAACAGTGTATATTTCTTGATACAAACTGGATGAAGTTCAAAATATGTTAGAAATATGTTATATGTCCAAATATGTTAGAAATTTTACATGCCAAGTTCTGCATAATCTGTTTCCTTTACAGAATTTCCATTACAGAATTTAGCTGTTGCTTATTTATTTATTTAGGGCCTATTTTTAAATCAACTCATTGAATTGTGTCCAATGCAATTTAGTAGTTATTAAATAAAACATTCAAGTTATCCACTTTTATTTTTTTACAAGGTGGCATTCATGCCATTATCCACTACAGACTTTAATTTTCTGTGTGGAAAGGTCTAGATGAAAGAAATACACTTGAAAAGGCAAAAGAAAATAGCATAAATTAGGAAAAAATATTAGGTACATTAAAGATAAACACTGCCGTATTTTGAGAAGACAAAAGTATGAAAGATCCTCTGAAGCAGCTGCAATTAAAAATATTAATAGGAATCCATGAAAGAACAAAAACTGTAAATGGGTCTTTTAACAGGTAAAAATACAATAAATTGCACTACTATAGATAATCACAATTAGCAAAATGGAGAGTAATTAACAAAACTAAAGGAGAGCACATATAGTGATAAATGAGGTTAGACTTATTAAGAACTGTGTCATTAGCAGATTCTTTTTGCTTGTGAGTAAAAGAATAAGGAGAGGAAGAAAAGATTTCATGAAAATAGAAGGTGGATGTCCATGCCCTATTATACCTATTACTCTAACAGTGAGCTGTCCACAGGGATGAAAATCTACAACTAGGCAAATGTTCTTGAGCCATCAGGGAGGCGGCCTCTGTCTCACAAATGCCACTCAAGTAAGTACTTGGAAGATTCAGGTCGCTAAATACTAACCTTTTCCTGCCCATGTTTTCCTTTGCTGAGAGTGGCTATGAATTACACAGCAGGAGAGTTGAGTGTCTGTGCTTATTAAAGTCAGGGAGGCTTGATCACATGGTTTTTGATTCTTAAGGTTAACTGTGGTAACTCTTTTTATAATATTCTTAAGAAAATAGTGTCCTTCCGTATCAATAATCCCTAAAAATATTCTTGAAATAGTATACATTGTCAGAGTTATCCTAGATTTTTCAGAAACAATAAGAAAATTGACTATTGGCTAAGAAGCATGCTCTAATCCCAATGTATGGGATTTGTGTTGGGTGCCACCTCTGAATAATGGAAATGTCAAGCCTGTGCCTTGAGACCTCCAGGACTGAGTTTATCAGTGTAATCTGGTAGAAATGGGTGTACTAAGTTGTTTTGTTCAGTTATCCTGATCAAATTACTTTAGAATCATACCCTTAAATGACTAGAAGTTACAACTATGTGCCCACGTGAGCAGCCCAACACTTTTTAACTCCCGAATACCGCTTTACCCTAATGTCCATTACTTTCAGTGGCTACCTACCTGCTAAAGTTCTTTGGTCTGTGAAATGTACACTGGTTAGAAAATATGTACAGGTTCCACATAAACAAATTTCATGACATCTATGTTGTTCACAGAATATCTATACCTCAGAGTTTAAACCAAACTGCCATTTCAATCATTTCCTGAAAAGAACAGTTCCTGTTCAAATATCTGATTCCATTTTCATGTCTATTATGAGTCAATATATGTACATACATCTGCATTTTGTTTCTTCAACATGCATGGAGAGTCTCCATGAGGTAAGCACTGGATTAAGTATTAGAAATAGGGGATTAAATAAGAAATAAATTTTTGTGTATTTTACTTAATGGGGAAATATAGACAACAAACAGATGAACACAAAACACTCAGTACAATGTGTTGAATACAAAATAGGATGTTGTACTAGAGATGAAGTGGCTAGGAAAGGCCTTCCTTCCTGAGAAAGTAACACTGGAAGCTGACTCCTGAACTTAGATCAGTAGGCATTTAAATGTTCGTTTGAATGACATTGTTGTATTTGAAGAACAGAAAGATTAGTATTGTTAGAGTATTCTGAGCAAGGGGCAGCATGGTGTTAGATAGCTCTGAAGTTGGCAAGAGATCAATAGTTTGGAATATTGCATGTGCATTTTTTTCTATGTGTAATGGGAAACATTCAGTTAATTTAAAGGGAAGGAACATTACAGTATGATTCAATGTTTTATCAGTACTGAGGATTGAACCTTTTGCCTTTTGCATGCTAGGAAAGCACTCTTCTACTGAGCTATTTCCCCAGCCTCTTGATTTCTATTTTGGTTGTTCTGTTGAGAAGGATTGTAAGGGAAAAGAGTGGAAGTGGAGAAATCATTAGAAATTACTTACAATAATCTAGATCAGAGTTGAGAACAGCAAAAATACTATGAGGTTAAGTTCATCAGAATTACTGGAGAGTGGGTTTGGAGGAGGATGAAAACATTTCTTCTTTAAACATGCTAATTATGAGATGCCTATTAAAAACCAGAGTGAATGGATCATACAGACAGCTGGAGTCTGAGTCTTCAATTCAGAAAAGACCCTAGGGCTGAATGTGTACATTTAGAGGTCAAAGACACATCAATGTGTTTAAAGTTGAGCTAAATGAGATTTCTAAGGAAAAGATGGATAGAATGAGTCCAGGATCAAATTCATGAATAGTGATAAATCAAGAGGAAATGGAGAATCCAGCAAAGGATATTGAAAAGGAATTGCCAGTAAGGAAGGAGAACTAGGAAAGAAATATACTGAATGTCTGGGGTAAAATAATTACAAGAAATAAAGGATGTCCCATTGTATTACATTTTTTGAGCAGTCAAAATATGTGAGAGGATCCTAAAACCAATGACAAGGGAAGTGGGGTAGTGATTAGAGGAGAACAGAGAGATAAGCAGGACTTATTTTATTCAAGAGTTCCTGCATGCCACTGGCAGTGCTCCCATAGAGATAAATTGCTATTGCAAAAAAGAAGTCATTACAAAGCTTCATATAAATTGTGTAAGGACTTGTCTGAATGGATCATTTTGAGATTGTGCACTGCAAAATTAAGAACAAAAATTGGAATTACTAGCACAGTATTAATCCTGCAAAAATGAACCCAAATAAGCTATTTAACATGATCCACTATATTCCTGCAATAGTAGACACTGCAAATGTTGTTGTTTGGCATGGATCATTTTACCACTGTCATTGTATTGCGTGGCAATTTTAGGGGATCAAATTAATAGACAAAGTTTTGCTAAATTTATATTATTTAATTGGGAAGAGTAATATAGTGAGAGCAGTATATTTTGGTTCATAACATAACTTAGAAAACATCTGTTGTCTTGAATTGTGAAAGATGGAAAATTGGCTTTAAATTGTCCAAAATCACATACAAGAGTTATATCTGTTAGAGAAATTATAGAAACATGATCTGCAGATGTCTTTGCTTTGCTACCTGTCACCCAATCAATATGTACAGTAAATAAAATATGGTGATGTGTATCTGTGAGTCACCTGCTTCTCCACATATTTCTTTGGAAAACATGCTTTTGGTTTGCTAAAAACAATAAGGATATTTCTCTCTCTCTTTCTCTCTCTCTCTCTCTCTCTCTCTCTCTCTCTCTCTCTCTCTCACACACACACACACACACACACACACACAAACACACAGATTAGGTTTTGCATCTGATTTAAGTGTCCTTGTATTTTCAGCAATGCATTTTAGCTAAAGGAATGTAATAAAGTGGTACATATATCTAATAACTGCCCTTTGAAGCAGTCTTTACTCATTAGCCCTGTTTTCCAGAGTGGCCATTTAGTGAGCAATGCTTTCATGTTATATGATTTGTATACATTACCTTGAAACTTAACAATGGCCAACAGGTAAGTTATTATGTTGTAACTTTACAGATTAAGGAAATTTATGTCTATGTGATTGAAGAAACTTTCCTAAAGTCACATTGTTGGTGAATGAACCTAGATTTGAACTTTTGTATGTCTGATTTGTCCAAATTCTGTTTATCAATGACTACTTTTCTCATTACAAAATATTAAGTATATAAGTGCAAATATGTTTGGTTTATTTAAATATAATTTTCATACTTGGAAAAATTAAAATGATTTCTTCCTGAGAGAAAATTGTATAAAGGAAGAAACGAGTTTTCAAAGTCCAACGTCTTAGAAGTGTTATAACATTCATCTGCCAGAAAAAAGTGAAATATGGTAAAATATCTTATCTGGATTTCTGTCTTTGCTCAACAATGTAACATGTATAATCTTAGACAAATTGACTCTCTGAACCTGATTTCCTCATCACTGAAAGATTATTATTAACTATTTTGGATTTTGTGATGTTTAAATTATAGATATTTTGACATTGCTTAGTGGTATAATGTGCTGTTCTTCAAACGTCAAGACAGGTAATGTTCTGAAACTAAAATAACGGAAAATCCACATAGAAGTAATATTTATTGAGGAAACAAAAATTCCTATGTATTAATAGCTGAATGGTTGCCAAAGCATTTGCTGAAGACTCAAAGTCCAATCAAGAATTAAATATTCAAAAACTAGAAATCCATGTGCAGCAAAATGAAACTACATCTCTCTCTCTCACCATGTATAAAAATCAACTCAAAGTAGATTAAGGATCTAGAAATTAGACCAGAGATCCTACGCCTAATAGAAGAAAAAGTAGGCCCAAATCTTTATCATGTCTAATTAGGCCCTGACTTGCTTTAATAAGACTCCTAAAGTACAAGAAATAAAAGCAAGAATCAATAAATGGGATGGATATTTGTCTGTTTTCTTGTTATTACATTTCCAAATACAGACACATGTTGGGGCCATAGTATGATGAAATTTCATGTATTTATTATTTGTCTTATCAATTAACTCATTGCAAATCTTCTTTCATCTATATTCCTTCCTACGACTACTTACCCTCAACTTATTAATGTATTTTAAACATTTTATTGACATATAACACATATACAAAGAAGTCTACAAATTATAAATATGCAGCTTAATAAATTTTTAGAAAGTGTTACATCTGTATATTTAGCATTCCAATCAAGAATGTCAATATTACCAGTCCTCCAGAAATTCCTTTATGTTCCAAAAGGAACTCTTATCCTTAATTTTGATATGATGCATAAGTCTGGCTAAACTTACAAAATGTAATCATGTAATATATCCATTCCAATCTCTCAATTCCTACATATACCATTATGTTTATAAATTATACATATTGTTTCTTGTGGTAAATATTTTATTCATCTGATTGACATTTATTATTTTGTTGTATAAATATGCTACAATTTATTTGTACATTAAGCTCTTGATGGACTTTTGGATTGTTTTCAATTTCTGACTCTTACATATAGTGCTGCTTTGAATATTTTTGTACTTTTTTTTTGTTTTGAATTATATACATGCAGTTATATATGTGTGTGTATATATGTATAAATGTATATATGCTTATATGTATATATGTATATATGTAATATATTGGGCCAAAACTAAAAGTAAAATTACTGAGTAGTCAAGATATGTATAATAAACTTCAGTAGACATTGACACTTTTTATAAGTAGTTGCATCAACAATGTATGAGAGAAAACTGTATACGTACATGCTATATAATTTTCAGGATGATAAATTTTAATCCCTTAAATTCTTTGTTTAAGTATTTCTGAACCTGTAAGCAATAGAAAATAGTTTGATTCTATTATTAATTTGGATGCCATTTGCACTTTTTTTTATGAGTGATCACTCTGAACTTATTCAATTCTTTGGTCCAACAATTAACCTTAGCTACAATGTTGGGACTGATTCTGTAAATGAAGAAACCAACCGAAGTTTTTCTATTTCCTGATACTTCAACGAAGTATTACTTGATGTCCCTGGAAATTATTTTTGGTTCATTTCATTATAACTGCCACAGTTTGTAAAAATAAAAAAATTCTTCTAAAACTTAGTACATAGATGTACAATAAATGTGATTCTCTTTCCTTCTATTACAGTAATCTTTTTACAATTTCCCTTAGCCTTTTCATTTTTGTTAACATCTAGCCTTTTACAAAAAGTATCTCCATGGCCACATCTAGACAAAAAGTAGAAATCTATTGCCATGTAAGCCTTCAAGCTTCAATGACAAATCAATACCACATCTCTATGAAACAAATATATCTTAATGGTATTTTCACAAAGGTCCTGACCACCCTATATTTATATAAGTTTGGGCTCAATCCAATAGAAGTGTAGATCTGAACCAAATCTTCCCCATCAAGTAATACTGTTGAAGGCTTTGAAATAAATTCATAATAACAAAAAATCAATCTTTTGAAAATCTGAATGCCTCATTTTCATTAATGCAAAGAAATAACGCACTTGTTTTTTTTTGGTTTTTTTATTAGTTTATTTAATTACGTTTCAAGTCATAGCACATATATAGAGCTCAGTTTTTCCATTTCTCTGGTTGCAAACCAGATAAAGTTACACCAATTGTGTTTTCATACATGCACCAAGGGTAGTGATGACGATCTCAATCAACCATCTTTACTATACCCATTCCCCTTTTCTGCCCCCCACTTCCCCCATGTCGCTGTTTTTTCAGTGACAGGAAGTATTTAAATCATACATATGAACATATTTTATGCAGAACTAATTATTTAAAATGGTTACATTTTTTGTGTTTCCCTGCCTGTCTAGATTTGATAGTTAATGTACTTAACTGCTAGAAGGCAGAGAACATTCTGAACATAGAATTAGCAATTGTACTGTTTCTATGACTTTACTAATCACTGCTACTTGTGAATAGATATTTCCACATTGGGTAATGAATGACTAAATTGATTACAGGTGATAAACCAATTAGATGGTGCTGGTGATTGAAGAACACATGATTAATGCTAAAATAAATATGAGGTCTAATTTGTACATTGACAATGTATCTCAAGATCTATTATTAATGGTAAGGTGGAGCTACTTGTGTTTTTCAAAAAATTCGTTCATTTATGTGCAACCGTATATTACAATTTACTGCACAAAAAAGGGACAAATCATAGATCTTGATCTTTTGGTATTTATTGATCCCCAGTAAGTACTAGTTATTTTTGGAGGTGTCCTTAGACAAAAAATAATTTAAAAAAGAAAATTAAAAGCAAAATAGATCCTCTCAGAAAGTTTATATTGTGGTAGATCAAGTGTAATATATATTTATTGCAACAGAATTTTTAAGACATTGTAAAGTTTCTGAGATATTGAGTTTATTATTTAACCTTTATTTTATTGAATTTTAAATAACAGACACCAACTATTATGTTTTATTTAAAATTTAACCTATTTAAGAAATCTTTTGATTTATTCTGTGGCTTAGGGGCTCTTCTTTTCTCTATGTATTACAGGGTTGTTCAGTAGATGCTTTAGTTAGTACCTGTTTAATAAATACACATATATAGCAGAATCATTTGTACAATGGTAAAACACAGAATCCTTAACTTCACAGCTGGACTAAAAAGGTTTAAGATAGTGGCCTTGTTGCTTGTACTTTGCTAGTGATTCTATAGAAAGTTCTGATTCAAAGGCTAGTTTGCCATTCCTTACACTTAGTTTCCTGGGGGGTCCCTACCTGGGGGGTCCCTACCATATCTCCACAGTGTGAATACTAGCAGAATCATTGTACTTTTATTTATAAGCAGGTAGACTGCATTTCTCATCTTCCTTTACAATAAGATTAGACCATGTGACATTGTTTCAGTCAATGAGGTAGGAATGGATGGGATACCAACTGTGATATGAACAGATGTGACATGTGATTCAACAAAGAATATATTTTTAACTGAGTCTTCCACTCCTTTTCCTGTCAGTTGGATGTTTTTTCCATCACCAAACTTTATAGTCTGGAGTTGGATTACAGACTTTCCATCAGTCCATGTCCTTAAATCACTGTGTGGAGCACAATTATACAGAAATTATTTAATGGTATAGAAATTCCTTATAAGAAAATATCAAACTTCTATTGTATTTTAGCTATTATTTAAATTTGGGGCCAAATTTAACCTACTCTAACCAGTATTTTATCAAAGAATCTGCTGCTTACACACACACACACACACACACACACACACACATATATATAGAGAGAGAGAATTTTTTTCTGTTTTCTTTTGAAGACAACAGCATAAGAGTAGAATAAGAAGATAAACAAATAATGATATATAACATTAAAAGTTCCTTGATAATGTGGGAAGTATAGATAAACATGCCACCTGTCCTAGGGAGGAAAGTGAATGGTCTAGAATCAGGAAGCCCAATAAAGGAAGTATTTTTGGAATATCAACTAGAGAATAAATATGAATTTGCCAGGTAGAGAAGGCAGCTTTTGGACTATTCAAACAGAGACTGCTTAAAGGAGCAGGGGTTAAGCTTGCAGGACTGAAGACCCAGAAATAGGGATGAATGTAAAGGAATAGATCAGATGATGATCTTTATACCATGCTAAAGAGTTGGGCACTTATTTAAAAATCAGTCAGGGGATACTAGTTTTGAAAAAATTAACAGGGTTAGCTTTGCTTTGAGCACTAACACTTCCATGGAAGAAGAGAAAATGGATACAGAGAACATGATTTGGAAGTTTTAAAATAACATCTGAAAGTAAATGAAGGAATTGTGGCATTAACAATGGAAGGAAAGAAGAAGCTGCAGAGGATTTTTAGCAGAAGATAAAAAGCTGTTTGGTAAAGAACCAAATATCTAAATAGTGATGAAGTTTCTGGCTTGGGCAAAATGAAAAGACATTGGTGGTGGTCACCAGGAAAGGGAAGCTGGCAATTAGTAAGAAAAATAGCAACTTTATCAGATATTTCACATGAATTGTGCCAAGTCATTTAAATGTACTGACCTATAAAAAGTTCAGACCTCCACTGTGAAGTTAGTACTGTCCTTTATGGATTTTGTAGATACAGTTATAGAGATGTGAAGAATTTAAAAACATGCTGGAGATGATATAACGTAGTCAATGGTGAAAACAATGTTTGCAGAATCTAGGTCCAGAGAGCCACGCTGTTAATCACCACACTGTAATGACTCCCTGAGAATTGGGATGAAAAGTCTCTTTTGGTTATGTTGAATTACAAATGTTTGTGAGTCATTTGGTTGACAATTTATGAACATCTAAAATATAATGTCTGTTTTGTGAAGGAAGAGAATCAACAATAGCTATGATTTTATTGAGAATTTTTGCACGTATGTTCATCAGGGATATTGGTCTGAAGTTTTCTTTCCTTGATGTGCTTTTATCTGACTTAGGTATCACAGTGATTCTAGCCTCATAGAATGAGTTTGGAAAGATTCCTTCTCTTCTGTTTCATGGAATAATTTGAAAAGTATTGGTGTTAATTCTTCTTTGTAGGTCTTGCTGAACTTGCCTGAGAATCCCTCTCATTCTGGTCTTTTCTTGGTAGGTAGGCTTTTGATGGCATCTTCTATTTCCTTACTTGAAATTGGATCTGTTTAAATTGTGTATGTCCTCCCAATTCATTGTGGGCAGCTCACATTTCTCTAGAAATTTGTTGGCGATACTTTCTATTTTATTAAAGTATAAATTTTCAAAATAGTTTCAAATAATCTTCTGTACTTCGGTGATATCTGTTGTGATATTTCCTTTTTCATCATGACTTTTAGTAATTTCAATTTTCTTTCTCCTTTTCCTTTGGGTGCTAAGGGTTTATCAATTTTATTTATTTTTTCAAAGAACCGGATTTTTGTTTTGTCAATTTTTTTCAATTGTTTCTTGTGTTTCAATTTCATTGATTTCAGCCCTGATTTTAACTATTTCCTGTCTTCGACTACTTTTAGTGTTGATTTGTTTTTCTTTTTCTAGGGCTTTGAGATGTAATGTCAGGTCATTTATTTGTTGACTTTTCTTCTTTTAATGAATGTGCTCAATGCAATGAACTTCCCTTTTAGCACTGCCTTCATAGTGTGCCAGAGATTATGTTATGTTGTATTGAAATTCTTATTTATCTCTAAAAATTTTTTATCTCCTCCATGATGTCTTCTGCTATCCATACATCATTCTGTACTGTATTATGTAGTCTCCAGGTGTTGGAATAGCTTCCATTTTTTTATATTTTATCATTGATTTCTAATTCATTCCATTATGGTCTGATAGAATGCTGAGTACTATCTCTATTTTTTTTTTTTTTTTTTGTATTTTCTAAGAGTTGCTTTGTGGCATAACATGTAGTCTATTTTAGAGAAGAATTCATGTTCTGCTGAGAAAAAAGTGTATTCATTTGTTGATGGATGAAATATTCTATATATGTCTATTAAGTTTCAATTACTGATTGTCTTATTAAGTTCTATAATTTCTTTGTTTAGTTTTTGCTCATCCAGTGGTGAGAAAGGTGTGCTAAAGTCACCCAGTATTATTGTGCTGTAGTCTATTTGATTCTTGAAATTGAGAAGGGTTTGTTTGATGTACATAGATGCTCCATTGTTTGGGGCATAAATATTTAACATTGTTATGTCTTGTTTATATATGATTCCATTAATCAGTATGAAATTACCTTCCTTATCCCTTTTCACTAAGATCTACTTCATCCCTTTGGTTTGAAGTACACTTTATCTGACATGAGGATGGAAACCCCTGCTTGTTTACATGGTCCATGTGAATAATACGTTTTTTCTCACTCTTTCACCTACAGTCTGTGGATGTTTTTTCCTGTGAGATATGTGTCTTGAAGGCAGCATATTGTTGGGCCTATTTTTTAAATCCAACTTGTCAGTCTGTGTCTTTTGATTGATGAGTTTAGGCCATTGACATTCAGGATCATTATTGAAATATGATTTGTTTTCCAAGTCATTTGGGCTTATTTTTGGTTTTTAACTTGACTTGGTTTCTCCTTTGATTGGCCTTTCCTTTAGTGTAGTTTGTATGTTTGCAAGATTTTCATTATTGGTTTTCATTTTCTCCTCATGAATATTTTGCCGAGAGTGCTCTGTAGTGCAGGCTTTCTTGCTGTAAATTCTTTTAATTTTTTCTGATTTTGGAAGGTTTTTATTTCATCATCAAATCTAAAACTTAATTTTGCTGGATATAAGATTCTTGGTTGGCATTCATTTTCTTTTAGGGCTTGGTATATGATGTTCCAGCATCTCCTAGCTTTGAGGATATGTCTGGGTTAAAAAATCTGCTGAGATCTGAATTGATTTTTCCCTAATTGTAATCTGAAACTTTTCTTTTGTGGTTTTTAAAATTCTATCCTTATTCTATTGCTATGAATTTTCATTATAATGTGCCTTGGTGTAGATCTGTTGTAATTTCATACATTTGGTGTCCTGAAAGACTCTTGTATTTGATTTTTTTAATTCATTTTTCATGTTTGGAAAATATCTGATATTATTTCATTGAAGAGATTGTGTATTCCTTTGGTTTGTATCTCTGTGCCTTTATCTATCCTGATAAATCTTAGATTTGGTCTTTTGATGTTATCCCATAATTCTTGAATGTTCTGTTCATGCTTTCTTACTGTCTTTACTGTGTGGTTAATTTTATTTTCAAGACTGTGCATTTTGTCTTTATTATCTGAGGTTCTGTCTTCCAAGTGATCTAGTCTGTTGGTGATGGTTTCTATTGAGTTTTTTGTTTGGTTTATTATTTCCTCCATTTTAAGACTTTTTTTTCAGAATTTCTCTCTCTTTTTTGAAGTAATCTTTTGCTACCTAGATTTGCTCTCTTATCTTTTTGTTGGAGTGATCAATTGTTGCCTGTATTTGCTCTCTTATGTCATTGCTTGATTTGCAGATCATTTTAATTACGTACATTCTGAACTCCTTCTCTGACATTTCATCTACCATGCTGTCAATGGTGTCTATTATTGTAGTATCTTGGTATGCCTGGGGCACTTTCTTCCCTTGTCTTTTTATGCTTTCCATGTGTCTTCCCTTCTAGCAGTGTGGATTTGAGGTATTACAGTTTCTACCCTATTATCTTATAGTGTCCCTACAAGTTACCAATGTCTCACCTTTAAAAGGGAGATCAATATTAACAGCACCCAATGCAAATTATATACAGCCTTAAACCAAATAGTTGATTTGTAATAGATGATTACAGTTTTGTCACAATAAACAGGAATGATGTGTTCAATTATTATCTGCAATATAAACAGTAGGTCTGCAAAAGGATCTACAGGTTCTAGTGGTGGACAGAGAAATGAGGGGGCTTGGGGTGTGATGTTTATGAGGTAGGTGGTAATAATATAGAGGTATTAGATCATAAGAAGAGTGAAAGATAAATCAAAAGAAGTTTGCTGTTAACAGGAGAAAAGAGAGCAAGAGACGACCCAGTGCAAGGCTCTCTCTTGCCTCTGCTACAAGATGGTGGCTACTAGCATACCTAGCAGGGATACCTCTGGTGTAACCAAGCCCGCAGAGAACTTCTGTGTTTTGGCTGCTGTCCCTATATGGAAGCGGCCATCCATATTTAGTAGTGGGGTAGTGTCAAACCCATAAGTATCTTGGTGTTGGGCTTCCAGCCACTAGCTGGTATCCCAAGATAGAAGCTGCCACAGCAAAAGATAGTGTTGGCAGCAGCAGGGGTAAACTGAGATGGTGTTGGAGGTGTCCCAAGACAGCAGTGACCACTTTTAGAGATGGGGCTGACTGGGAAGTGGCTTTGGGTGGCCTGTTTGGAGATGCACCACTGTGGTGTGCAGCCATGGAGAATGTGGACTCTTGAGAGTGGGAAGGTTTTGGGGATAAAGAAAAGAGTACACACCCCAGGAAGCATACAAGCCATCTCTAGAGGGAGAAATAGCTGAAAACTTTTTTTATTTTTAAAGCATTTGACACAGAAAACATAAATGGTCTGTAAATGATAAACTATGTACTATCTGTACATAGTGTGCGCAGTGGGCAGTCCTGTGCCTGTGCCTGTGCCTGGGCTCCTTGCGGGTTGGTGGAGTGGTCATGGGCCTTCCTGGGCTCTGCAGGTGTTGATAAGACTGTCTTGGGCCTGCCTGGTCTCTGAAGGGGTCAGCAAGACTGTATTGGACCTGACTGGGCTCCACAGGGATCAGTGGAGCTGTCCTGGGCCTGCCTAGTCTCTGCGCAGATTGGTGGGATTGTCCTGGACCTGCTTGGTTTAATACTTCATTTCTTAAGGTGAATGCTAGGTACCATATCAGACAATCATTTTATATTTGAGGTATAATGTTGAATTATAAAAAACAGCACACTTTAAAACAAATTTGTGCAGAAACATCCTGATTATATCATGAAATACATGCAGCTTAAATATATAAAAGTAAATTATTTAAAGACTCACTTATATTTCCATATGACACTAAGATACAGCATTAAAAATAAGAGATAAATCCACTTCAAAATAAGGGAAACAACTTTCAAAGTATAGCTTTGTCAAGAGAAAATGACGGCCTGCTGTAGTTGTGCTTATCTTCTCAAGGGATTTTCAGCCATTAATAAATGAACACTTACTGGGCATTTAGTCACCATAGGATTATTAAGACAATCTTCAAATTTTACAAAACAGTACAGATAAACTTGCTTGAGTATTGTTTACATGTAGAGACTTTCCTGAGTCTTTTTGAATCTCAATGTCTGTATTTATAAAATGAGTATTTAATAGCATTTACTACATGAATGGATAATAAGGATTAACTAGTAAAGAATAAAAATACTTAAGTTTAAAAGTGCCACATGAATTCTATAGAATAATGTAAAACATTTGTCCACTGTAGGTGTTTTGTTGATATTTGTTCAACACACAATTATGTGATTTCATATACTACCAAGGGAGATTGAGTCATTGTTTGCTTTTGTGCTTTTTTAGTCATTATTAATATTGGTAAAAATTTCAGAAAAAAAAAAAGAAAAAACTCTTGATTCAAGGTAAGAACAGTGAATTCATCTTTAGGAAGAATCCAGTCTTCCACAACAATGGGGAAAAAATGCATATGAAGGATTCCTCTCACCTCCTCAAGCACTTTTTAAAACTCAAACTGGTCACTTCTGTAACAAGGATGTGAGTCTAAATGGACCATTAATATGACTTGCAGGGGCATTCTTTCCTCATGTGCTCAAATAAATTTTTGAAATAAAATCTTTAGCTTATATTCTTGGGGAGACATGCTGCAATCTGTAGACAGGCATGGGATAATGACAACTCTTGTTCATGGTGTCATGTTGCCAATCATCTCTTCCTTTGGTGTTTTACCTAGTTATTTATTATGCAGCCCTCTGCCATTTCCAACCAGACAACATGCTAACTTTGACAACATTAATATGTGCTACCACAGGGAAAAAAATGAATGCTATTAAAAAAAGAATCAATAAATTAAAGGAAAAGATTTTCTAAACACTTTTTCTTGACCTAGCATGTTTTATGTTCCCTATTTGCTTTTAGCTATTAAAATGTTATACAAAACAGCAGGCTAAATAAGACAGATTTCCAAGGAGCAGAGCTATAAATTTCTTGACATATTATTTGATGAAGGTAAATAGTGTCATTTTCTACTTTATTAACTTCATGTGATATGCACTCTGATCTTAAAAAATTTATTATATTTGGAAGAGAGAGGAGATAGCTTGTTTAAAATCCCCTCTACCTATAATTTATTGGGCCTCTTCTGACTGCTGTGCATCTCATGCTCTGATCTATTAACATTATCTAGTATTTGGGTAATTGGATGTATTTTTATTTTTCTTTATCTAAAAATGTGACAAAATAAAACTAAAAGATGTCTTTTTAAAGGGCAATGAGATTTATGAATCATTAAACAGGTAAATCAGGTTTTTTGGGAGGGGGTAACATTCCATGTCTATTTAAAAGATTGTCATTATCCTAGTTCTGTCATAGCTTTTTCTTCTTATTGTAACTTCTGGCATTTATAAGCAGCATTTGTGAATTTGACCTTGACATTGTTAATCCTGGCTGTGTTTGTCACAACTTTATCTTCATTTCCTCCCAAGCAGCCTGAGTAAGTAGACTGTGATTAACCAGGCAAAGGACAATTTTCAGCTTATATTTTCTTGAGCCTAAGAAGTTGAATTACCTCTTAAGTCCTTTGGAATTATTAAACAGGATGCACATCAAAATTAGTGAATATGTGCAGCACTTTTCCTTAATGAGGATACTGCATGTTTATTTTTTATAGGAAGAAATAATTCCTCTAGTTCAGTGATTCTCAGAGAATTTTCTGCAGAGACACACTTGACAGATGATGCTCCCGTGACCAACCTGTCCCCATGAACTTACACAGAAGGACATTCAGTACCCTATGTGAGCTCACTCTTTTCTACGTGTTTATAAATGCCCCACTTACTGCCAGGGTATATAAGGCTGTTGTAGGAGTTACGACAAATAATTTAATTTTTTTCCAAAGTAAATGAACTGAGAAAGGCAATGTTATAAATATTTTCAGTAACAAATCAGAAACATGCCTTTCTCACCAGTGTGACACACAGTGTCTTGACTTCAAAATTGAGTATGGCAATTTTAGATAGTATCTAAGGTTTTACACCTTAACTAAACACACAAAACTCAAAGATTCATCAAACAGTTGTTTTTAATGCATTTTAAAATATAATATGCTCTTATGAAATTGGTAGTATTTCATATTAAGAAGGCGAGAAAATAGACAAAGCCTATACTTCTTGGTGAAAATAGTGTGGAAATGAAAGAGTATGGGTATTTATCATGCTTTTGTTTGTGATTATACTAAGACTTTCCACCACCAAAATCAAAGAATGTGGATCTTACCTACTTGGAATAATCTACGGGTATCATGGGATTGATTACTAAAATAAAACAAATACACAATAAAAAATTGTCTCCTTATTATAATGAAATTCTGATTACCAGAGAAATAATCTGCTTGAAATTACGTATTAGGCAAAGTGTGGTTTTATGTGTTTGCTGATATTAGTAGGTACTGTGCTTTTTAAAAATTTGTTGACATCTTCCATTGTTACGTAACAGTAAGCTGAATGAAAGATCACTTAAAGCAGATCTTTGCATTCTATAGATAAATAACTGTGAACAGTACAGAGAGCACATCTAAAGAGGATAGAAGTGAATCTTCATGTTAGGCTTTCAATGACTTCTTGAGCCCTGAAAATCAGTGTGCATAATCATAGTTTTTTGCACATTTAGGGGGAGAAGTGCATAACCTTCATTGTTTTATTAAATGGGGTTGATGATCTATTCAAGAAACTAAGGACCAAACAATTTTAGTATTAATGTTTTATAAGAGACTCAGAATAACCACGTTGACAGACTGAGAAATGGAAAGGATGTGGTTTGCCAAGCTAGATGACTTTCTTCTCATTCTGACTGAATAGACCACAAGAGTGTTTCCTCTTTAGTTGAAGTCAGTTGGACAAAACAGACATAATCACAAAACTTTTGCAATGTCAAATCTAAATTATTCTAGGGCTAATCATCTTTGGGGTATTCTATTTTGCATCTCTCTATTAGGTTAGACCAAGAATTAGCAAATTATATCCTGTGGACTGAATATGACCCAGAGTCTGTACTGATAATATCTTCCAGCTAAGAAAACTTTCGTATATTTTTTCAGAGACATAGACAGAGGTTTTTTTATTCAAGGGAGTATATGTGGACTCTTGAGGGTGGGAAGGTTTTGGGGATGAAGCAAAGAGTACACATCCAAAGGAGTATACAAGCCATCTCCAGAGGGAGAAATAGCTGAAAACTTTTTATTTTTTATTTTTAAAGCATTTGACACAGAAAACTTACATGTTCTGTAAATTATAAACTATGTACTATCTGACTTTTTATAGATAAAGTTGGTCTTGGTCAGCCATGGATTAGATAAATCATTAAGTTATTTGGACAAGAGCTAATGTTTACTAAGGGTTATCAAGCATCTGACCAGATTTTTGAGCCATTGATATATCAGTCAAAAAAAAGGACCTAAGTTCCTAGTCAATAAATCTCACATCTATTTAAAGAACAACAATAACAACAACAACAAAATGAATAAAGGAAGAAAATGAATAAACTTAATAGGTAGAATATTATAAAGTATGGGAAAAATAGAGCAGGGTATGGGATTTGGGGAGTAGTTGGGGCAGGTGGGATGTGTTCTTAGAAGGAGTACCTAGAGTTGAGTTCACTGAGAAAGTACTTTCAGTGCAGACTCAAAAGAGATGAGGTAGTGAGGGCTGAAGGTCTTCAAAGGTAGAGTGTGGTAAGCACAAGTTCAGTTCAAAGGACCTGATATGGGATCTTTTGTTCCAGGAAGATTGAGAAGAACACTTTAGAAGTGACTTTGTATCAATAATCCATGTTTTAAGTATCTCAGGCATAATTTATCTATAACATATATATTTTAAATTTTGGCAACATGTAAATCTATCTTTATCTCACTAATATCCACACAAACTTAATGACGCATCTTGATTTATGATTTAAGATGCCATCCACAAGTGTGCAAACATTGTAATTTCATTAAACTGATCAGATCTTAAGATGGTATAAGAATTTATAAGATGAGAATTTTAAACAGTCATGAATTATGTTTAGGATATTGTGATGTTTAAGAAATAAAGGTAATTGTGCAAAAATAGCTGCTTGTATACACCATATATGAAGAAGAAATAATCAGTAAGCACACAAAAATATTTAATTGCTTTCTAAGAACTATGCATAAATGAGTTCTTGATGATTTGTGTGGACTTTTAACTCTGCATTGTCCAATATAATAGCCATTGGCAGCATGTGACCATTTTAATTCAAGTTGAAGTTGTAAAGATAACTAAACATTCAGCTCTTCAGGTGTACTGACCACATTCCAAGTGCATGGTAGCCACATGTGGCTAGTGTATTGAACATCATAGATTATAGAACATTTCCATCCTAGGATTGCTTTGACAGAAATAGTGAATTTGAGTATGCTTAATAGAATTTACGTGAGAATTGGGACTTTAGATATGGAAGAATGGAAATGACTCCAAAGATATATATTTCATGTAGGGGAATAATATATGGGACAAACCAGTCAATTGATTAGTTAGTATACATAATACTTTTAGATTGCATTAAAATTAATCAACGAGTGTAATATAAATCACAAGAAATAAATGAATGATGGTTAGATTAAGAATAACTCTGCAATTTCAAAACTTATTCTGACAACTTTCTTGAAAGCTAATCTAGCAAATCCAACTTAACCATACTAAGTATCACTATTAGATCTTGTTGGTTGACTCTTCATCCTTTTTATATGTTACATACGTGAAAATGATCTTTATTCAAAAATGTGGCCAGAATAAATATAAAAATAAAATATTTTATATCTACCTAAAGATGGTCATTTCCACTCCTTGAAGATTAATGTTTGGTGCTTCAAGATAATAGTGTGATTCCCTTAATTAGAGAAGATAATTTTCCAGCACCATAAATGAGGCCAGCAACAGAGCAGGAAGTCATGTTGGCTCTGAATTAAAGAAACATAGACTGAAATGCTTGCTCTCTGGGGATTCAAAAGGTAAGTAGCAAAAAGATAAATTTCAAAGCACCAACCCCATAGATTGTGATAGTCTTTGAAGAAGCCTAGACACAGAATAATGACTTCCCCCTAGACACTCTGAAGTTCTTTTTCTCTTGCAAAATTTGAGATGGAGAACAAAAAGAAGGTGGAAGAAGTTTCTCATATATGGGGCAATTAAATGTCAAGGCCCTGAGATTTGTACTTTAGATTGGTTGTGATTGGTGTTCCATTGTAAAAGAAACCACAAATACAGTTGATTCACTCAAGCTGGAGAGAATCTTAATTTTTTTAAAAAGAAAATTGATAAAGATGTTCTGAAGAGTCACAGTTACTATTTTCTTAATTTTCTTTTTTAGACTCATGAAACAAATGTAAAAATGAATGATAATATAACTCTGAAATGCTAAGGCTTTGATACCTGCATGCCATAGCATTTATAAACTGGAACATAGAACACTGTAATTCATTCAGACCATTGCTTGGTATGCTGAGAAACACATCACATACTGAATGGCACATGTTCAGAACACTGATGATTCAGTGTGAGAAAAATATTTTCATATAAAATGTGCATTTGGAAAATTGAAATATCAACAACAGGATTATTGATAACCTGTTCTGTATGTTTATATTCATCTTTCAAATTTCATGCAATAAGCAGCTATTGATTTTGTAAACAGAGAAAAGTATAGAAAAAGCCCTTCTTATTTTATTATATTTTTTCTTTTTATCTCTATAGAAATATGTGGAAAAAATAACAAGGAGCACAGATTTTGAACATCTTTATGAAGTTCTATCATGATAGGGAAAAAGATGCTGATTCATCATCATATGTACATTTCCAGGAAGATTTGAAATTTTCATATCATTAATTTACTATTATTTTTCATATTATTAATTAAATTCCATTTTATTAAAAATTATTAATAAAATTAATGAATTTTCATATTATTAAGACAAGTCATTTTTTGGAACATAAACTACCACGTTTCCAGCAAAATTTTTAAAATAAAAAGCAGAACAAAAGTACCAAACGAAATATTGGATATTTTCTCCCCAAACCTCTCATCTCATTCTCTGATGCAAGAGTATAAGAAACTCCTAATATTTTCATTGAAATGTGCCACATTTATGCTCTGGGTCTAAAATGTTGGGGAAGGAAGACAAATAGAAAAATGTTTGGAAAGAAAAATGGAAGAAAAAAAAAACCTCTAAATCCTAGGCAGCCTTGCAACTTTGAAATATAACATGAAATTGTTACAAAATGCTTTTGTTGCAGGACAGAAGACAATGGGAACAAATACAATCTTAATTCAGGTGGCATAATCATTTTCCGTTAAATGCTTAGAAGTCCTGCTTTCTTCCACAGCACAACAATTACACAGCGGAACATAATTATTTTACAGTCAATTGAGTACACCAAATGGGCATATTTATGAAACCTGATTTATACTTCATACTTGCAACACTACATGGAGCGTGGCTTTACCTCCCACCAAACCTGCAGCCAGTAAAGCTATCAGGACTCTGCTTCAGCCCCACAGCAAAATAATTTAAGTTCGAGCAATCCTTTTGAATGTTGGAACTGCACTTAGCTTTTTCCTATCAAGTTTACTGCAAAAAGTAAAGGCAAAGCAAGCAATGTGGTATCTGTGGAGAAGCTCCATAAAAGTTTTATGGCTTTAGTTCATGCCCTGATTCTTGCTGTGGTGAGCGAGTACATTTTTCATTAGCCTACCCCACAAAGCAATGAGATCGTCTGCATTTAAGTAATGACCTTCTCCATATAAACTCAAATTTGTTTTCCTTGTACTTCAATAACCAAAAATTATTTATGAAGGTTTGCATAATTACTCAAGATGGTGCCGGAGTTTGATCACATTTTGACCTTCCAAAAACTTCTTGAACATGTTATTTCTAAGATTTTGAAGATATTAGGCTACTGCTCCTTTTTGAGATATCCTTTTCTCACCGATTTGTACAATTTGCAAGGCTTCATCTATTTGCAGTAATGGCTTTTTAGTGCCATCAGTGAATTTGGTATTGCCTCTGTAATGCATGTAGATCTAGTATCTCTTTTACATGAAAAAATAAAAATTAATAATTCAGGCTGATAATCTGAAGCTATTTCAGAAGTCACAGGATTACATAATAGGTGACTGTTGATTTGCTGATCAACTATATGCAGTGTATATGTTTTTCTTGTTAATTGCTTCATTTTAGACAATCGCATGAGAGTATAAAGTCCTCTGATTCCACTCAAGACTTGAAGGAAGGGAAGTATTTATTCAGAATTAATGAAAGCACTGTGTAGTCTCTGGTCTCTCTCTAATTCTTAATCTTCAAGTTCTGAGCACAATCTAATAGACACAATACCTAAAAGACTAAAAGACAGGATACCTCTTTCTAACTTTGATTTCCAGTGAAAAAAGATTTTTCACTCCCTCCATAATACCTGTGTAAATCGGCGCATGTTGATGGCCTCCAAGCACAATAAACTAATACATAAGGGTAAACAGATGTTTTCTCTATTAATGGCATCAACCACCTGGCTGCAGGCCAAGTCTAGTCTGGGGAGTAATTTCAACTGGCCTGCTTGCTAATGTGAAAACTGACTGAACACTCTCTCCTATTAATCGGCCCATCCTGAAGTTGGTGTTTCTTTCAATGTATGATTCATGCAAGAACAGGAAGGAGGGAGATAATTTCAGAGATTTAATTAATTCTTAGTTGAAATTTTATTCAATTACCTATTTAAAATATAAAATACATAGCATTTGAGATGCTAGAATCTAAACTGAATATGATTTGGAGAATTAGGGAAAACATAGAAATAAATTTTCTTAAACACTGGAATCAGCTGTGGTATCTAATTTAATCTTTATTTAAACAACCTCAGTTCCTGGGAGACTGTGAAACTAGGTTATAGACTGCCTACTAAACAGTAAAGGAGTGAAAGTTACTTTTGCTAAGAGTAGGTAGAATCATAATAATTTCACATATTTAATTTTAATCAATGAATATATTATTTTCCCAAATAGAATTGCCTCAATTCATTTTAATATTTTCTTTAGTAAAGACTTTTGAACTATATGAATGTATTGTGCTCTTAATGAACCCTAAAATATTTGAATAAAAAGTTATAATTTATAGCAATTTTATCTTCACAAATGTAAAATTGTCACAATTTAGGAAAAATATCAGTGTTTTTTATTCATGGGTATTTGTTCTAAATATCCACCTTTGCAGAACTTCTCATTTTTAATTTATTGCTAAATTCTTTGCCTCTTAATAATTTTATTTCTAATATCAGATTAGCTATACATAGTGGGAAATTCAAACCCAAGAAGAGCAATCCTTACAAATGGGCACTCTTAGGAATGGTTAAAAATCATGTTTAAGGCTTCAAAACTCAAGTAGGCGTACTTGAAGAATACATGGTTTTCTACTGACTCCACAGAATTTCTTGAATGGATCAGCTAACAGGGAAGTGCAACTTGCTGAAAGAACTGATCAAGCACCTTGCGTGGTGTGGAGAGAGCTTAAAGTGTGTAGACTCTGATGTGAGTCTTGAATTGATACCTACTAGTTGCCCATTCCTTGAAGAAATGTATTACCAGGTTTCTTTAAATAATTACTAAAGGGTTTATTGTGTGCCAAGTACCATCATGAAAAAAAAGACTACCATGAATTTTAATCTCAGAATAGCTAGTCTTGTGGAGAAAATAGATATAAACTGGCATAATTAAACATTGAGGCCCATGCAATAAAGGGGAAGAATTGAGTGCTGTGACAAGAAGTTCTGGACTTGAGTTTGGCTTATTTTGTGCTGGTGGATTAGACAACATTTCTTTAATGAAGAGACATTTAAATGGACACCACAGTGGTAACGGGGCAGCCATTTACACAGAAGAAGGAAATGTGATTGAGGCAATAAGAACAGAATCTGGGGACTGGAGTTGTGGCTCATTGGTAGAGCACTTGCCTCGCACCTGTGAGATACTGGGTTCGATCCTCAGCATCATATAAAATAAATAAATAAATAAATAAAGATATTATGTCCATCTACAACTAAAAAATATTTTTAAAAAAGAACAGAATCTGTAAGCTCCATGAGAAGAAAGAACCAAGGGGGTTAGAAAGTGTTTCACTTCTTATACCTCCCAGATATGTCATGAGCATCTGCACAATAGATCTAATGTGATGTACACCTCAGATACTTGTTTGGGGAATAATCATGCCTAATGTTTATTAAGAAGTTACTATTTCCCAAGTACAATTTAAAGCATTTGCCTTGAATTTATTCAATTAGATCTTGTAAAATCTCACCTCATAACTCCTCCTCCTTTTTTTGCTCGATAAGGACACTGAGTTTTGGATAACTTTCAAAATTAATATTTGATTAGGGTAAATTTTGAATCCAGAAGGATGGTAACTTAAATGGCATCATGTAGTTGATGTTTTAACTGTAGAAATTATTATTATCAGTACTTCACATGTACATAAGCGTATCAGTCTGATGTATTGACCTCTCATATTTATATGGTTATTTTACAACATGTATTTCATGCCAGAACAATTTTAGAGTAAGAATGTTTAATTACATGGAGATAAGTATAAACCTAAATTGTACTGGTCAAACTGGAATAGATGGTTGTCCTGTCTAAAATGTAAATTTGCCATAATTGGCCTGAGGTCACTATTTAGTGAATAGCAGAAGTACTATGCCTTCATGAATTTATTAAGCTGGAAGTGAATTTAGAGGCTATCAATTCCAATTTCTTGTTTTATAAATAATTTATTTTTAAGGGTCAGAGAATTGAGTTACTTGCCTAATGTAGGAACTGGTTAGGAATAGAGCTAAGAATAGAAATTCATTGTCTTCATTAGTTTGGGCTGCTTCAGCAAAGTACCATTGATGGATGGCTTATAAATAACAAAAATTCCTCACAGTTTTGGAGACTGGGAGTCAGAGATCAGGGTGCCAGCACGTTTGGGTTCTAGTGAGGGCCTTCTTCCAGGTTGCAGACTACTGACTTCTCTATGAATCCTCACATTGGAAAGATTTCAATGGGGTTCTCTCTGGAATCCATTTTATAAAGGCACTGATCGTGTTTGTGAGGTCCACTCTCATGACACAATCACCTCCAGAAGACCCCATCTACTAATACTATTCCTTTGGGGATCAGAATTTCAACATGTGAGTTTCAGGGAGACACATTCAGTCCATTGCACGCAGTAATTTTTATTTTTTTAATTTTTTAATTCAAGACTACTTTAAACTGGGTGCAGTGGTGCACACTTATAATCCCAGCAACTCAGGATGCTGAGGCAGGAGGATGGCAAATTCAGAACTAGCCTGAGCAAATTATTGAGGCCCTATGCAATTTAGTGAGACCCTATCTTGAAATAAAAAGTAAAAAGGGCTGGGTATTTGACTCAGTAGTTAAGTGCCCTTGAGTTCAATCCTTGGTATCAAAACAACAACAACAACAACCCAAAGACTGATTTAAAGTAAATGTATATTTCTTTAGTTGAAATATATGAAGCTTATTTTCCTATTATACAGTTGTTGTTTTTTTTAACCCATGACCTGCATTACAGAACTGACCATGATTTCCAACTAATCTTATATACTATTTAGAGGGAGACCATGGTGAGTTTACTGAGATATGCAATTGACATTTCTTAAACATAGGTTGTTAATTTTGACTTTGTCATAAATTAGTTATTTTAATGGTCTTATATCAGTCACTTATTCTCCATAAGCCTTGATTTTCTAATACTGAGATAGAGGAATAAACTTTCCTTTCAAATCCTTTTTGCTTGAACTTTTATGAGAACAACAGTTTGAGTTTGAGAAAGGAAGAAATGGTAAAGGGAGAAACAAAGATAATAAAAGATTTCAATTTTGCCAAGGGCTAGTCCTGAGTCTTTTGCATGTTAAATCACATAGTTCCTCCACTGGATTAGTGAGTAGGTAGATAGAGTTATTGATTAGGACACTAGTGATTATCCAGTAAATTATGCATGACTGAGTTTAAGTAGACCAACAGGATACTTTTGGACTGTTTCCCACAAGACAAACTAACATTGACAGCTCATTTTCTGGAATTATGTATGATTGTTCAAGGCTTTACAAATGGGCAATCATGGGTATTTTAAAATTTTAATCCTAAAATAAAATAGAAGTAAGAGTCTAGAAAAATGAATTCCAACACTATTTGAATTTTAAAAAAATTACTAAGGTTGATACTTTCATTTGCTTCTCTATTTTCTATATAATCTGGAAATAATTGCTAAACATTTGGGTTGTTTAAAATACAGTAATGATAGTAAAAGAATACATGTAAAATTTTAGGCATTGGGATCTGGAGTCAAGTAGATAAGTTTAAATCAAATGACTAAAACATAATAGTTTTGTGATATTTGGCAAGAGTTATTTCCACATTTGTAAAATGTAGCTATTATGATTGGCGAATTTAGAGGATTGTGATGAGAATCAATTGAGATGAATACTCACCTCATCCTTTATTGTGCCCTAACTACTTAGCTTTCCTTTCATTCTCTGATTGCATTGCATTATCTTCAGTCACAGAGTTTGTGAAGAATGCTGTAGATTGGCTCATTCAACTCCCTTTGCTCAGAGGTTGAAAAACTAGACTATTTTATAGGATTCTAATGTATTCAGGATTCCATAGGAGACTTATACCAAACAGACATACACAAATGAGAACAGAAAGGCAAAAATAAACAGTGGGAGACAAAAGATAGTTTTTAAAAAAAATGTTTTATCTTTATTTCTGCATAACATGTAGAAATTGCACATATCAATAGAGTTCAGTGAGATATTTTAATGTACATGTATATGGTGTACTAATCCAATTTTGCCTTTTTTTTTTTTTTACCGTCTCAGGTCCCCCTTTCCCAATCTCTAGTAATCACTATTCTGCTTTTATTCAATGTTTCTTTTTTAGTTTCCACATATGAGACAGAATATGCACTATTTGTCTTTCTGTGTCTGACTTATTTTACTTAACATGTCTCTGGCTTCAAACATTTCACTGCAAATGGCTGGATTTTTGTTCTTCTTTATGGTAGAATAATATTCCATATTCTCTTTATTCATTCATGTATTATTGATAGGCATCTAGGTTGGTTCCATATCTTAGCTATTGTGAGTAGTGCTATAATAAACATGTTATGCTGATTTCATTTCCTTTGAATATATACCCAGAAGTGAAATACAGCTATCCACTATCATATGGTAGATACATTCCATTGTTACTTTTTTGAGGATGCTCCATACAGTTCTGCGTAATGACTGCATTCATTTACATTCCCATCAACAGTATATTAGAGTTACTTTTTTCCAGATTCTCACCAGCATTTGTTATTTTTGTTTTGTTTTGTTTTTACACAAGTCAGAAGGTTTTTTATTCCTGAAATATCTGAGAGGATCTTATGTCTTAGCCTTTGCTCTCCAGGACCACTGAATGCAGATGGCAGCATCAATGAGGTTTCTGGTGGTAGTGTTGGGTATATCTTCTGGTTGAGTCACTTTGGTTGTTTAGCATCAATTTTACCTCCTTGATGTCCCTCAAATTCTATGCATTATTAAAAAGTTATTATATATGCTCTCGTTTTTAAACTAGCCAGAGTAGGTGCTGTTGATTGTAATTAAGAATCTTAAAGTACTACAGGGATTTTGAACATTAAAAGAGTCCCATTAAAGCCTCTGACTACAGGATAATCTTTATTTGTATATTTATCCTTTCAAAATAATTATTTAACATAAGACATTGTGTTAGATGCTGCCAATTCACTTACAAATTAAAACATATTATCCTTAGATGTAGAAGTTAAAATCTATTAGGGGAGAAAGATCATTAACAAGTGAGTAGACAAATAAATATATGCTAAAATAGTAATTGTGATGTGAATAAAATAGATGACATGAAGTGATAGAATAAGAAAAGAAGTCCAGTTATGTCAAAAGAGATTGCCTGAAGGAAGGAAAGAAACCAGAGAGTAAGAGTGTGAGAAGAGAATATCTCAGCTCTGGAGGTAAAAATTGTGTTTGGTGCAGAACTTCTGGTGAATTTTACAGGTGTCCATTAAATAGCAAATATTTAAGGAAAATACTGTTAAAATGGAGAAAGCCTACAATTTGGCAGTAACTGATGTATAGCTATTAATGAAATGTAATTCTAATAGCATGACAAAAGCAGCAAAGTGACCTATTTCTAATAACTGGATACTGGATACCTTCATAATTGTTTCCAAATATTTTTTCAAGAGCTTCTTTGAGTTCTTTTCTTCTTTTCTTTTTTTTAAGAAAAGAAGATGGTGATTATCTCTCCATCAACCAGCTCCTCTAATAACACATTATTCAAGTTAAGGTCGTACTTTTATTAGAAATCATGTGGCATATCTATGGTGATGCAAATCCTATGATCACATGTGATAGAAAAATAATGTGAGGAATAAATTTAGTTATTAACAGCAAAATGAGCAGGCTAACGAATTTGGAATGACCCAATGGCTGCACACTGTCATTTACCACTGTTGAGAAGACTGTGATTACTGGGTTCTCTATAATTCTTCTTTGACATTGCTACTAATTTTAAAGATAAATTTTGTCTTTAGTGTATTAATTTACCTTTTATAAGGGCTCACTGCTCTTAAAATTTAAAGTGATATGCTTTAGGGTCAGCAGTTAGTTCCTGCAGTTTTAATCAAAGAGACCTATGATTAACACAACTGGGAACAAACTGGATCTTGGAGCTTTTTGAAGACTTGGCTTATACTAATCAAATGGTGTGATGTGGTTTTAATATCACAGTTTAACTGTGTCTTCAACAATCATGAGTATTATTTTTACTGTATTATTCTTATTTGTATAAGAAACAAATTCTCCCTTTAATTTATCTTTGGTTGGTACCTTGGTCCAGCTAAGCCTGGCAAAGTGTTCTTTGGATGGGCACACTGCCATCATGGCAGATGGACCTGGGGCAGCTAGTTCAAAAGCCAGAACATACATTGTATTTGACAAAGAAGGGCACATTGACACAGGTGTGTATGGAAATAGCACAGGGTGTCAAATATCCCTCCCTGTGGCTGGGGAGACATGACCCACTGGTCTAGCTGAGCAATGAATTAACTTCATAATCTAAAACATTTAAGCCTAATCACTGCAGATCTATTGCATAGGAAAGTTAAGGATGGGATTCAGGGCTTGTTGGCAGAGATGAAATGTAAAATTTTGTCTCAAGATATTCTTTGAAGAAAACAGTGGATATAGATATTTCTTTAAAAAAAGATTATTATCATTGATAATAATTGATCATTTACTCCATTCATGCTACTTGTAAGGTACTATATCTTATAAACAACTTCTCAGAGAGAAGATTTATGATTTGTTCTCTTCACATAAGCAAAAGTACATTATCTGAGCAACAGCAATTTTATACTTTATATCTCTTTCATCTTTTTATATCATATTAATATATCCCAAGCTCTCCTCTTCCATTTCTTTAATGCCATCTTTCCTCTTCAAATGCATTAGTGTAATTTATATTACCCTTCACCAGGAATGAATGTTTTGTGAAATATCTTTTAAATCATTATGTACTTCACTTCTATCCTCTTAATCCTGCTTTTGTGATCTCTGCCAATGGTGTTATAATTATCCTGGTTTGAAATATCAAGATCATCCTTAACATTCACTTATCTTTTATTTCCTATCTTAATATTACTCAAATTTTGCCAATTTTATCACCAAATTACCTTTTCAATCAATTTTTCTTCTTTCCAAGCACAACTCTGTTAATTTAATCTTTAACCACATTATCTCTTACCTGGACCAAGAAAATATTTTCTTAAGCATTTAATGATTTTGAAGCATACCTGTTATAAGTTCTGGTGAAACCACTTTGATGTTTGTTTCATCCTGAAGAATTTTCAAAATAATACTTATCTCTTTAAAAAACATGAGAGAGGATATAAATGGATATAAATATGTAGATATTAACTAAAATAAATGGTTACTATACTTGCTATTATTAGCATAATTACTAATGTGCTTTCTGGCTTCTTATCTCTTAGTGCTATAACTCATTAGTTAGATGCCACATGTAAATATATAATGACAAAACATCACTTCTCCCCTCTAGTACATACTTACCTAAGATATCCTCCCCATTTTGACTAAATAAAATGGAAATTCCTAAGTGTGTGGTGCAACAGATAATAAAGTTTTGGTGTCTAGAATACTGCATTAAGATCTTAGCATGGTGATTTTTTTTTTTAAAGTATTGGTGACCCATTGTTTACCTGGGACTTTGCTGATGACTAAAAATAGAAAAGTCAATAAAAAAAACATGATCACCCTCTATTATGTCTTTTAAATCTTAATTTACTCTGCAACTCTTATGTTTAGTTTTATTTATAAAATTAGGGATAATATTTTAAACTGTGAAGCTGTGTAAAAGGTTTTATGTAATTAGAGTATATAGTTACCAATAATTATTTTGTAAAAGAATACACAGTGATAATTATGAGTAATCAGATTATGGGGCTGGAGGTATAGCTTAGTGGTAGAGTGAAAAAAAAGTAATAGAGTACACACAGAAGCAGAAGTTAACCTTCATAATGTTGAGGAAGTGCTCCAGATAGAGGAAGAAGGAATAAAACGAATCCAAAACCTGAAACACAACTGAACATTGTATTTATGCCCATAGATACAAAAATAGTCTTTTAAAAAAATCATTTGGACATGCATACAACTATCAGCTTTTGTTTGTGGTTGGTTGCTTACTTTTTAAACATATGTGCATTGGTTTTCCACTTCTATAATGTACTGCCTTTGTTCAATATTTAAGTGTTAATAAATTTACATATTATTTTATGTAAAAATAAATAGAATTACAATTATAATGCTAATAAAATAAGAAAGAGTGGGTTGGAACCATGTAGTAATGAATTTTGTTACTCTGAAAGGTGAGGGTTTGGGACAGAGATAATATGACTCAATCTAGGCCTTAACTGAGTCTGGATGTCTGGATGTCTCATTACTTTGTAAAGAACAAAAGGAAGACATGACAATAGTTTAAGGACCAGTTAGGGGAAGGCCCAGTAGGAGTTGATGTGGGTAAAAGTGGTAATGGTAAAAGGTAGTGATATTCTGCATATGTATGTAAGGTAGAAATAATGGATTTGCTAACTGATAGAATGTGAGACTTGAGAAAAATATGTGAGTGGAAGATGACTCCAAGTAATGAATAGTAAGAAACTGTCCTTTGTTGAGAAGTGTTGGACTGGGTTGAGAACAGTTTCTGGAAGGTGGAGTGGGTTATAATGCATTTGGCATATTCTCAAACATTACAGATGCCCTTCAGTGAAAATAATAGGATTATACTTCCCCATCTTCCTTAGGACATGTCTGTATGATTTATTTTAGCTAAAAGAATTATGAGTGTAAGAGATAGATGTCATTTCCAGGTGGAAAGTTTTAAGGACTCATGCTTGATTCTACATGTATAGACCTATTCAGACTTGAACATGGAGGCTGACTTTAAGAAGTGTCTAGATATATTTGCTATTGAGCTTCATCCATGAACACAAGCAACTATGATTATTTTAGCTTCCTGTTAATCAATGTTGGAAATGTAGCAAAATCTACAAGTGATTTTTTGTTATGCTAGACCACTGAGATTTGGGGGCTCTTCAGCACTGGAGCACCACATATCTTATCTTGATTGACACTGGGGAAGAATGGCAGAAACTAAATTTTGAAATTGCTATGTTTGCAATGTTGTTAGATATATGACTGAACATGTCAAGATGGATATATCTGAATTTTGAGAGACAAGACTAGAGATATAGATATGAAAGTCATGAGGATATAAATCATTTTTATGGCACAGTGGTGGATGAGATCACTAAAAGAATAATGGAGAAAGAATAAAAGTGTTTAAAGCCTGAGTTTTGAGTATTACTATTCAAAAAAACTAAAGAAGGAAAGAAGGAAGCTGCAAAGAAAACAGAAGGAGCAAGGAGTAAGATTCTGTTATTATGGAAGCAAAGTAAGGATAGTGTTATCAAGAGAATAGATTAATAAATTGTCAAATACTGCTGATGTGTTAGTTAAGATAAAAAATAAGAATTTGCTACTAAATTTAACAGTATGAAAGTTACTTGTGGGCTTGAGGAGGAAAATTTTGGTGCCATGGTAGAGATAAAAACTTGACTTCCTACTTCTATTCTCCTTTTCTATCGCTGCCTGATATTCATTCATATAATCATTTAAATTGTTTATATTTCTCACTAGAATGATCCTAGGTCTTTGTCTTTTTTGTTTACCTTTGTATTTTTAATGACTAAAGTAGTTCTTCAATAATTATTTGCTGAAAGAAAGCATAAACATCAAAAGTCCAAGAAGATTAAAAGAATAAATGAATATGGTTTCTATACTGTTAGCAAGAATTAATACTTGGTCACATATTTTTTAAACTCCAGGATCTTTTCATTAGCACTTTTGGTAGAAATGAGACACTAATTATTTAGCCAGCAGGCTGCTACATCTTCCTTATCACATTCATGATAGAAGTTATGAATTAATCATAGAACTTTTAATATTAGTCAATGTACTCTCATAATCCTTCTCAACTCCTTGCTCCATGTAGTCATAACCAATTGGTTGGAAATTGTATAAGATATTATTTAAAACATATTTCTTGAGAGGTACCACTAACTAGAAACAGATGTTCCAAGTAATGGTGTTATACAATGTACAAAAGCCATATATGTCTGTAACATCATTAAATTTTTGATCTCCTGAGGAAAATAGACAATAAACAAATGTATGGTATATTAGAGATCAGGGGCTTTCTGTTGTATATACACTGGTGTATAATTTGAAGTATACATAGCTCTTGTAACAGACTAATGTTGAAATCTCAGTGGCTTATTCACATTTGTTTTTTCTTCATGATTGTGAATGACAGAAACTGTATGCTCAGCTCTTTGAAGTTGTTCAAAGATCTAGACTAATGTGTATCTAGATTCTATACTATTTTCAAAGTGTGAGTCTCAGTGTTAGCTTGGACAGTAGCATCTAGATGGAAGATAAGAAATGAGGATGTAGCAATTTCACAGATTTTATGAGGTAGGCACAGAGTGGTGGGTATCCCTTCCCCCTCCCCCTTTCACTGTGTATTATAAAATTACATGATCCCAGTAGGTTGAAGCAAAGTTGGCAGCTGCAGTCCATGCCTGGGCAGTCACTTGCTGGTAATCATGGAAGATGAAAACCATTTTTGATACATTGGGTCAGGTAGTTTTTGACTGAGAGTTCAGCATTTGAAAGGAAACCTGGGAGTAATGGCAGAGTAACTATGTAGCTCTCTCAGTGAAGAGCTAGTAGGCACAGAGAATAACAGATGTAAAGGTCCTGAGAAGGGAGGAGGTATTCTTTTGGAGAAATGTCAAGAAAAGCAAGAAAATGAATATGTAATGGACAAGGGAAGAGCCAGAAGACACAATGTCAGAGGTGACCTGAGCAGATCCTGAGCAGATTCTAGGGTCTAAATGACTGTGGTCAGAATTTCACTTTTTACTTTAAATGACTTAAGTAGTCACATGAAGGCTGTTAAACATAGGAATGATGAGTTATAGTTTGAAACAGAATTACTCTACTATTGAGACTAGATTAGAGAGGCACATGATCAAAAGTAGGGAGAAGAGTTATAATAATAATTAAAAAACTCATGTAGGTTGAGAAACAAAGTGGCTAAGAACATGCAGGTAGAGTTGGTTGGATATGCTAAGAAGTGATTAGATTCTGGGGAAAAATAAGTTGTAGCATCAACACTTGTATCAGACTTTTTATTCCAATATCTTAAACCCAGAAAATATTGAAATAAAAATAAAATAAATAAGGATCCATTTAACTTTCACTTTGATTCAACAATTGTTATTATTTTACTGTAATTTCTTTAGCTTTATCTACTTCTGCCTATATATTTATGTATGTTCACATTCAAGTTTTTTTTTTCCTCAATTCATTTACAAGTAGTTTGTAAAAGATTTCATGACCTGACATTCCTCAATGCTTCATACTGCAGTTCTTAAGGATAAAAACATTAGCCTACATTACAATAATACTGCAAATATTTTGAAGGCAGAACTGACAAGTTTCCTTGATGAATATTTGTGGGATGTAAGAGAAAGACATAATCAAAGATGATTCCAAAGATTTTGGCAGGAGCAACTGGAAGCATGGAGTTGCCATTTACATAGACAAGGAAAATTGCAAGAGAAGCTGGTTTTAAGCCCAAGAGATTAAACTTTCTGCCATTCGTGTCTAGACTTGGTTGGGCAAGGTTATGCCTTAAAAGCTTAGGGGTATGTATGGTGTAGTACAAAACTACATGATCCTGGTGTCAAAATATTTTAAGTAAAATATTTTTATAGTAATCTCAAATGGAAAATGAAGTTATGCCATTTGCAATCTGTAACAGAATTCTTCACTCAAACTGCTATAAATTTCTGAAAAAATATTAATTCTAATATGAAGAAATGCAGAGTAGGGTAGTTTGCAGAGTTGGCTGAGTTGATGGTTAGACGTATTTCTAGTTCTCCATCCTATTATGCTAATTATAGATTTCAATTTGATAATGATCCCCATTGTGTTTAAGAAACAGCTACTAGAAACACCTGAAGCAATGTTTGCTTGTTCTTGTACAGTGAAATAGCAAGAGAGGAGGCTCGGATTGTAATTCCCTCTTTTAAGAAGGTTTGGTTCATTTGAATCACCATTCCATGAATTACAGTCTCCAGGATTTCTCTTGGAAGCTGAGGGTGAGGGAGAAAACTGAAAATCAATCAATCAATGGATTTGATTGTATAAGGAAGATGAAAAGAACAGGCAAATAACAGAGTCCATTACTCAAATGTTTTCATACCTCACTGGACATTGCCTTTTTCTGTTTTTTTTTTTTTAATTTTTAATGATAGATTATTATTGTTTTGATCAAGAAGTTCATATAAGAGCCTACCTTTTTTCTCTGTATACATCTTGAAAAATGGTCATTTGTGGATAAAAGCCCTTCATTGTTCTCCATTTCTTTCTTCTCTACTTTTTGCTAACAATTATTTAAAGCTACTTTTATTCTGTATGCCCTACTTTTCATGACTTGTAAATATGCAACTGTGTACTTCTTTGCCTTTTCTTATCTTCCAGATAAAAACAGTTTGTTCTGTAGGACTAAAGAGACCTACATTATCTAACACGTGCCAGCATCAGCTTGCAAATGAATCCTCATTACTTTATTTATGTATATACTCATTGGCTTCTGGTCACTAAATGAGAGCCCATGCACAGCCAAAATTTAAAAATGACAGTTCAACGTAATATTGGTTTCTTTTCCTTTATGTACATGATGCTACAATTGTCATTGGCAACAAAGTGAAATATTTACAGGCCTAAGGTCACATTTTTTCCCACCCTTTTTTGAGTAAAACTACTGTATTGAAGTCATTGTTTTTAATAGAGAAAAGTGATAATGTGATTGTCATATTTCCAATTTGGGAACAGGGTGTTTTGATGCAATGATTACATAGGAAACACCTGCTTGATTAGTTGCAAGTGTTAACTTGGGCTCTTTCTATAATTGTTGGAATGTGGTGAAGTGGAGGAGTATCCATCTTCCTTTGTAACCCATTGGTTAAAATAATTAAAAATCCCTGAAGAAAACAATTTTCCCCAGTTCTACATATGTCCTTATTTTGATAGATATGTGATTAATGGAAAAATGGATAGTTAGATCAATCTATTGATCTAATTTCCTGGTGCCACTTCTATGTTCTTATCAATTGCAGAGTTCAGTCTTGGAATCCTTAGAAGTCACTGCCTCTGGATTCAACACTTTAGGCTCATATCTTCATTGTTCTAAGTTTTTGCAACTGCTTCATGGTAGGCCAAACGAGCTTTACTACTGAACACATCTTCCCTTCCTTTCCTAAAACACCACTCATATAGGTTTGTGCATCTAACAGACCTTTACCAAAGGAATAACAGACAGTAGTTAGATCTGACAGAAAAAACCTTTTAAATTAAAGCAGAAACCACTGTCCTAAAAATGCATCATTTCTTCCATGTCATGGGAAAATTTTTGCCGACTGTGTTGCCTCATTAGACCTCAGCACAATACCATTGCTCTGGGTCTGTTTCCCTACCATCTTCCCTTTGCTACTTCCAGGATACCAGGCTGCAAACCTCCATGTTGCCTTCTTGATGAACAGAAATTTCATCTTCTCTCTGTCTTTCTCCTACTCTTGCTCAGATATATGCAGAGACCACCTACTTTACTAATATTATAGACTCAACAAGTTTCTACAAGTGTTTAATACATTGAAACAATGAAAATACTTTTGTTTTCTTTGCTAAAATAAATATTTGATTCATATTTAGCTATAAACATACCTCTTCTTCATGTCTATTGAGATTCCTTATTCATTTCCTCACTCTGATTATTATTTGAATCAGAATTCTGAGCTCTGTGACTTAAATAATTTTTGATAATCTCAGTATAAAAAGCAGTGAATATGAATTATACTGCATTCAGATTAAATTTTCCTAAGATTGCCCATAGCATTTTCTTTTCACATTTAACCATTAAACTGAGCCTATAAAAAGAGATTATCAAGTGATCAAAACAATTATCAACATAATACTAAATCATAGTAAATTGAAGTGCCATTCTTGTACCATTCCATCCTTTTTTAAAGAGAATGGTTAACTTTAAAATTGGGGTCATGTGCCAGATACATCCCTTTCATACAGCCAGGACATGCTCTAACTACTTCATTCCTGACTGAAGACTACCCTCCTAGGTCCACCATTTTGTCATCAATTAAATGCTCAGTGCCTTAGTCTTTTGGGACTGCTATTTTTAAACTATTCAAGCTGAGCTGCTTAAAATATATAGACATTTCCTTTTCACAGGTTTGGAGCCTGGGAAGCCAAGGTCAAGGGACTGGCAGGTTCAGTGTCAGGTCTGCTTCCTCACTAATGCTGCCTTCTGCTGACCTTACATGGTGGCAGGGACAAAAAAGCTCTCTAGACCTCTTTTATAAGGTCACTAATCTCATTTATGAGGGTTGAGTTCTCATGATACAATCACCATCCAAAGTCCTACTTATTAATATTACCTCCATGGGGGTTAGGAGTTCAACAAATGAGATTGTGGGAAACACAAACATTCAGATCATGTAGCACCCAGGAGAAGAAGGCTCTTTTGAAATCTATGAGTGCCTTGTAAAGAGATGGTTACTCAGGATTCCATTTTTGCAAAGTACTGAGGAGATAAATAGAAGTGCTTAAATGCTGTTGACTATCATAATTAATAGAGGTAGCATAACAGTAGTTAAGAGAGTAAGACTGCTGAGATTTGGATCCTGGCACTCCTTACTACTTCCTGTGATTTGGGACAGTATTCTTATATTTCCTGGGTCTCATTTTCCTGTATATGAAGAAAATGTTATTAATAATGAAAAGTATATCAGGATGTTGATTAGAGGATTAAATCGCTTACTGCATGTAATATACTTAGAAATGTGTTGATGCATATAAGTATCAAATAAGAAGAGTTCCTCTCTTTGTTCTTGCTTTTGCCAGAGGCTGCCTAAAATCACTTCCAGTGGCCTAGAATCACTTCATCTGTACTTTATGGCTTTGATAACTTCAGAAGTTGGTGAGAAATATGAAATGGTAGTGATTCTGTATCTGAATAATAGTAAAGAAAAAGATCTGGTGTTATCAGCATTGTTGCTACTACAGATCAAGTGGGGTTCTGTCTAGAAATTTTTAAAAAGGCATCTCACCGGGTGTCTAAAGTATGTGTGTGCTGATCCAGGGGAGACTTGGCAATGCATATTCACATTCAAATTAAAACATGAAATCTTAAATAAAGTAAATTGTGTTTACCCTGGGGATCTAAGGATACTTACAACTTTACTAATTATAGGAAGGAATCAATGGCAATCTTATCATGCACACTATTTCTGCTATTTTCCTTTAATAATGTATATAATGCATCACATTCATTCATCATGTTCACATTTTGGCAAGTGGAAACCATGAGGATTTTATTAGAGTTTTCTGGGCATGTTGCGGGAGGTCCTCTTATTCCCCTTCTGCCAATCTTTCCTCCAGCTACTGGCATTTGTCTGTGGTTTTGATACCTGGATTGGGTCAGGTGAACCTTGGTAAGGGTTAGATCATCTCATTGGGAATCTGCCTTGGTGTTATTCAATTCCATGGGTCTTTTATTTTTCAGGTTCAAGAATTTGGGTCTGAGACTTGTTGGCTCTGCTTGGCAGTATACAGGCTCTGATTTGCAGTATGGGTCTGGGAAAATATTCATGCATCTGCTGGAAGGCAGGAACTGAGCCAGTGTAACTGCTGGAAAGCAATTGACTTTTTGACAACAAAAACTGGTTGTCTTTGCTTCCACATATGCAATTCTGTGAACAAAGGCAGAGACAGGAATAATGAGTGGTGTGTGGCTTCTTATTTACTAGGAAGGGACTGTGAAATTTACTGGCATCTCCAAATATCTAGCTGTGTGACTCTGTAGATGTATGCATGGAAGTGGTTATAAAGCTAAGCAAATAGGCAACAATGAGCAAAAGATCCCAACATCTTTCAGAGTTGGATAAATTAATGAAGTGGTCTCTATATGATGCAGAACAAAACATGGATTCAGAAGAGGAAGAAAGCCAATGCCTCACGAACCCACAAGACCCAAACTGAATGTATAATCTTTTACCATGCTGCTACAATATAAAGAACTCAAAAAATTTAACACCAAAAATCAAACAACTCAATCAATAAATGGGCTAAGGAGTGGAACAGGCACTTCTCAGAAGAAGATATACAATCGATCAACAGACATATGAAGAAATGTTCAACATCTCTAGCCATTAGAGAAATGAAAATCAAAACTAAATCAAAACTACTCTAAGATTTCATCTCTCTCCAGTCAGAATGGCAATTATCAATAATACAAACAACAATAAGTGTTGGTGAGGATGTGGGGAAAAAAGCATGGTCATACATTGCTGGTGGCACTGCAAATTGGTACAACCAATCTGGAAAGCAGTATGGAGATTCCTTAGAAAACTTGCAGCTATTCCACTCCTCGGTCTATACCCAAATGCCTTAAAAAGAGTATGCCACAGTGATGCAGCCACATCAATGTCTATAGAAGCTCAATTCACAATAGCTAAACTGTGGAACCAACCTAGATGCCCTTCAATAGATGAATGGATAAAGAAACTATGGTATATATACACAATGGAATATTACTTAGCAATAAAAGAGAATAAAATTATGGCATTTTCAGGTAAATGGATGGAGCTGGAGAATATTATGCTAAGCGAAGTAAGTTAGTCCCAAAATACCAAATGCCGAATGTTCTCTTTGATAAGTGGATGCTGATCCAAAACGGGGGAGGAGACACGGGAAGAATGGAGGAATTTGGTCAAAGGGAAGGGAGAGGGAGGGGGCATGAGGGCAGTAAAGATGGTGGAATGAGGTACCCATCATAGCCCTAGCTATGTATGACTGCATATATGATGTGATTCTACATCACGTACAACCAGAGAAATGAAAAGTTGTGCTCTATCTGTGTACAATGAATCAAAATGCATTCTGCTACCATGTATACCTAAGTAGAATAAATAAATTAAATTTAAAAATATTTTAAGAGAAACACACAACGTAAAAGTGCTAGAGGTAGAGATTTACATAAACTTTTATATTATTTTGCAATCAAGTTTCATGTTTCAATTAAAATTACACTTTAATGCTTAATGTGTATAGATTTACACTCCTAAATGAGAATTCCATGGTAAATTTTTGAATGTGTTAGGGTATTACATGAGTTACTTTAGGTCATTTAGTTGATGGTAAGGAAAGGATTTGCTTCAGTCTAAAAATATAAGTTGAGTTTACTGTTGGGAAAAGATATGGCTTTAGAACATGTTCCTTTGGTTGTGTTTAAGAAGGTAACAGCTGGGCTGTTAATGGTGGCACATACCTATAATCCCAGATACTCAGGAAGAGGAGTTAGGAAGATCAAAATTTTTAGGCCAGTCTGGGCAACTGTCTCAAAATAAAACATAAAAGGACCTGAAGATGTGGCACAGTGGTAAATTACTCCTGGGTTCAATTCCTAGTACAAAAAAAGAAAACGTAAGAATTGGGACATTTAGTTCAATTAATAATCCATGAACTCCATTATTCATTAACAAATATTTATTGAGTGATACCTACAAGCTCTTTCCTGGCTCTAGATATACTTCTATATAAGATTAGTTTCCTGATCTAAGGAATATCAAAAACTGATGAAAACTAATATTTAACAAGTAATCTTGATAAAACAGAATTATGTAGTCTCTGACAAGAGATATTGAAGATGAATGTACATGCTGTCATGACGGGTTCAACTCAAGCTTTCAATGCTTACAAGTGCTTTGATCTTTGGTTAGTTATTTATCTCTCTGAGCCTCAATTTCCTATCTCTCAAATGGAGATAAAATTATCACTTAACTCTTACTATTGTTAAGAATATTAAATAAATTCTCATTAGATATGTATATTACCCAGTATATAGTAAGCAATATTCATGAATATTCTGTGCATCCTAATCTTCCACCACAGACAGTTTGTAATAAATGATTTTGAAGCACAATTTTATTTTTTACAAGGAGCTTTACATAATGGTCACAAATAGCAATCTATTTGTGCTAAGCAATTTGATATAAAATCTGCAACAATTAGGTGGTGGAATATAGTAACATTAAGAAGGCAGAAGAAAATTGATATTGGAGGAATGTACATTCATCACTTAGGTAGTTGGAATGAAACTAAAACAGAAAGACAATGGACTCCAAAGTTGACTGCCACCTATTGGTTAGATGACTTTGGAAATATGCTTTTTTATGCTTTAATTTACTTCTCAGGAGTATAGGTATATTTCAGAAACAAACAGGTTATTTATGTTAGCACCTGGAACAGTGCTGTGCATATAGGAAGTACTTATTTCAGTATGTGAAAAGCCACAGTAGAAGATGGTGGAAGAATACCATAATCTCACCAAAATGTTGAAGTGATTATTCTAGCTGATACTGAAAAAATAAATACATAGAAAGAGGAGAGGTATAGAAGTGTGGAAAACAGCAAAAATGACTACAGCAAAAAGACTACTACAGGAAATTGAATGGTGTCTGTAGAGTTTTGAGGAGGAATTATGTTTTAGGATGTTTATATATTTGATGGTGAGCAAATAGAATTTACTGGCATGGGCTGGGAGAAAAGAGTAAAGCTGTTTAGAAAAATTTGGTTTGAGCATCTTGTTGACCCTTTTTATCACTATATTGTTATAATCATTACTTCCCCCAATTTACACCATATGCACTACAATGTTTTACACATAGTAAGGGCTAAAAGTTTAAGAACACTGATAGTTTTGTTTCTGTAAAATGCTTTAAATGCAAAAGCTGTTAAATATATGTGATATTGTTTTTAATGTTAGAAACAATATATTGGAGTGAAAAGAATAGAAATTTATAAAAGGCAAACAGATTCAACTCTGAGGTCAAATATTTAAGTTTTCTGCAGTTTTTGTTATTATTATGTCATCCATTTATGTTGTTATTTAGCTATATGTTAAATTTTGGTTCAATATTACTTTTCTTTAATGTAGGATGATCACGTTTTCTTCCTGTATCCGGTGACTGCTAACATTATTTGATCCTTGCACATTTTTAGGTGACCTGTTGTTGATGTAGGCTTACAGGGCTTTCTATTATCTTTTTTTTTTTTTTTAATAGCTCCTCCTCTTCTTCTTCCTTCTCCTTCTTCTAATTCCTCTTCTTCTTCTTCTCCTCCTCCTTCTCCTTCTTCTTCTTTGCCAATGGATGGATTGCTTAAATTTGAGATTTTTCATCTTTAATCTGTTTTTTATTCTTTTTATCTCCTAGGTATCTCATTATCTGATATTGACATATCTATCTCTATGTCCTCCCTATTCCTTTCTGATGACTTTGAGGCAGTTTACTTATCTAGTCTAACTCACTAAGTTTTTCTTCTGCAGAGTCCATCTTACCACTTTTACAACATATGGTTTCATCTAATTTTTCTGATTTAATTTTTCTCAGATCTTCTGTTATCTCCTAGATGTAAAAGGTATGTAATTATTGTTTTAAATTAGCTGTGACTCTACTTTGAATGATAGGTTTCTCGGGAATTAGCTTTGTATTTAAAGGGCTCCAGCCAGACGTCAGTCCATGTTGGTCTCATGAAGTTAAGGGAGAAGTGAACCAATTTGAATGTAAGAGTGGGAGACCCCATGGTCATAAAATGCCAATAAATGTCTTAGATTGTCATCACAAACCCTTAGAAGCTTTTTGTTAACCAGTGGCCCAAACTGTAATCCTACCATGTTGGGTACTTGAAAGGAGAAGTCTCATGGTTTTCTAGTTGATCTTTTCCCGTTCCCTTTACAGAGTTTTTTTTTTTTTTTTTTTTTTTTATATTTATTTTTTAGTTGTAGGTGGACAGAATATCTTTTATTTTATTTTTATGTGGTGCTGAGGATCGAACCCAGTGCCTCACGCGTGCTAGGCGAGCACGCTACCACTGCGCCATAACCCCAGCCCCCCCTTTACAGAGTTTTAAAGTGAGGTTTGTGCAGCTGCTGTGACCAGTTGCTCTGGTAAAGGCATACAGTATGATGCTCTGCAAGCTGTGCTGTAGAGTCAAGAAGAGAATGCTAATTATACTTTCAACCTCTACTTGCCACTTGTGACTATCTTTAGCTCTGGGTTGGAGGTACACTGTCCTTCATTCTTTCTGCATTCAGCACACATCAGTTTAAGAAAATGACTCGCCAATTTTATTGCTTATGTTTTTGTTGTTTAGTTTGTGAATTCCTGAAGTCCAAGCTCATCTCTGGTTTCTGTAACTTCTCTGGATTGACTTCATAAGAGAAAGCAAGTAGTTTGCTGTAATTCATTATCTTGTATGCTGCTCTACTCTTTATTCTAGGAGAGTACTCAGGCTTCCCCAAATCTTGAGGAAATCTATGCAAAATTGAACATGATTATTCATAATAATATAACTTTTCATTTGCATATTTAGATTCTAATTTTATTTTAGTTTCGCTCACTGTCTCCCCTTCACAAAATAAAATTTCCTCTTGCATTTTATTCTCATCATTGGACATTGAGAAGTATGTAATGTTTACTTGTAAAACTGCCTGTACTTATGCACCTTAAAAAATTGACTTTCTAAAATATAAGCTCTATTTCTATTGTCACACTTGTGAGATGATAAAACAGGAGGCCTGCAATGTGATGCATTATAGTTAGGTTTTATTTGTCTTTTATTGCTGTGGCCTTGCAAAAACAAATACTTCACCAACAAATAAAGTAGACAAAATAGGCCTAGCGATAGAAAATACGGCAAATAAAGTTAGAGAAAGTGACAGCTCACTGCTCTTCAAAATATTATGGGAACAATTGCTCTGAAAAGAGATTGTTGTGTTTTTTTTTTGTAAACCTGTCCATTTATTTATCCTCCTTTTATTTGTTGAAATGGGTTTCTGTTTGATTATGAAATGGTATTTTTATATACATATATATTTCAATGACTCAAGCACAATATAGGACATTAGGTACTTGAAGATTCATTTAATGTTTTTTAAAAATTTTTTTGCTTCAGGAGTTCAAAGCCAATTACAATCATAATATATTCATTAACGTGTTCATCTAGATGAGGCTAATGGGCATGATTCATTGGAATTTGAATAAGAAATTTAATAATGATGGGAATTTCTTAATGGTTAAGAAACATCATAGACTCTATTAGAAAGTGCGAGGTTGAAGGGGGGAAAATACATGTGTGGCAGCTTTCTAGGCTAACGTCTTACTCTGCTATATAATTTGGAAGTTAACCTGGCATATTCTGCAGTTGTTTCAAACACATTTATTGAATGTTTTACAATTACATGTTTTCCCTGTTTGCTTGGGTAGCTGACCTTTGGTTCGGTTTCTGTGTGTATACACAATCTAATTGAAGCTTTTAGAGAGTTCCAAGGAAATGGAATTAGTTTTCCAGATGTTGTCTCTCAGAGAAATCTAGCCAGGAGGTGTGAAAGTTCTGGGGTTAAATAGCTGCCTTTTAATGGTAAGACTATATCGTTTATTCTTTCTACTCCATTTCCTTTCCTTTTCTCTCTTTCCATATAGTGTATTTCCTTCTTGTTGGTAAGCATCTACTGTGATTTAACCAGGAAGCAGAACTAAAAGAATCAGGATGTTTATCTCACCTTAAACAAATCAGTTTCAGATTAGATATGAGTTAAAGCAAATGAATTAATTTTATATATTGTGAATATTATAGCCATGAATTGTGGTATAGTCAAATGAAGCTGGTTTTAAGAAATCTCGCAGCAAAACAAATATTTAGGAGTTATTGTCAAAGCCAGTGCTATTTGAAAAAATCTCTTTTGTATAAAAACCATTTTTATAAGATACATTAGAAATTGCTTTTTTTTAAAACGAGAAAGTTGTTCAAAACAATATCTGATAAATATAAATATAAATATAAATATAAATATAACCATCAAGTTGTATTACTTTTGGTAATGCCTTCATAGCCCTTCTTTAAAAAAATATAATTTTGAGAAAGGAATGTTTTCTGTGTGCTCTACACTGATGGACAGGAGTTCTTGAAAAAGAAGTTCCATGTGATCAAACCCAAATAACATCATTAAAATAATGTGTAGATTTCAAAAGGGACAGTGGTCAGCACATGTATTTGTGCGTTTAGGTCCCAGTGTGTTTATGAAAAAATCAGGCCTATCATTATAAATTCACATTTTGTATACTTGTGCAGTTAAGGTTAAGATACTACCTATCCATTTCATGTATTGTGAAAAAAAAGTAAAAAAAAAAAAGGTGTTAACAATGGTTTATGTGCAATAAAAGTCAGCTGGATTGAAAACTTTGAAGCAAAGAAAAAAATTTCTAGGCAATGATTATAGCCGATGCACTGAATTTGATGACTATCACTTGAAAAACATTCTCAATGTCTATCAGCTTTTTTTTATTAGAATCCAGAAATATGGAAAACAGAGTTAGATGATAAAAGACAAGGAAGAAGAAAAATGCAGTTTAATCTGTTCAAAGTTATTCACAAGCAGAATAACTATATTTGCATATGAATACCAAAGGAAATCCCTAACTACTGCTTGGTCCAAGGATCACATTGTTTGGTGATGTAAAATATTAGTGAACTGCTTTTGCCCTGGAGATGAAGGTTGTACTGGTCCTTGCAGGTAGATGTATATTAGATAATCTGAGGAAAAAGCGATTTGGCTGGAGGGGCTAGAGTTCACATCTGTTTATGATCACCGATCAGTGTGTCCCCATTGCAAGCACAATGTCTGGAATGAGAAACAAAACATTATAGAGATTAGTGACCTTATAAGTAGAGGAGGAGGAGGAGGAAGAGGAGGGAGGAAGGAGAGGAGAAAGGAAAGAGATTCCATTTTGTGCATTTGCATAAAAGAGATGTGAGCACACAATAATATGGCAGCCACCTAAAAATGAATTTACCTTGTCAGCACCTTGATCTCAGATTTCCGATCTGCAGAACTCTAAGCAATAAATTTATATTGTTAAGCCATCCAATCTATAGTATTTTGTTATGGCAACTTGAGCAGATTAATATACAGGTATTTCAATTTACCATGCTCTAACTTAATACAAGAGATATGCTTAGAAAAACTACGCTCTAAAAAGTTGGTCTGTTCTTTAGACTGTTTCTTTGAGATATGAGGTGTTTGCATAGAGATTCTGGGAAGTGTTGGATCACATATGATTCAAGGTTTAATTATCTATTCTATAAAACCTGTCCTGTGAAATGGTTGAAAGAGCAATAATTTCTTTTCTATAGCTGTTTAAATTTTACAAAACACTTTTGCTAATATCATATTATCTGATCCTAAAATAGCTTGTTGCAATCTTTTCCCACTTTACAGATAAAAAAACTAAGGTATTTAAAGAAAAGTAGATTGCCAATGATTAGTTTATTTTCTCAACTGACATTAAATATACTTTCACTGACTTTTGTTTTTCAATCCAGGTGCTGTACTTGTAGTTGGGACACATTGATTAATGATCATAAACAGATGTGATCTCTGGCCCCACAGGGACTCTACCCTCATGACCTCATCTAACCATAACTGCCTCCCCTAGGCCCCATCTCCAAATACCATTACAATGGGGAATTACAGCTTTGATATATGAATTGGGGAAGACAAAATTAAGTCCATAGCAAATTGGATGCTATAATTTTAGTTCCTTGTAGAAAGAGTTTCTTGTGTTATCACTTAGTTTTGTGTCCTGGGCTTTATCTTCCAAGGCTTATTATAGAACATGGTCTTTCGAAGAGTGATTCCATGTCCTCATCTGATTATATCTGAAAACCCTGTTGGTCATGATAACCTTCTATCTGGAAGCACAGGGTAGGTACTGACCAGACATAGGCTCAAAAGAAATTTATGCTTTCAAAATTCACTCTGGGGTTCCCATCTGTCTAACAATGAAATCTATACTTAATGTATTTTCTTTATTGTCTTCAATGCCAGAGGGAAAAAAGAGGTAGAATCAGAGTTTTGTTTTTATAAGTAATTTATCATATGTCCCTGATTTAGTTTTGTACTGTCTTGATCATTTACAAAATTTCAAGTATATCTTGGGCACTTGCTGTTTAAAAAATCATTTTATTGTTCATTATTATTCTTACGTTTGCTTATTTTCTATATAAATTTCGAGATTTTTAAGCTGCTATAAAAAAATTGATTCAAGGCCTGGCAGACAGCAAACTTAAAAGAAAGAGACACATGCATTCCCCTCCCAGTGTGGTTCTCTAGGTCTTGGATCTTCCTACTGTCTTTTTTTATTTTTCACATTAATAAATTTAGCAGAGAGATTGTGGTGACCTATTTATCATACAATATTAGAAGATAATTTTATAAATTAAAACTCTAAAGAACCAGAGGGCTTAAATTTTAGGAGCAATATAAATAATACATTATACTTCAGTCCCAGTTAATTTCCATAGACACAGAAAAGAATGAGTATGCATGAGCGTTTTAAATGATCATTATTCTGAAAGGAGAGGATCAGAAGAATGCAAAACTACATTTGGGGGTATTTCAGAGGCAGTTAATGCTTTTAATATGCTTGCCTTGGTTAGAGTCATGTCATAGTAACATGCTAGGAGGCACACAGCTCCTCTGATTGGAGGAGCGGCAGAGCAGCTGTAGAGTGACATGTGAGGATGTGCTTTGTACATTAGAATGCTTAGTCCAGCTTAGAAGTCCCAGAGAATGACAAGTGATACTTGGTTGAGGTTCTCTTGCATTTAGATTCACCACTAAACAAACAAACAAACACATAGCAAGAGAGATGGGCATTTCAGTGTGGGAGCAGCTTCACTGCCTGCCTTATTTCCCCTGCAGGCACATTCCAAGTTCAATGGTCAATGCAGCCCTTACACATGGAATCTATCATGTTAGAGGAGACCACAAGAACAGGATTTTTTTTTCCTCATTAGCCTGTGGGCAGGTCCAAATTATAGCCAAAGGTCTCTCCTATTACCAGTAAGGTCATTCTGTCATTCTCATTGACAATGTTTCCTAGTTCTATATTCTATTTGTTAATACTATCATCTAGCCTAGAGCAGGCAGGTCTATAACCTGCTGCAAATATAAGTGCAGGAAAATAAACAGAAAACAAAGCAGACCCTTTAGGATAGAGGTATAAATACACCATTAGGTATTTATTCTTCTGGAGTATCTCTATCCTGAACTGAAACAATGCTGTTTAAATGATATAATTTAATGGTACAGGGAAACAATTTTTTCCAGTGAAATAAAAGCACAAGATGAAGATACTGCTTCTAACTGACGTCTTCTTCTGGACACTTAATATCTGAAGTACTTAGAATTGAATGCAAGTTACAAAGTAAACCATATAAGAAAGTGATTTTGATTATTTTGTCTGAAAGAGTCACTATATGACCTTGGACAATTTCTTAGTTTTCTCGAAGGCACTTTGGTACTTGCAAAATAATTTTTGTAATTATGCTAATTACAAAATCCTGGCCAGGTGTGTTGGCATATGCCTGTGATCCCAGCAATGCCAGAGGCCGAGGCAGGAGAATCCCAAGTTCAAAGTCAGTCTCAGCAACTTAGTGAATCTAAGCAACTTAGCAAGACCCTGTCTCAAAATAAAAAATAAAAAAAGGGCTGGGGATGTGATTTGGTGGTTAAGCACCCCTGAGTTTGATCTCTTGTACCAAAACCAAAACAAAAACATAAGACAAAAATCATTTCCATTATATATTATACATATGGTTTACAGTATGGATTATAATAATTAGTAAATTTTCTATGATGAATATGCTATAACATTTAAAAATTATAATAACTTGAGGTATGGCAGGCCTTGAAATTGTTAGTACATTAAAATTCTTTTGTCTTTTATCAAATTTTCTTACATATGTTTCCTAAATATACTAATGAATGGCAGCAAAAATAGGAAAATCTATAAGATTTCTCTAATGATTTATACCCAAAACAGTTCTCTAAGTATAGAACTGATCAGGTAAACAAAGGACAATCTAGAGTATTATAGAGTATTATAGCTTTATATAGTATAAAGCTCATTTTAAAAGTTTTATTTAAAGTAGCAAAAAAAATTTACATGCTTCAAACAGATAATGATTTGAATTACATCATTGTCTTCTTCAAAAGCACCAAAATAAAACACCTCCATATCTCTTAAATAATTTACTTGAATTACCTAATGACATTTTACTGTTTAAAAAGTGGAGATATTTTTCTTATTTTTCTCTATTCCTCAAAGTATAGTTGAAATCTTTGAGTATTATATATAAAATAAACATAAGAAAATGGTAGAAGGCAGAGGAAAGGAAGCTTATGAGACCTTCATGTCTGACATATAGCAGTGAGCCCCTGGGTTTTCTTTTTGTTTCATATATCACAGATTTTGTACCAAAGCAATACAGACATTTAACATACAGAATAAGGTCCAAGAAAAGTCTGCTCTTTCTACACAAGGGAATAGGAAAGGAGTACCATATCAAGACAGAGGACTTTTAGATAATAACTCTTGTATTTTTTCTAACCAGTGTGAAGAAATTGTGCCCTCAAATGTATTAGCAAGGGCAGAGTGGAAAACTTGGATTTCAACCTTTGCCAGACTCTAAGGAGTCACCCAAAACCCCTGTCTGGAAAATGTCAGAGAAAGGAACAGGAACTTTTAAAAAAATTTTTATAAGAGAATTATAACTATAAATAGTATTTGGTTTCATTTTGACAAAATCATGCATGCGAAGAATGGATTTTCATCCTCATTTCCTCCCTTTTCCTTCCTTTCTCCCTCCCCCTATTCTCCCTCCTCTATGAATCTTCCTTTCTTCTACATACACATAAATGTGAAATTCCCTTTGGTACCTTTATATATGAATATAGTATGATATTGTGAAATTAATTCAATTTTTCTTCCCCTTTCCCTATCTTCCTCCCTCATTTTATTTTCCTCCTTCTACTCCACTAACCTTCCCTTTATCTTTATGATATTTAATCCCCTCCCCAACTTCCTTCTTTGATTTATTTTGCTCTTCCTTCCATATATGAGAGAAAACATTCAATCCTTGATTTTCTGAGCATGATTTTCTCCATTTTCATCTGTTTACCAGCAAATATCCTTATTTCATACTTCTTTATGACTAATACTCCACTGCACAATATATATATATATGAGATATCATATACATGTATGATTTCATATTCTATCTATCTATCTATCTATCTATCTATCTATCTATCTATCTATCTATCCAACTATCACATTTTCTTTATCCATGCATCTCTTGAAGGGCATTTGATTGATTCCATAATTTGGCTATTGTGAATTGTGCTGCATAAATATTGAAGTGACTGTATGCAATAGTATGTTGATTTTAGATCTTTTGGATAAATACCAAGGAATGGGATAGCTGTGTCATATGGTGGTTCCATTCCTAGTTCTTTGAAAAATCTCCATAATGCTTTCAGAATGGCTGTGTTAATTTGCAGTCTCACCAACAACATATAAGGGTACCATTTCCTCCACACCTTCAGCAGCATTATTATTTGTGTTCTTGATAATTGTCATTCTGACTGGAGGAAATGAAATTTTAGTGTAGTTTTGATTTGTGTTTCAGGGACTTTTATTTTTGATGGATAGTTAGGAGCTCTCCAGCATTCATGAGTGGAAACCATGAAGTCCAGTGGTGAACCTGGACTTCCTCCCCCATTAATATAATGAGGCATGCTTCTCCCGTTGTTGTGGTGGTGTCCTAAAAGTCTCAGATGAGAACAGTGACTTCCACTGTGCCCTCCACTGGGTCAGTAGAACCACATCAGAGGGAGTGATGGGAAATCACTGCCTGTAGACCAGGGTGATATTGGTAGGTTAATGGAGAGCTTGAACCTCCACACCAAACCAACCATGACAAGAAGCTCCTCTTATATGTCAAAAGTCAAACTCATGATAAAATATGGAAAATGTGGACTTCCATTCTCACCTGAAAGTAAGAAAGTGGTGTCTGCGAAGGCCTGCTAAAATATAACCATTAATTAATATTCATTCTTATAGAGTCCACAAATTTTAATTAAAAATAACTACATATGATGAAATAAGAATATCTAAAATTCAATGAGAAAAGGCAAACAATAGATATCAACATTGACATTATATAATCCTAGGGTTATTTGACAGGGATTTTAAAACAACCATCATTATATGCTTCAATAATCAATTGTGAACATGCTTGAAACAGATAAAACAATTTAAAATCATAGTAAAGAGGAGATAGAAGGATAAAATGCAAATTTTAGTACTATGAGACATAATAGCTGGAAGTAAGCAGTCAATGATGGGTTGAGAAGCAAATTAAGAAGACAAAGGAAAGAATCAAAAAATGAGGACAGAACAACAGAAATTCCCCCAGTCTCAACAATAGAGAGAATGAAAAAAATAATGAGCAGGGTATTGGGTAATTATACCAAAGATATAATATTCATGTAGGAAAGGAATAAAGGGGAAGAACTGAAAAATCCTTGAAGAAATAATGCAGAAATCTTCCCATATTTGGCCAAATACATAAATCTGCAGAGCCAATAAGCTGTGTAAATACCAAGGAGGATAAATTTAAAGAAATCTGCACCAAGACATGACATAGTAAAAATTTCAAAAATTACAAAGAAAACCCTCAAAACCAATCACAGAGAAATAGTGTGTTACATATAGGGAAAGTATTTGTATTACAGAACATTTTTTATAAGGAATCAAATAAGCCAAAAGGAAACAACACATGCTTTTCATGTGCTGAAAGAGAAGACCTGCTGATTTAGAATTAGTTATGCCTTAAAAATATCTTTCAGAATGAAGAGATGATATAGACATTCTTTGATAAAGCTAAACTCAAAATATTGGCCTCCAGTGGACCTAAACCAAAAGGAATGGCTAAAGGAGTTTCCCTAAGTAGAAAGGAAGTGATAAAAGAGGAATTTTGGAAAAACCAGGGAAGAATAATAAAGGAAAGAACATATATATGGGAAAATATGATATAATTAAACTGTTAATAATATTTAACTTGGTTTTCAATGAATGTAGAAGAAATACTTTAGGCAATTTCAAATGGGGATTGTAAAGGGGCTTAAAGAAAGATATAGTTTTTGCACTTCACTTAGACTGGTAATGTGTTAACATCAGTAGAGTGTGATAAATTATGTATATGCAATTTTGTTGCATAATGATGGAAAGCAACTCATATATACAATGGTGGTCCCATAAGATTATAATGGAGCTGTAAACTTGTTATTGCCTAGTGATGTGATAGCATCATGACATTGTCTTCATGCAACACATTACTTATTTGTTTGTGGTGATGCTGGTATAAATAAACTGACTGTATTGCCAGTGGTATAAAAATCTAGCACATACAATTATATATAATATATTATATTTGATGAAGATAAACAACATTACTGGTTTATGTATTTACTAAATGGTATTTTCCATCATCATTTAAAATGTATGTTTTCTACTTTTAAAATAGTATTTACTGTAAAACAGTATGCCATATTATGCTGGCAGCAGCATTATATAGTTCATATTTACCATGTCTCTTGATCATGTGAGTAATTTTCATAATTCTCATTGTTTTTAATTTTATCTCATATTGTTTTGTTCATCATGGCCCCTAAACATACAGAACCCTCTGTTAATGTTGCCAGTAAGTGGTTACATTGAGTGATTGAACTAGAAGTGAAATTAAAAGTGATTAAGGACTATGAAGGTGAAAACTCAGTGATGTTTATTGCTTGCCAACCAGGCAAGTTTCATTCTACCATAGTCACAATTTTGAAGAACAAGAACAAAGTAACGGAAACTGTTAAAGGATTTGCTTCTTTGCAAGCAATATACCAACAAAAATTCAAGAAGGGCCAATATCAGATATGGAGAAACTTCTATGACTGGACTAAAGACCAGACAAAGAACTATATATCTCTCAACATGACAATTATAGCCACAGCAAAAATTTCGGCTTGCAGTGTTGAACAAAAAAGGTCTAGACTTGACCATGTAGTTGAATTGACGGCCAGCCACCGATGGTTTAATTGACTCGAGAATTGTTATTCATTATATAATGTGAGAGTGAGTAGCTCATGTATGAGGACTGAAGTGAAAGCAACTGAAAAATTCCTTGAAACTTCATATATGGCTGATTATGGAAGAAAATTACTTGCCAGAGTAAATCTGGCAAAACAATAGGCCATACTGTATAACCTAGGAGTGTTGTAGGCAATGCAATCTAAGTTTATGAACATACTCTCTATGATGTTCACACAAGGAAAGAGCTCTCTAATAACACATTACTCTGAACATATCCCTGTTGTTAGGTAATACATAACTATATAGTGTTATATCTTGGATGAAAACTAAAAAATAAGTGTGGAGATATACTTAAAGTTATTATAGGTAAATTAAAATGGGATTCTAGTACTTTTGAATTAATACACGGGAAGGCAGGGGAATGTAAACACAGAAACAAAAACCAGAAACATAACTAGAAAACAAAAGATAGAATGACAGACTTAAACTTTAACATATCAATAATTACATTAAATATGAATTACCTAACCATATGAACTAAAAGATATAAATTAGAAGGGTAAATAAAATTATGACTCAATCTTCATAGTCTTCCCAAACTCACTTTATATATAATAAAGTAGACAGATTAAACATAAAGGGATGAAAAAATTGTACTATTATATTAAGTAAGAAGTACCTATCTTTCTGTGTTCATAGAAAGAAAAAGGAATGAAATTGAATGAACTTATCTGCTTTTCTGTTTAAATAGAAGCATCATCACATAAAATCAATAGTGGGAGCTGATGGAAAATATACTGGCAGAATAAAATGCCTAGGTAAACTGTATTTCCTACATAGAAAAGCAGAATTTATAAAATAAAGGAATAAAAAAGGGATCTCATGTAAATACAAGGGAGACCAATAGAGTAGAGGAAGAGGACTGAGAGGAAGAAGGAAGGGTATGAGGAAGTACTTGGGGAAAAATTTTACCAAATCATATATGCCATATCTATATATGAATATACTGCACTGAATTGTCTTTATATATGACCATAATGTGTTAATTAAAATAATAATAATAATAAATAGTAGAAGGAATATCAATATAGTAGAGCAAGGGGATCAAGAAGAGGAAAGGGAAGAGGAAAAGGGAACTTAATGAGAAATGAGATTGATCAAATTATATGTATGTACAAATATGGTATAATAAAAATGAATACCACTATTATGTGTAATTATAAAGTAAAATTTAATGCATGGGAAAGAAAACAAATGATATAGGACAGTATGAAGATATCAAGCCAATAAATATGCTAATTAAAATAGAGTATAGAGCCATTGGCCTTTCTACCAGTTTGGTGCAAATGTGAGGGCCCAGAATGATTGGGACTTGTGAGTTGTCATGTGGTTCAGTTCATGCTGTTCTTTTACATTACACTTACTGGTGCTTTTCTTATTTACTCCTCAAGTCAGGAAATGTGCATGGTGAACCCTTTTTATACAGGTTGTTGTCCCAGAGAGCTTGCAGTTAAGAGATATAAGCAGATATAAAATAATGTAGAAACAAATAAGCAACAATGCTGAGTATACCCTGAAGCTTAAATACTTAAGGAGACATGGCAACTCCTTTGTGAATGAAGAAAGAAAAGAGACAAAAATATTGAAAAATTATAGATTATTATTGTTTCCTTAGTATTTTACATATCTCAGTATCTGTGACTTAAGCAAAGCATAGAATGCTTAGTTGTCATGTTGCCTAAGCCAAAAATTGTACAGAAATGAAAAGAAAAGGAAAAGGTGTGGGCAATAAATACATGAAAAATTTATAGGCTTATAAATGATTTAATTATAATAGAGAGTAATCTACTGATAATGTTAAAATAATGAAAAAAATATCCTGGGCAGGGTGGTATGTGCCTGTTCAGAAGGCTGAGGAAGGAGGATCACAAATTCGAAAGATATTTGTCAATATTTGTCAGGGCCTCAGCAGTTTAACGAGACCCTAAGCAACTTAGTGAGAACCTGTATCAAAATAAAAAAGTAAAAATAAAAAGGGTTGGGGTTATGGCTCAATGTTTAAGTGTCCCTGGGTTCAATAGCTGGTACAAAAAAATCTTATGTTCCATTATTCGTAGATTATTCAAGATATATTTATATAGGAAGTGATATTTTATATTTATAGTAAACTTTTTGAGAGTATTTGTAAGTTATTTTGGGGCCTATAAATTCTTTGTTGATGCCAGGTGTCTTAATATAACAGATTACTAAAAGGACTAACTTAAGGAAGAGTATAAAATTTACCCTAAAAGGTATCCCAGTGATATTAAAGGATTTTATAAAGGGTAAAAGCTAATCAAATTTATATTCTAGAACACTCTCTGTGCCAACCATGAGATGGAAGTCAGTAGAATTTTGGGGATGTAATTATAATCCAGTTAATAAGGGATGAGGGCTTGAAGAATGGCAAGAGACATTGCAAAAGTGAAATAATTTCAAGGCATTTAGAGATAATCTATAGATCTTAGAAAATGACCAAAACAGTAATTAAGAAGGAAGAAATGCAGGATAATAAAAGTAAATGATATTGATTTTGTCCATGCTATTTACTAATAAAAGGCATATGTTTTGAAATTTATTGTTGAAGTGCCTTTAAGACATGGAAGTGAAAATGCCCAGGGGGCATTTGATAGAGATCAAGAGCAAATTCTCAGTTAAGTCCACAAAGGTTGCAAACAGCACATTCATACTCAGTCAAAAGATATTTGTCAAATGTGTATAGCATTCTGTAGGTACTGAGCTAGGTGCTGATGATACATAGTGAATAAGATACTCCTACCCAAAGAATGTACAGTCTACTGGGCAATCAGAACTGCTTAGAGTTAGAACTGGAAATTGATGCATATGACTGATTTGCTTAATTTTACTGCTTGGGTGAAAATGTGTATCTTTGTCACCTAATTTGCAAATATTGGTAATTTGAGGAAATATAGTTTTTGTTTTTTAAAAGAACCTATTATTATAGTTTACTTTTAATGTTTTTGTGTTTTTTACCCAGTGCAAAAGTCATGTATTCTCATATGGAAGATAATAAAAACAAAATAAAATAATTTATTCATGTGCCCAATACATATCAAATATTGTACTATGTGTTGACATTACATTTCTTGTCTTCTCTGGTCTAGCCAAAGATCAGTGTGCTTGTTTTGTATAAGACCAGAGTGGTCCACATGTGGTAGCCTTTTACTTCTTTTCTAAGTTCACCTTGTTTATTCCTATTTGACCTTCAAATTTCCACCTCTGTGTCCCTTATTCTGAGATGCCTTCTTTGACACAGACCTTACAGGTAGATAGCATTATGTGCTTCTGTGGTATTCTGTGCTTACTCAGCTCTTGACAAATTTCCCAACATGTTGTAAATTGCCTGTATATTAGGACCAGGTGATTTGGATAACAATAATTTAGCTAAAATCATATTGGTGGGTTTGAGAGTGTATGTAAAAATGACAATTTGAAAGTAAATATTTTTCATCACAGAATTTGGTTTCTAATGTTGATGATTTTGGCACACCTAAAGGTCATTTGCAACCCTTCATGAATCATACATTTTGCCCATTCTTTTGCTAATTATTTCTGATTTTTCTTAAATAGTTTTCCCAATCTTCAGTCAATTTTCTTGCTTTATAATCTTTGCAGTTGGAAAATATTGACATATTTTACATAATTAGTTCAAATCATAGTGACTGAGATAAGAACCCGGGAAGTCTAGCAGGTCTTATAAACATGCAATAGATACGCATTTCAGCAGATGACTTGAAGATCACATTCTAGTACTGGAACCTCACTGTTGGAATCTGTACTTCAGTAACAATTGCCCTCTCCCTTGAATTCACTGTTGTTGCATATCTGGTGAAATTAAAAAACAAAAGAATGACAGGATCAATAATTATTAGTTCTCCTTATATGAATAATCAATATCAGGGGGTGGCTAGCATTTGACTTATTTAAACTGAACTATGAGCTGATGTTTCATTTTCTGATTTTAGATGGCCTAGGAATACGTTCTTTTGGTCAGAGAACCAAAAGAGCAAAAGAGTCAGTATTTAAAATCTTCATCTCGGGGCTGGGGTTATGGCGCAGTGGTAGCGTGCTCGCCTAGCACGTGTGAGGCACTGGGTTCCATCCTCAGCACCACATAAAAATAAAATAAAGATGTTCTGTCCACCTATAACTAAAAAATAATAAATATATTTTTTAAAAAAAGAAAATGTCCCAAAAAAAAGTTAAAAAAAAAATCTTCATCATCCTCATTCTGTATCATCCCAGGTATAGAAAGTGGGTTATCATCAGGAACATTAGTTTACACTTTTTGCTTCATTTCGGGGTGGTGTTCCTGACAGGTGACACAAAGACCCCATTAGATTTTATTCAATTATGTTTATCTCAACATTGCATTTGACCTTTTCCTTTCATCCTGCTGGAAAATTCTACAGCAATATTGACTTGTAAAATCCTAGAGTTCTCCAATTATATCTGCATTTGGTTGTGAACATGTCAGATCATGGTATCATGAATCAAGCCAGCAGTAAGCCACTTTCTAATCCCCTGCAATGAGTTTCATGCTGAGCTTCATCACTAGCTCCAGAGCCTGGTCTGTGGCATAGACAGCACAGAGACTTAAAGACTGGATTCCGCTAATTACCAGGATGCATTATTTTTTTAGTAATAAGTATATTCTGGAACATTTGGTCTATTTCTTCCTGTTTGAAACAAAGAACTTTGGATGTAATTAGAGCTTTTCCTCAAGGTGAAATATTGACTGGATATAATGGCACTTGAATTTTATATTGCATGTTCAGAGAAAACAAAACCAAATCTTGTTTAGAGTCACAGGGTTTCATCTAGATAAATAGTGCTTTGAATGCAGAACTGGTATTTCACCTTGTATCCTGGTAGAAAAATCATTGCTTGGAACTTCTGAATTATATTCTTGACTCCATCTTCTATGTTCCTCTAATACCACTCACCTTCATGCCAGCATGAATTCATTAAACCAACAATTATTTGGGGCCTCTAACATATGTCAAGCACGATTTTAGATGGTGAGGTTACAGTGGTGAGTGAAACAAATAAAGTTTCTTATTTAATGGAGTTTATAAATTTGTTTTATTCAGAAAGAAATATTTATGGAAGATGTATTCTTTATTATGGCACATGACTCTCACTGGATTGTGATTACTTAAAAGATAAGGGAAACACAAACTGCCACTTTTCCCTTTATAGCTTGCATATCATCCATGTGGTCAAAGGTAATTTGTCCTCAGGGTATAAACCCTTTGAACATTTTAGCTCAGCCTATGCTCAGGACACAGTAAGCTCTCAAGACTTAGACTACATCTGTTATTTTCTTTGTTGGTGACAATAATGTGTTCAAATAAGGCAGCAATTGTCACTAAAGCAAAGCTTCTAATACTTAGTGTTACGTGTTGAAGGTGATCCTCAGGTCACCTACAGGTATGCATGTCTTAGAGTCACTGATGGCAGAATGATGAGGACCCTGGAAAAAACTCATTTCTGCAAGTAGTCCTTATTTACCACAGTGACATTAGGGATGTTAATGTAAAAGTTCCTAACTTTGCCTTCTTCAAATTTTAGATTATTTTCCTTCTGTCTAATCCTTCTTTTCCTTTCCTTTCCTTCCCTTTCCTTTCCTTTCCTTTCCTTTCCTTTCCTCTCCTTCCTTCTTTCCTCATTCTTTCAAACATTAAAATATGGATGATGATAGAAAAACTAAGATAAATCTAGAGAGATTAAGGAAGAATGTTCTTATCTAAAGCATAAGGAGAACAAGGGTTTTAGATTAAAAATTAGAACATAAAAGGATTCAAAGATGACTGCAAGCTTGGGTACCTGGATGAATGGTTGTCTCATTCACTAAAACAGAGAAAACAAAGAGAAAAATGCTCTATAAAGGATGGACTGAGAAATCAAATTCAATTTTGGACATATTGAATTCAACATAAGCATGAAGAGAGTTATTCTAACAGAATTGATGATAATTAGAGCAGAGTCCCCAAGCAGGTGAGCTATGATGGAATAAACAGCATAACTGATTGATATTCTCTTATTGAAGGAGGGAAGAAAGGAAGGGGCAAAGTATGGATCCTGACAACTTTGTTGTAGTCTTGGAAGGGAAGTTGAGAGTGTTCTTGGCTCATGTGCTTGATTTACTCGGTAAAATGGGACACACAGTCATTTGCTGAGGCTGAGGCATAATGTAAGAGTTTTGAAAAGCAAGAGAAAATTTAGGGATATTGATTAAGGTAAATCATTAGCAGAGACAGCTGAAAGGAAATTTCCTAGGGAGTATTAATGACCCAAATGAAATTGAATTTGTAGTGGTTTTGATTCAATGTTTTGAATAGCTACATGCCTTTTTAGTAATTAGAGAATATTATTAAATACTCTCTAACTCATGCTTTCCACTCATTCCAATATAGTCTCTGGTTAAAGAGTAAACTATTATGTATTTTGAAAGCAAACATTTTAGTGCTGTTAACTTCTAATAGTTTTGAATTTTACTCATAGATTTAATACTTGTGGTGATCCTAGGAGGCAGGTACCGTGACTTCTCTCATTTTGTGGATGAGGAAATATAGTCCTGGGACATTAGTAACCTGTCCAAGGTCATATGTCACTGTTGATATCACTAACCCTTCCCCTGGCTTCAGATTTGGTGCTTTTAGTCACTTACATGCCTCTCATTGTAGAATGATACATATAAAGCTGACTCAGGGTCCTCAGTATTTTATTCTGTTTTATTGTATTTTATCATTATGTCAATAAAATTAAGAAGATATAAATCAAGAAAATGTGAAAGCAAAGCAACAAGCAGTGGGGTTATAGTAAGCACCTTTCTGTAGTTTTATTTATTAATACTTAGGGAAATACTTCATAATTCAACACAGAACACAAAGAGAACAATCTTTAAATAACAGAAGAAATATCTTTTTTTTTTTAAATTTTTTTAATTTTTATTTTTTTTAATTTTTATTTATTTTTCTCAAAAGTTGCATTTTAATACATGTTATCAAACATAACAGAAAAAAAACAAATTTTCAGAAGCTGTACACAGAAATATCTTTCATGATGCTCTATGTGGAAGTTGTTTTCCTCTTATTAGAAATCAAGGCAACCTAGAAATCCTGTTTTCAACCTAGAAATCCTGTTTTATAGAAGCCATTCCCAAGCAAGTGCACACAATCTCATTATTTAAGGACATCTCTGGAGAATCAATAGTAACAAATAGGTTGTTAGAATTATATGAATACATGTGATGAGGACTTTATTTTAAGGGTTGATTTTGTTTAGATTGAGATGTCTTTGAAATTAGCATGTCAGTTTTGTTACAAGGATATGATTAATTCAAGTTGAGAAAAATAGCAAGAGGAAAAATTGACAGTTTTCTAGTGGCTCCTGTCTGCATTTTAACAACATTTAAAAGAAATGATTTTATATCATTTATATTTTGTGGGTCTCTATATACCCAAATATATGAAAATGTGTTTTTTAAAAACGAAGCTATAATGACTTATCACTTATCACTTCAAAAAAACTATCTTAAACTAACTTATCACTTATCACTTTAAAAAACTATTTTAAATGTTTGAAACAAAGACTAGCAAACAAAACTAATAATTATTGTTAAGATTTTAATGGCCAGATATGGCTTATAAAGTAGGTTTAATTATCACAGAATTTTTTCTTAGCAAGATTGCTTCATGAGTCTTCAAAACATCATGATAGCACCATACCTTAAGTCATATTTTAAATAATATTAACATTATATCTGAAGATTATGTCCTTCTGGGATTTCGTGCATGATTATCTTCACAGAAGAACTTTTAGTACTCAGTCTATTTTGCTATCATACCTCTAACTTCGCTGAGAGGATTTGGGCTTTCTTATGATAGCAGTTCACCACTATTTAAAAGCATCAATCTGAAGAACACCATGCTTTCAAAAAAGGCCTGTGGTATCTCAAACTCATTTATATTTTATTAGCTACTAATTCAGTAATGTGCTGCATTTTTGTTGATGTAATAACATGAAGAATGAGTTTAAAATAACCTTATGGTACTTATTTAAGGATGAGGATTTGGTACATTTCCCTACTTCTATATTCTCATCATACTAATCCATAAACATATCAATTTACTTTGATAAACATCATTAACATTGTACTATATTTCAAAAAAAAAGGATGATACAAAGCTAGATGAAACACAGGAAGAGAAATCAGTAATTTTACTGGTTATATATTATGAAGAGGATGAAGGAAACATGGCACATCTAAAATAGATAGTAATACAATTAAGGTAACATCATATACAAAGGAAATCATACACAAAGGCATAAAATAGCATAAGTTGAGAATATAAAAGTGGGTTGGTCTTGCTGAATTATAAAGAATGAAAAATAGAAAATAAAGCAAGCATCCTATGAAGAATTATAAAATCTTCCTTACTTATACCTACAATCATTATCTTCTGCTTTCATAACTTTGCATGTTTCCATGCTGTATCAAATCAATACTGACCATTTCTACATGGAAATAAATATTTTGTTTAAAAAAACCTGATATTAACCTATCTTACCATCTTTCCTTACTTAATCTCTCATGCATGCAAATTTAGCATTTGCTTACATCTCCAAATATTTGTCGCTTTCTCAGTTTGCCTTCTTTTCACTGTCCCCAGTGCCTGAGAAACTTCATGTATTTGCCATGATCCCATTCATTTTTCTAAAATATTTTTGTAGTTGTAGATGGACAACATGCCTTTATTTTATTTGGTGCTGAGGGTCGAACCCAGTGCCTCATGGATGCTAGGCAAGCACTCTGCCACTGAGCTATAACCCCAGCCCTGATCCCACTCATTTTTGAAGGTGAAGTTCAAAGACACAATTGTAAGGAGCATTTGAAGTTTTCCAAATGGTATATTATCCCTTGTCTTCCTGTAAACACTTGAATTCCTATAATTCAGGGTATTTTTTTTTCTGAAGTTTTTCATAGCACTGATCTTTTAATTTGTGAATGCCTCTGCTTTTACATAAGCTTATGAGCTTTTTTTATTTCTTGCTAACCATAAAATAGCATAGGCCACAGTGCAAAAAACTATCCAAAAAGTAATGGCTTGACTCAATAGGAGCATCATTTATGTACATGGAAAAATTTTGAGGAGGTGGACGGGGTATCTGTTGGGCTCTCCTCTGCACATTCAGGAACCCAGGCAAGGAGAAAATGTGCCATTTTCACCAAGTGCTTTCAAAGGCTGACATTGGCATTAACATCTCAACCAACCAGAAGAGAGAATGAGCCTGAAACATAAGGAAGCCTTCCTGTACCTGGCCTGGCCTCATTTTCCCTTGCCTGCACATAACCACACTTAAGAGTAAAGGAGTCTAGGATTCATAGTCCCACTAACATGACTGTTTAGCTATTGATCTCGGCCACAGCACATTGTTACAACATTTTACTTATAACAATGTTAGTTAATATTTATAAAGCATTTATCATACATTGGACAGTTGTTCTTAAATGCTTTCCATGTGTTTATTGACTCACAAAAAGCTTTGGAAATGTGGGTACTTTCTTATCTCTCTTATTTTATACAAGAAAAGACTGAAACAAAGGAAATCTAAGTAATATTGTGAAGGTCACTTGGTTAGTATGTTGTGAAGTGGGACTGTCTTCCCAGAATCCATGTTCTAAGCCACTGCTTTTAGAAGGGTACACTCTCAGGAGTTGTCCATCAAATGGGTACAGTGTAGTTATATCAAGCATCTCATCAGCTCTAGGACATAACATTTACACTTCAGTTTCCATATATGCAGAGCGGGGAAAGTGGCTTTTTAAAACTATTCTAAAAAGAATTTTTAGGGATCTACTTACCAAATGTTTACAGAGCAGATTTAGGAAGACACTATGGAATGTTTTTATGGTATTGTACTGACAGTTTCACCATCAACATATTATAAATATTAGGCAATGGATATTTTTTCATATTTTGTTATTTAGTATAATTTCTAATTAATAGATGAAAGTCAACAAAAAACATAAAGGCAGTTTACCTACCGTTCATTTAAAACATTGCCTGGAGGTGGCTAGCGTGCCAGACAGCCTGGAGTCGTCGTATTGACAGCTGAGTCTGAGTGAATCAATGGATCTGTGCCTTGAAACCAGTTCAAAAAACATTTTTACCAGTGCATTGAATAATGCTGAAGGTAAAATTGTAATGGAAAGATCTTCAGTGAGTGGGGTCAGCCATTCTTAGACTTTATTTTCACTTTCTAATACAAAAATTAACTAGTGTGTCTTAACAGGTGATCACTTTTTTAGTCTTCTTTCAGATTTTTTACTGTATTCTATCTACAGATTATTGTATTATGTATTCTGTATTCAGATTATTGCTGTATTTTTGCTGTATTCTCCTCTACCAAGAAGAATATTTATTGATTTCACTTTGAGCAGCCAACTGCAAACTTAATGGCTCAATCAACCAAACCTGAACATTTTGCAAAGCATTAACTCTGAAGATTTTATGGAATATTTCTTAACTTTATTAATTGAAGGAAGCACATTCCTTTCCTCATAGGTATGCATTAGGATGACATATGGATATTTTTATTAGTGCAGATATACAGTAGTGAATGTTTGCTATCTTTTGAGTTCCTAAAAATTATACTATATTCTTGTAGTAAAAACATTTCAATTTTTATCTGTAGTACTATCCATATTTTTTTTCATTGTGGTAGGTCAGTAATTTTGGAGGGATAGTTTCTGCCTAAATCTGGAGAAAGGATCCTATTTTTAGGCCCCCAAATAGGCTAGAGAGACTTATAGATATTTAGACTGTGGTTACTTGTATAGGTGACCAAAATCTTTTCTGCTGGCATTTAAGCTGTCAGGATGGGAACCTGGAATTACTATTGCCATTTAACTTTCATTCATTTGTTTACTTATTTACTGAACAAATATTTATGCAACATCTACCATAAGTATAGCATAAGCAGTTTGGGTACAGTGAAGAAAATAAACAGAAATTCTGGAAAACTGGATGTAAGAATCAGCTTGAGAACAGAATTAACACTGTTGAAGTAGAACAGAGAAATTAGAGGATGGGGTTTTGTCAACATTGATTGTGTACCGGGGTTGATTGATTCTTCCCTGAACGAAGAAGTTCATACTGGCCTGAAAAGTTCTATTTCACAGCCCAATACAATTCCTTCTTAAGTAGTTTGGGTTAAATCTTTCATTTGCATTCAAAACATCTCAATTAACATTCAGACTTGCAATCATATATCCTATGAAAATCAGCTGAGCCATATGACTTGTACACTCTATCCTATTATTATAAATTTGTATGTTCTAGGTTTTCTCTTGCTACTGATGCCTTGCAGTTTTAGTTTAGGGATTACATAATATTCATTTTATTGTTGAGAAAACTGAGTGTGAAGTTCTAGAACACATAAATGTTGTTTGTATTCTTATTGCCCAGGGCTTGGGATATAAATGAGGAAAAGACCTGGTATGTATAAATATTGCACTTCTAATTATCATTACTTCTACATTATGTTGATTGAAGCTATGATTTATAATTATGAGGAACAAAATATTTTTGTTCTAATTATTACTTGCAGTGTGGACTCAAAGATTTTTGATGTTGTTTTACTGCTGTTCATTTGTACACTAATTATATCATTTAAGAAAAACATCATGCCCTAGTGAAGTACTTCCAAATTGAAAGAACATTGTATAATGGTGTTTTATTAATTATGCTTAAAATACCTCCTTCACTTTTCATTAAAGCTATTTGTTTGTCTTAAGGTATGGTATATTTCTTCCAATGTGGGAGATAAGCACATGCAAAATTTAGATTGAAATATAGGCAATTTTGTAGAAATATGCAATTACTATATGCTTAGTATAGAAAATGAGAAAATGTAGAAGGATAAAGTAGATAAAGATAACCCTTACTGCTACAAACCAACTGATATTTTTATTTTTTTAATTTTTTCTAGTTGTAGATGGACACAATGTCTTTATTTTATTGCTTTGTATGTGGTGCTGAGGATCGAACCCAGGGCCTCACGCATGTGAGGCAAGTGCTCTACCGCTGAGCCACAATCCCAGCCCCCAACTGATATTTTTGTGCATTCCTTCCAGGAGTATTTTAAATGATACAGAAATACTTTTAAATGACTTATTTCTTATCTAAAGCATTAGATACTGACTTTCATCACCCACTTCTGTTTTAAATGTGATTTCTACTAAATAATTCTAAGAAAGTAAGATAATATTCCCTAACAAATCTAATTTATTGTCAGACCATAATTTCTTTAAATGTTCCCCTTCTGTGCAAATTTACATTGTTTCTAAATTCATTATTTTAAGAAATACTATAGCCTGCTTCTTATTCTGTAATGTTTATCTGTATTCCTAATTATTGAATAAAAATTCCCTGAAGCTTAGTTTTAAAACACATAAAAGTATACTTTATCTTTGCCAGGCATGGTGGCATACACCTGTAATCCCAGTGGCTTGGGAGGCTGAGAAAGGAGGATTGCAAATTCAAAGCCAGATCGCTGCAATTTAATGAAGCCCTAAGCAATTTTGTGAGATCCTGTCTCAAAACAAAATATGAAAAAAGGGTTGTGCATATGAATCAGTGATTGAGCATTCCTGGGTTCAATCTCTGGGACCAAACCAAAACAAAACAAAACACCCAATACTTTAAATTTATGTCAATTTTCTTTTAAACTTCTTTGTCCATTTTTCCAGTAGTTTGTGTGCTTTATCACCTTGCTTGTTTCTCTGTGTAACAATTATCATCTTCCATGTTCATTGCCAATATTTCTCTGAATTTATATGTTCAGTCTGATTTAATAAATTGTTGGCATAGGAAAATGTATGTTTGTATGCATGCTGAAAAACTTACGATTTATCTTTCTTCATGATTAGTTGCAGTGTCTTTTTGTTCAGAGAAATCTACACCCATCCTTAAATCATTTACGTAACGCTTAAATAGTGTTTTAGTCAGCTTTTTCACTACTGTGACCAAAAGACTTTACAAAAACAATTTTAGAGGGGAAAAGTTTATTTTGCACTCAACATTTCAGAGATCTCGGTCCATAGATGGCCAACTCCATACCCTAAAACCTGAGATGAGGCAGAACATCATCATGGAAGAGTGTGGTGGAGGAAGGTAGCTCAGGGTATCACCTCCAAGAATCAGAGAGAGAGAGAGAGAGAGAGAGAGAGATGGAGAGAGAGAGAGAGAGATATTAAACAGCTCACAAAACATATACCCCAAAGGCAGGCCCCCAGTGAGCCACCTCTCTAGCCACATTTTACTTGCCTATAGTTACCACCCAGTTAATCCCTATCAGATTAAGGCTCTCATAAACTAATCATTTCAACCTCTAAATTTTCTTGCATTGTCCCACACATGAGCTTTTGGGGGACACTTCATATCTAAACCATAACAAATCCATTTTAAAATATTCTTTCAGCATACAAGATAACAATTGGTAAGTGCAGTTTGTTAATCAGCGGGGAGTTAATTTTGAATTATGGTGTGGATAAAACTTGCGTTTTTCATTGTTTTAACAGCTATTTTCTCTCATATCATTTGCTGCTTAATTTGTATTTTCCTCATTTATTTTGATTTCTTTATCATGTAACTATTTATATATAATGCAAAATTCTCTGCCATTGATTCTGGGATTTTTTGGATCCACTTACAAGTTTTTCTCTAGTACTATAGTACATTAATTTTTATAGATATATCTTAGCTAATATCTAGTATATTATCTTCATCAGTATTCTGTTTTGAGTAATTTCATTCTGGACTTTTTTATATTTATAAGTAAATTTTAGAAGAGTATTTTAAAAGTTTTATAAAAATTCACCTAGTGTTTTCATTGGAATTTCTTTAGTCTCATATGTTGATTAATAAAAATGTGATTAATCTCAAAATGTTTACATCTTCCCTGAAACATAATGTGTGTCTTTATTCATTTATAACTTCTGTAATATCTATAGGTATATCTCTCTTTTAACCTACACACACATACATATATATGTACACACACACGTACTCTCGTTTTGTTTTGCTAATTTCCACTATATTTTTATTTTCTATTGGTCAGTATAGAGCATAAGAAATATATGTCCTACCAGTGTGATGCTACGTGCCTGCAATACCAGTGGCTCAGGAGGCCAAGGCAGGAGAGTCCTAAAGTTCCAAATTAACCTCAGCAACTTACTGAGGCCTTGGGCGACTTAATGACACCCTGTCTCAAAAGAAAACATAAAAAGGACTAGGAGTATGGCTCAGGTGGTTAACTACACCTGGGATGAATCCCTGGTACCAAAAGAAAAAAAGAAAAAAAAAAAGGAAATATATGGTTCTTAGGTGTTTCTAGATTACTGTGATTTATATAGACAATTATTTGCATGGAGCATGATTAGAAGAGTTGAAGGAGTGAGACCCACAGTCCATTCATGATCTCAGGAACACTGATATTCATTTTTCTCCATTTGCCTCTGTTTCTCATGAATTTGACTGTTAGATGCAAACCATGGCCACTACAACAGTCTCCTACTATTTGTGTGGCTATGACATTGTTTGACCTCAGAAGGAGCACTTGAGAGGGTTTCTGCAAAATTTCTGTCCTCCAAATCTGGCAGGAGTACAACTAAGTATTAGAATATGTTTTTGTTTTGCACCCAAACTTTACCATTAAGCTACTGTGCAAAATGTAGATTTTAGGTTGTGAGCCTGTACAATTGAACATGAGTCAACCTATATAATCAATCATAATGGTATTTTCCACTACCTATTCTTACAAATTGTTCCAGATGTATAGTATGTCTATTGTAATTGAATATTTCTTAAATTGACTTTAATTTAAATTCCAGTTAATTTTATGCAACACCAGCTATACAAACAAAAATCAATAATTTACAATTATAAAAAGTCTTATTGATAAGCATGAAAAATTTAGATTCAATTTAGTAGTGAAATTATTAAAGCATAGAAATTATATTATCAATAATGTCTGAGTGTTCAAAGTGGTGACACAAGCATATAATATCAGCAAGTCAGGTGGCTGAGGCAGGAGAATTGCAAATTTGAGCCTCAGCAACTTCACCAGGCCATCAGTGGCCTGTTGAAGCCCTGTCTCAAAAGTAAAAAAAGGAATTTATCATAATGTCGAATGCCTGGAATTGCAGTGGCTCAGGAGGCTGAGGAAGGGGGATCATAAATTGAAAGCCAGAATCAGCAATTCAGAGAGGCCTGAAGCAACTTAGTGAGACCCTGTCTCAAAATAAAAATAAAAAGGGCTGAAGATGTGGCTCATTTGTTAGGTACCCCTGGGTTCAATTCTCAATACCAAAAAGTGAAAAAACAATAAAAAAGACCACAGATATACTCAGTAGTAAAGCAACCCTAGGTTCAATCCTCAATATAAATAAATTAATAGATAGATAGATAAAATTTCAGAGTTAACTAAAAATGTGATCTGTGGTATTTTATTTTATTCTCTTCTTCCTCATTTCCTTTTCTTTATGACCTAAAAATCAGTCATTCATAGTCTTCAATGTCTAGCAATTTAAAAATTTACTATGTTTTTAAAATTTTTTTTATTTGTTGATGGATCTTTATTTTATTTATTTATTATTTATATGTGGTGCTGAGGATCGAATCCAGTGCCTCATGCATGCTTGGCAAGTGCTCTACCACTGAGCTACAGCCCCAGCCCCTCAAAATTTACTATATTTTTATATGGTTTATTTTACTATGAACTTTGAAAGACAATAATAACTTCGACAATATTTTCTTACATGTTGATTTGATATCCTTAAAACCACATATTTTTGTTAATGCAATAAATAATTGTAAAAATATTCAGATTATATTAATTTTGCTTCAGAACCTAGTGTGAATTGGCATGTAGACTATTTGCTCATGTAAATATTCTAATATTTTTAAAGTCATATTTTGTTAATTTAAAAATGAGAAATTTAATGCAACTTATTTTGAAAATAGTTTCATTTTCTAGAGAAACACATAATGTAAAAGCTAAACAGAAACCCAAAACATTAATGTAGAGTTCTGCTGCTATAACTTTCATACTTCCACATTTTAAAATACATTGAGTGTTAAAAAAGTAGCACTGTTTCCTGATTTTTATTATTGACCATTCTTGTGTAGTGGCTGATGGGATGGGAGAAGGGATGGAATTTAGAAATAACTATTAACATTAATTTCTCATGTTCTCATATACTCCTGCTTTCAATGCACTCTATAATCAACAACAAAGTCAGCAATGATCACACCCAACTATCAACTTAAAAAAAATTCATTCCTTTTAGGAAAATGGCTTTCTCTGTTCACAGTGTGTCATTTTATTTTGTAATATTTATGTGAGTAATGCCAGTAATATTTGGAGACTGTTCAGCATTCTCTACAATTTCAGTATATTTCAGAGCAACATCTTTATATGCAGTAATATTTGATGAGGTTTGATGATTTAGTATTTCTAATTTTACTATCAGATGGAAAAGTTTGCCAGTATAAGGCTTCTAATGTATTAATGATGTGCTTCAAAAGGTATTGTCTTTATTATATATGGTGTCTGGATATTTTTATGTACAATTGTATATGTGAATCCATAATTATAATTCTTTACCCCAGGCATTGCCTTTATTTATTAGCATGCTTGTTCTCTTATTCCTAACCAGCAGTCCTCTTTCTGTTTATTTCGGTTTTCTCTGAGTCAAATGCCCTAGGAGCTTCAAGCAATATCACAAAAACCAGAGCATACAGAGTTCAACAGTAAACCAAACTGAAAGTTTATCATTCAAATTCCCACCCAAATCTGTTTTTCATGGCTTGTTTATTTTACCTTTCTTCCCTTTCATCTGCACCTTCTGAGTCTGACGAAGACAGTGCACATGTTGATTTGTGAGCTGAATGTTAGAACTTTCTGTAGACATAGTAGCTAAAGTTCACTCTGTGGTATTATGTTTCTAATAGAGAGAAAACTGAACTGGGAATCAGGAAATTGGATTTCTAGCCTCCTCTGATGTGTTGAACTGAAAGGAGCTGTGTTTTCTTTTTTACCTCTTGTACTGAGAAGGCAGTTAGAGCTGGAGGGGGAGTACTGTTGAGATTAATACTGTGACTGAATATGACAATAATATACAAATTGAAGACAAAGGGGTTTTCTAAAGAGGATGAAAATTGTAGAGTCAGGTTTCATGATGGGAAATATAAATGGAACTCTAGAGGTTTCTTATGTGGATAGAAAACAATTAAATAATACACTTACCACAAACCTGTTGCAACTCCTGGATGATCAATTGAGTTTAGAAAAAGCCACCTTAGTTAAAAGACAAAAATTTTAAGATGGATTTCTATGTTAAAATTCCAGCTTGATACATATCTTTGTTGCTGTATATAGCTTAATATGAGAAAAGATTTTCAGAGGAATTAATTCACTGTTTACTGAAAACTCAGGAACGGGATTACTGATCTAGAGCCAGAGATATAGTACATTAGAAAATAACACAAAAAAAAGAGTGCTGCTGGTCTTATACAATTTATATTTTAATGTATTTCAAGTACTATATATTAAGGTTGCCATGATAAAAAATTCCAGGACTCTGAATATTCATCTCACAAGAAACTTCTTATATGAAACACAAAGGGCCAATCAACACATGAAAACAAGACTATCTGCATTACTATGTGTGTGTGAGAGTGTGTGTGTGTATACACACAATGTTTTAGTCTATTTTTTGATGTTGTGACAAAATACTTGAGGCAGGGTGATTTGTAAAGAACAGAAATGTATTTAGCATGGTTCTAGAGGCTGAGAAATAATAATCAAAGTGCCCTCAGGTTGGTTGTCTTGTTGAGGGTTTGATCTCTATTTCCAAGAGGAAAGAGATAATGTATCTCTTCACATGGCTCTGGAGGGAAGAGATGATGTGTCTCGTCACATGGCTAAAGGCAAAAGGGCAAAACGGCTGAATACTGAATTTGATGTTTTTAATAGAGGCCTTAATCTTATTCATCAGTGGAAAAGTCTTATCTTCATATTGGACATTAAATTTTGACACCTGAATTTTAGGGGGACACATTCAAATCAGCAGTGATGCCTAATAGACCATAAAAAGAAGAAGATGGAAACATAAACAAACACAAGTATTCTAAGAAAGACAGCCCAAATTATTATATTGCTAGATAAAGTAGAAATGGCCACGTCCACATTGGAAAACTCTTTGGCAGAACCTATCAAAGGTGAACGCTTGGCACACTCTAAAGAAATAGTAGAAATTCTACTCTCAGGCATATATGGGACATAAATGTATAGATAGGTTTAATAGAAGATATGCACTGTTCACATTAGCAATATTTGTAACCAACACAAACCAGAGCCAAGTGAAGTGAAGTATCCATAAGCAGCAAAATATAAAAAGAAATTGTGGTATTCCACAATGGAACGATCTTGCAAATATAAAGTTGAGCAAAAGAAGCTAGACATAAAAAAGTACATGCTCTGTGGTTTCAAGTATATAATAAAATGAGCAATTGATGTTAGAAATCAGAATAGCAGTTATCATTGGGAGCAGATGTTATGACTGGAGGGGTACATGAGAGGTACTTCTTGAGCTCTGGTAACATTAGGGCTTTTTACTTGTGAACAGACTATACAGGCCTTCACAGTTTGCAAAAATTCCTTGAACTGCACACTTACAAACATACACTTTTCTTTTTATTATTGTTCAATTAAAAAACAAAGTGTTTTCTGACTAGCCATACTCACTCCAGCTCATTGCATTAATTGATTAGTCACTTTTTGCTCCATTAAAGAGGGAGATGGTTCAAGAGTTGGATAAGTTTACAACAGATGTGTATGTCCATGCTGTTTCATGAATGTGAATAATCATGCTTTAAACATGATGATAGGACTCCAGAGCTCTCAAAAATTTCCTGTGTAATTAGTAACCATATGAAAAGACTGGTAGTAATAATGGAAAAAAAAAACTTACAGTTCACTATTATATTGATGTAGATTGTGAGAGAAATAACTTCCTATGTCAATTGTAATAAAAGTTTATGTAAATATCTTTGGATTTTTTGGGAAAAAGCTATTATTTAGAGGTTTTCAAATGCATAGACATAGTTGTAATCTGCCTGTACCAACAGACAGTTGTATAGTTCTTGGCAAGTTATATGGTCTGAATCTCATTAACGCATATATTCTGAATTAGAATGGTCAGAACATGAGGGAGATATGACAATCTGCTAGTTCTATGGGGGCTTTCCTGCACTGGTTTTCCTTTGCATCTCTGACACTACCTTAATGTTTAGTAAACAATATCCCTAATGAATTAATGACTGGGAAATAAGTGTAAGACATTAATATAAAGGTGCTCATTAAGTCACTTATTGTATTACATATGCATTTACTTTATATTTTAGAATTTTTAGGGTATCATTTTTAATCTTCACTGATGACTCTTTAAATAATGTCTTATAATTTTCATACAACTAATAGAGACTGTTATATTTCTCAAAATTTGCAGAGTAAGTACTTTATCTAAAAAATTTCATACCAAAGCTATTGCTTTTTTGACTACATAATACTAAAATATATGGGTGTTCTAAATACATGAAAAGAAACAATCTTGTGGACTTTCAGGGAAAAAAGTGGCTTCAATTTTTATTGGTCTCTGACTCTGTGAAGAATTGTTGTCAAACATATGAATATATGTGCAGTAATAGGGAATCCCCTACCATCAGTGGGTACTTGCTTCATAAGTCAACAGCTATAATGGTGAAATATCTCTTGTATTGATTTCAAAACTACCTCCAAAATAAATTATACCCACTAGAGTGACAACTATGAGCTCATTGTCTACATTTGGTTTTTGTATATCCTAGAAAAGCAGTTTCTAGTTTGTAATGGGTTGCCAAAGTAAATAATAAAGACTACCCAAAACCAAACCAAACCAAACCAAACAAAAAAACATGATTAGAACATAGACTAATTCACCCTAAAATTGTACTTTTGACTTTCAGAAGTCACATTACAACATAGATCTGTATTGTCTGCATTATAGAATTTGTTCTTTTTTATTTATTTTTATTAGTTCTAATTAGTTATACATGAGAGTAGAAGGCACTTTGATTCATTGTATACAAATGGAGCAGAATTTTTCACTTCTCTGGTTGTACATGAAGTACCATTTGTGTAATCATGCACTTACCTAGGGTAATGATGTATGTGTCATTCCACCATCTTTTCTACTCCTTTGGCCTCTCCCCTCTTCCCTTTTGCCCCATCCAAAGTTCCTCCATTCATCCCACCCACCCCCCATTATGGATTAGCATCCACTTATAGGAGAAATCATGTGGCCCCTGGTTTTTTGGAATTGGCTTATTTCACTTAGCATGATATTCTCCAACTCCATCCATTGTTCTTTTCTAATCTTGTTATGATGCACTTCACATAGGTTGTGCAAGGATTTTAAGTTCCACAGTGACAAATTTTCAATCTATATTTTTTGTGAAGGCCATAATATTTCCATTAATTTATTAAAGCAAGTATTTATTGACTGCCTATTATATGGCCTTGTTTTTGTAGAGTAAGGGATACAACAGAGAATAAAACAAAGTTCTCTGATCTCAAAGAACTTGTGTTATAGTTCAGGAAAGTATTATCCAAGGAAAAATGGTAAACTGTCATCAACTTCTTTTTCAGAAGTGTACATTTTTTATTAATAAGTTAAGTACTCCAAACCCCAAGTACTGTCTATTATGGTTAATAAGAGAATGTTTTGATATTAACTAAGGTTATTAAGAATCATAGCTTTTATGAGCAGAGTCCAATGAGCTAATAGGTTTCTATTGTTCCTAGTTGAATGAACTTTTTGTGTGATTTCATTTTTCTTTGAGAAGAGCTTTAATTAAAATTCTGATTTGCAAACCCTCTATATGATGCTGATTCTAGGGTGGGTGGAAATACTTTCTAAAATCCATTCAATAAAGTAAAAGTGAAAATCACTTCAATAATTCTGTTGAATTAAGACTAAAAAGGAGGGTAGATATTAAATGTTTTCCCTGAGGAGGAGAGGCACTATACCTTCCAGCATCATTATTTAAATATTTGCATAGCAAAACTGTGTTAATTTAGTATAAATTTACAATTTTGATTAGGTTGTGCCTTCTTGTGAGAAATATAAATAAATTACATAATAATGGTCATGGTGAGAAATCCTGTTTCCAGACTACATTAATCTAGACCAAAACATTGGGAAGAAGAAGAGGCCTAGATACAAAGATACAGGCACAAGGAGATGCTCCTCACATCAAAACACAGTTAAATCGTAAATGTGCTAATTATTGGAGCTCTAAGTTAAGTAAATTATAAGGGTTTATGAAGATTAGCTCACTCTGTTACTATGACCATTGTATTTTTGAAAATGATTATTTGAATGAAGCACTGTTTTAAATCCAACCCTCTGTGTGAAAAATCATACAAGTATTAGATTGTCAGTGTGTTAGAGTTCCATTTTTTTTCTGTTTAAGTACAGTTCTTTTTTTCTACAAATAGTAAACTTGTTCATCCTTAAATTCAGTTACCTGATAACAGGAGCATGCATACTAATTATTTTGCAGTTTTAAATTAAATAGCATATTTGTTAATATTTTCAGAGTATATTCACATTTAATAAATATTTTCTCAGGTCCTCCCTAAATTTACCTGGGCATTTCTTTCTGGTCATAATATATACACATCAACATCACTGTTAATGACTATTTATTATTCTGCTTGTTTGCCACAACAAAATGCTGGAGACTGGTGGCTGAAACACCAGAAATGTATGTTCTCACAGATCTAGAGGTAAGACATCCCACATAAAGGTGCTGGCAGACTATTTTTCTAATGAGGTCTCTCTTCCTGACTTGTAGATGGCCATTCTCCCCTTTGCTCACATGATCTTTCCTCTCTGTATGATTGGTGTCTCTTCCTCTTCTTCTAAGGACCCCAGTCCTGTTGGCTCAGAACCCACCCTTATGACCTCTTTCAATCTTTACCTTTTTAAAGACTTTCTCTTTAAATGTTGTCACCTTGTGCTTAGGACTTCAACATAGAAATTAGAGGAAGGGTGGGGATAAGACAATTCAGTCCATATCAGGTTGTTCAAATATTATTGCTTTTTTTCAAATAATCTGTTTATTTTAAAACAGTTTTTGGTTTGCAGAAAAATTGTGAAGATAGTATGGAGTGTTCCCATATGCACTATATTCAGTTTCCCTTGTTATTAAGTCATATATGAATATGTACATTTGTTACAATTAATGAACCCATGTTCATACATTATTCTTACAGTCCATATTTTACTAATGTTTATTGAAGTTTTATATGTTTATTTCTTTCTTATTTTTATTCCTCCCTTCCTCACTTTCCCTCCCTCCTTCTCTTACTCACACCTCTCTCTCTCTCTCTCTCTTTCTTTTTTCTTTTCTCCCATTCAGGATATCATATTACAGTTAGTAGTCATTAGGCCCCTCATGACTTTGATAGCATCTCTCATGCATTCCTTGCTTTTGATAATCTTTGAAGACTATTAATCATGTGTTTTGTAGAAGCAGTTGGAATTTGTTCAAAGTTGAACTGGGCTTTTTGCATTTTGGGAGAAATGACCACAGAGATAAAAGTGCTATTTTTATTACACCATATGAAGGATTCATGTTATCAACATGACTTATTCCTGAATGTGCTAATTTTAAATCATCTAGCTGAGATAGTATTTGTCAGGTTTCTCCACTGTGAAGTTATTTTTTGCCCAGCTTTCCATACTGTATTCTCTGGGAGAAGGTAACTATGCTCTACCCATACTTTAGAACTGAGCATTTATATTCATCTTCTTGAGAGCAGATTATCTATATAAATTATTTGGTATTTTTCTGCACTAGTCACTGTTTCTTCCCTTATTCATTTAATAATTTATATCAGTTGTATTCATATGCGATTATTTGGTACTTTACAGTCCAGTATTATTTTATTTTGTTGTGCAAAGTTTTATAGCTTTGGCTACTAGGAGTCTTCTCATTTGGCTCCCGTGTTTTTTAATATAACCCTATTATTGTGCCTTTTATTTTATTTTTTAAATTTTTGAGCAATTTCTTACTTTCTGGCCCTACAAGAAACTCCAGGTTCATCTTGTATATTTTCTGGACTAGTTCTAGAGTCAGTCACTTTTCCAAAGTGCTCTGATCTCTTTTCTTGGACAATGATATTAGAGAGCAAGGTAGGGGTATTAAGTGGGCTCCTTGCTTGTAGGCCTTTTCAGCTTTTCAGCACAAGGAGATACATGCTCATATATAAGATGGTATACATTATGGAATCTGCATATTAATGTATGTCAAGCTAACATTTTTAATAATGTCCTCAACTTCAATAAATCACTACCTGGGTCTTTTTAATCCCCTCCCCTTGCTTATCAACTACTTCTCACATCAGCACTTTCAAGTTTTAACCCCATTATCTTCCCTTCAATTGCTTAAGTATTATTTAATTAAATAAAACAACTGTTCATAGCACCATACCTTGTTTGAGAAGTAGTTTCCCACGGAATTATGGGTGAAAAATTTACTGCTTGTGTTTTTGGTGTCATATCCAAGAAATCATTGTGGAGCTCAAAGAATCTCTCCCACAAGTTTTTTTCTAAGATCTTCACAGTTTCAGGTCTTATGTTTACATCGTTAGTCCATTTTTAGTTGATTTTGTTATTGTGTGAGATAAAGGTCCAATTTCATTCTTTTGCATGTGTATGTCAAGGTTTCCCACTACCATTTTGTTAAGGAGACTAATTTTTCACTATTTCGTTCTTGACACCCTTGTTGAAGATCCGCTGACTGTCTGTGTGGGTTTTTTTTTTGAATGGATGTCTCAGAAATAGAAAAGATCATTAGAGACTATTATGAATGACATGGCCACCTATTCAGGTAGCCTAGAAGAAATAAACAAATTTCTAGAAACAAATCTGCCAGGATTTACTCATGAAGAGGTAGAAAACCAGAAGAGAATAGCAATGAATAAGGAGATTGAATCAAAGATCAAACCTCCCAGGAAAATAATACCTAGAGATGACATGTCTTCACTGGTGAACATTTAAAAAATTAACACCAATCCATTTTAATGGATTTCAAAAAATGGAAGAACAGGAAACACTTCCAAATATATTTTATGAAGCCAACATTACCCAATATGATTTCTATTCTGTTAAAATCATATAGTTTTTTTTTTTTTGATGGTCCATATTGGGTTCCATTTGAGTGTAATTTGTCTGTTGAAAGGTAATCATGTTATATGGTACAATTGGAACCAAGATAAATAGGCTTTTGTTTTGTGCTTTATGGAATCCCCTCAGGAGTTGAACTGTGTTGAAGTTTCCTGTATATGTAAGCAACAGAGGTGTCCTAATTCTCATTTTCACCCTCTGCTCTATACTTTGGGCTGACCTAAGAATTTCTCCTCAGAGAGTCTATTTCAATGTAAGTCATCTTTATTCCTGTGTTATAATGTAACTCTTTTGGTGTTTTGGTATAATATCCTTTGGGAGAGGATGTGCTCTGTAAATTTCAGATTTAATCTCATTCCTTTGTGCCATGGGTCGGGTTGGCTGTAGCACTCCTGTTTCTTCATTGTATAATATTTTGCTCCCTTAGGCAAAACAGGCAGGCCAGCAGGGACTGGAGGTGGGTGGGCAGTTTCAGCAAGGTCTGCTGAAGTCTCTCCCGTGAAAAGCAGGTCTTTATTATGGAGAGGACTCTGAGAGGTTTTCCTAAGTATTTTGTTTTCTCCTGCCAGAGTCATAAGGGGATCTTTCTTGGATCTTCAATGAGATCCTTTTATAAAACCTGGGGATAAATCTATAAAAGTGTGGGGAGCTTCCTGAGATAAAGCTGCCAGAGACTCTCACTCTGATACTTGTGGACTCTCAGCCCCCAGCAGTTCATCAAATTACCCACTTAAGTGTTCCTACCAGTTTGTGGCTCCAGAAACTTCTGATCTAGTTAAGCAGATATCAGCTGTGACTCTCAATTTTCCTGTCTCTCCACTTTTTGGGATGACATTTTTTCCTGAGACCTTAGTCCTCTGATGGGTCAAAATGTAATTGGTTTTTCAGTTCATTCAGTTTTCTTGTGAAAAGGGAACTGATGACTTCCAATCTCTTTATGCGTCAAAGCTAAAACTGGCAGTCTCATATTTTTCTTTTAAAGATTTATGTAGCCAGATGTTTACCCAGACTCAGTATAAACATCTGTAGTTATTTAGGCAGTTTAACAAAATGCTAATAATTTCCTTTACGTATTCAGAGCAAATGACCATCTGTGACTGTTGTAGTCAATTAAATTGTATACAGTCACTATGTGTGGCAAATTCTAAGTTCATGTAGAAACTAAATTTTGTTCTTAAGTCTTGAGAGTTTACGTGGCCTAACAGCTATCATAAACATCCTAGTTAAATTTTCAAAATATCTGGATTACAGCTGTGGTATTCAGAGTCCTAATTAGCCCCTAGGATTCCAAACATGTTGGTATACACGCTCTGTGTAATAATTCTTCCTGTGAGAAAGACTTGTTATATGATAAGATATCCTATCTATGATTATATTACACTATATGACAGAAGAGACTTTTAAGATGTAATTAAGGTTCTCAATCAGTGACTCTGAGTTAATTAAAAGAGATTATCTTGTTTTGACTTATTTTAATCACACGAAGCATTGAAAAGGTCAGAAAGATTCAAGGCAAGAGGTATTCTTCCTAGTGACCTTGAAAAAGCAAAGTCCCTTTTGGGAATTACCTATTGAGGGGGATAAATGGCCAAAAAATTGAGGGTGACCTCTCAAGCTGAGAGTTTTCTTTAACACTTGGAGTAAAAAGGCAAATTCAATTCCTATAGTCACACGGAGCTAAACCATTTAAACAACCAGTAAGTCTGGAAGATAACTTTGAGCCTCCAATGAAAATACACTTTTCACTAACATCTTGATTTCAGCCTACTGAAAAATGCTGAGGATGGGTCTCAGCTAACCCATAATGAGTTTTGAGTCTTGCAAACCGAGATAATGAATGTATATTGTTTCATACTTCTAATCTGTGTAATTTTTTTAGACAGCAATAGAAATTAATATAAAAAGCTGGAGAAAGTGCAATGTCAAAGTATTTGATTATTTTGTTAACATTAGCCCTATTGGAAACATACTCAGAATTTAGATTTAGTAGAATTAAATTCCATTTTTCATTCTTATATTTAACTTTCTTAAATATAAGACTAATCTGTAGACAATATGAGTAGGTGTGTTGCCACCTTCAGTGGGGTGTGATTTTCATGTGGTCACTGCAAACAAATAACATGTGAGTACTCAGCAACACTACAAAACTCAGGCATTGAAAATGACAAGTTTGATGTTAGCTGTTGGTAGCAAACAATCCCAAGATCTGTATTTGTTTCACAATGTTAGTGTGCTTAACTCTAATTTTAAGAAGAATAAATATGATAGATCTGTGAGTATCTAATTAGCATACAAAAGTGTTATTTAATATATTAAGGGCAGACCAAATAAAGAATAGAAATTCTTCACCGAGAAATAAAATGGCAAAGAATACCAAAGAAAAAATAATGAGAATAAAAGATAAACATAATTAATCGAATGAAACAATTGTATGTGAAAATTAATGATTAAAATGCAAAGAACTAAAGAGGAGTAGGTGTTGAACTGTGATATCGGTGCTGTTCTCTTCCCCTGTCACTTGTTTGGTCTGCCCTCCCGTGATTTGCATCTGGAACTATTTGAGTTTCAACTTTCATAATTGAAAGAAGCCATTGTTCTATGTAGTTAGATTTCCAAAACCAGAATTTGCTATCTTGAAAAATCAGAAATTAAATTATCAAAATTTGCATTTTCACCTTATTGTGTGTGGTTTCCTGAGAATGAGATTATATTTATCATGAATAAGATAAAATGGTACTATACTATATATATATATATATTTAGATGACATTCTTAATAGTTGAAGAGAGGAATTCAGATATAGAAACCAATATCTATCTTACTATGTAAACTGTCACAATATTTTTATTATAATAGGGAAATATTTTAAACACATTCTCACTTAAAAATCTTTAGCATAGTGGACTATTATTTTTAACACTTGTTTATATTTCTGTTTTTCTGAATCTATTCCCCAATTTGTTTTCATTTTCTTTGTGGTTCTTTCCCTTTAAAATTTAAGAATCCTCAAATTCTCAAAAAAGGATGCCTATCTGCCTCCTTATTTGAAACTCAAATTCCTTGTGTACAACCTCTCTGTTGGTTGAAAATTTTTTCACCAACTTCACTGTGAAGTGTGGTCTGAATTCTTCCTTGCCACCTTACCATTTTAAGAGTCTACTTAAAATTCAGACTCTTGGCACTTTTGTCTTCCGGCATCTTCAGTGACTCCTCTTGGGCCTCTTGTTAATTCTGTCTCTGGTAGCTGCAGTGTATGTCTTCCTTTAGATTTTGGGGGAATTGTCTGAGTTTCACTTGCTTTATCTTCTCTTTTTTATGTTTATCACTTCCTGCTTGATTATACTGTGAGTTACCAAGGCATCACAACATCTGGTGTGTATGTGTGTATATATATGTATATATATATATATAATTTTTTTCGCTTATGTTGTTTTTATGTTTCAGTGTTACATCAATTCTCTTTTACCCCTTCTCTTGTCTAGTGAGTGCTGTTTAAGATTGACAGTTTTGGCATTTTTTAATAATAATCGGTGTGATTTTTGTTGCTGTTTACTGTTGGCATATTCCTATCTACCCTTACTATAACATTTTAAACACCTGAAAAGCCATGGACTTATACTGAATGTGGATGAGAAAATAGAAGGTCTTTATAAATCTAACAAAGAAGACTGCTAATGCTTCCCTTTACCTTAAAGAATATAGTTCAGTTAAAAATGGTCCCGTTTTCTTTTTTTCTTTCTTAAAGCTAATGAGAAAATCTCCTGATGTCTCTTAGATGCCCTTTAAAATAGAAGAGACAATTTGTTATGTCTGTAAATAATAATTGACACATATTAAGTATGTTTCTTTCCTGAAATATCTGTATAATAAATCTTTATTTTAATTCATACTGCAACAACTCTTAAACTGCTTTTCTACTTCACAGTCCTTTCTTCTTTTCTATACAAATTGGTTTGTAATGGAATAATTGGACTAATTTTGCAACCAGGAAAACTAGAATTTTTTTATATCATGAGGTAATATAAAAGAAAACAGGTTCGTAGGAGAATTCTGTATTGAAAATCTACTTACAAACTTTGAATTACCATAACTGTTCACTCTTATCCTAAGAGTGAACTCAGCACTCAAGTGCTGGTTTTGGAGACCACTTTTCAACATCTAAAAGAATTACTTTTTTCAAAGCAGTGACAATAAATGACTTTTTGAGACGGCATGCCCTGCTAAGTAGAATCAGTTTAATTGGTAAAGTAAAATATAAATCTAAATGCATTTCCCCCAAATAAATTGTCCAATATATAGTATAATAACATTTTTTGAATAAATCAGAATTCAAAAATAGAATTGTGGGTTGAAATCCAAAGACAAATTAATTTTTGGCAACATTATCATATTAGTGCTAATATCTTCTTTAGATATATAATTTAATATTAAAGCTTTGTAAATGTTTAAAGTTGCTAAAATGAATATCATTTTATTACATTGTTATATTGAATGAGAACTACTATGCTCTACTTGTTTGATATGGCATGGTGTTTTCAAGATGTTTTTAAATTGCTAATATTCTACTAAATTGCAAAGTGATGTCAGTAAGGGGCATGTACTATCTGTTTGAGTTAAACTACCATGAGAACATATAGGGGATCTTCATACATCAATGAACACAATCTAATCATCAAGGAATTATTTTACCCAAATGTTGTAATTACTATTAAAAGCTGTGTAATGATCAGTTTGGAATATTGACACAGTTATTACTAGTTTGTGATCAAATGAATAAAAGGACTGGCACAGTTATAGATTGAATAATCCAGAGAAAAATAATGCAATAAAATAGTAGTAGCATTACAATCATACTATTATTATAGAATAATAGCAAAAGCAATAACTGCTATCAACTTCTTGAAATTTATGTGTATGTTACTGAATGTAATGTTTCAGGTGGTGTTCTGATCACTTTCTAGGAATAAAATCATTTATTTCTCAATAGTATACAGTAATTATTATTTTCCAACTTTCATGGATGAAAAAATAGAAGCAGAAAAAAATCAAATCAATATAAGGAAGCACTTAATACCATAAACCTGAGATGGCTCAGATTGGCCTTTCCTTTCTCTCATGAAGCAGACTAGCCAGAGCTGATCTTGGAATTCTTTGTTTTATGCAGAGATTTCTAACATGTAATGGGTTTGCTAAGGGTATTCAACGAAGATTCATGTGCACAACATAATGGGCTCACTGGACAACAACAATCATCCTTTAGTTATATGTCCATCCTGAACTAACTCTCTCACTCTCTTTCTTTTTTTTCTTTTTTTTTTGCCTGGGCCTTGGGGCCATGTTTACACATGGCCAAAGGATCAGATAATCTATGTTAACTATTGAAAAGTAAGTTAATTGGTAAGGAAGTGACATCATATAAATAATACAAATAAAAGTGAGGATTATGATAGCTAATAATAATAATAATAATAATAATAATAACTATAGTAATAATAATAGAAAGATATCGTAGTAAATAGTAGTAAGTGATGTGTTTGGTGTTTATAGCTCAACAAATAGTTGTCAGATTAATTATTTGTATAACTAGTAAAACAATATTATTGAATATATTTTATTATTGTTCTAACTTTAAATAGAGGAGCTAAGTTTCGAGGAGATGAGTCACACAGCCAGAACTTGGTAGAACCAAGTTGTCTTGTCATTCCTTTCAGTAACAAATCTTCCTGAGATTTACTGGTTTAAAACAGCTTGGTTGATTCTTTAGGTCCATGATTTGAGCTGAATTCAGCTGGTCATGGCCAGACTTTCTCAAGCATGTACAGCCAATTGCTGGTCAGCCAGGTAGCTCTGAAGGCTGGGATTGTGAGCCCAGATGAAGGGGAGGACTGGGCCAGTTTCTGTCATCTAACAGTATTCTAAAACCAGTAAAAGAAAGAATGTGCTACTGTTCCATCACTCTTCAAGTTTTTGCTTGTTTCTCATTTCTGTTGTCTCATTGGTCAAAGAAAGTGACATGGCCAAGTTTACTGTCAGTGGTTGGGGACCACCCAACAACATTGGTACAAAGAGATGTGAACTACTCGAGGCCATTATTGCAAGAATCTACCACAGTTACTTAAAAGACAAAGCCCCTCCATTTTTTTTTTTTTTTTTTTTGGTACTGGGATTGAACTCAGGGGTACTCACCACTGAGCCACATCCCCAGCCCTATTTTGTATTTTATGTAGAGATAGGGTCTCACTGAGTTGCTTAGCGCCTCATCATTGCCAAGAGTGGCTTTGAACTCATTATTCTCCTGTCTCAGCCTCCCAAAGTGCTAGGATTACAGGCATGCCACTGTGCCCGGCTAAAGCCCCTTCATTTTGATAGATCCTATGCCAATTATTTCTGAGGACACATTGATTATTGATTCAAAAATGAAAGGGTAAAACCTTTCAAAATTTATGGAGTGTGATGTAATGTAACACTTAAATCTCAAGTTATAAATCTCAAAGATTTTCTATTACACATTGTTCCTGAGAATTGTTCTTTCAAAAGATGAATTTTCTCCATCAAAAATATTTAGAAAATGCTTGTATTCCTGTATATATTATCTTGACATTACACATTAGGCTGTGTAATAGTTGTTTGTATCACCTTTTGATTGCCCAGACATTTGTTTAAATATAATTCTGGGTGTATCTATAAAGACATTTCTGGATGTGACTAACATTTGAAAGACTCTTCCTTCCTTAATATGGGGTGGGATTCTTATCCAGTCAACTGAAGAACTAAATATGACAAAAAGAAGGAATTTTTCCTTTCTAACTGCTCAACTGGAATACTACTCTTTTTTCAGTCCTTCTACATAAACTGAAAAATTGTCTATTTTTGGATCTTGAAGCTACTTTATACATTGGCCTTTCTGGTCCTCAGGACAACATGAAATGGCAGAGTGTACTTATTCTAGCACAGAAGTTTCTAAGCAAAGCAGATATTTCAATGAGAGATTCTTCTGAGCTACATCTTTTTTGGGAAAGGCTGATTACTAGATGGAAGATTTATGTGTATAATAAGAAGATAATATAATACATAATAGTAATGACAATATCATATAGTTCTCAGTCATCATTAAGTTTCAGAATACTTTCATATCTGTTACCTTATTTATACCATAGCTAATGAACAAAGAAGCAGTAATTTTGATATGGCACATAGTCACAAGCCACTGTAAAGTTATACTGATTGACAGATCAACTATAGGAAAGCAGAAAGAAGATTGCTTACTTTGCACAGTGGTCATCAACATCTTGCCCTTACAGATTCAAAATATGATGCTGATAAACAGCAAATAACATAGACAAAATAGATCACTCTGAAATATCATAAATTATAGTTTTAGGCTGAATTTTTTTTCTATTGTATCTAATAATCAAAGATTACATTAGATATCTCCTACTCTAACAAATCTCAAAAATGGAAACTTCAACACTGTGGTATCTGAGTGAAAGTGATTTCATCTCTTTTCCCTTAATGTTCTCTGCCTACTAAATGATGACTGGGCAAAGGGGAGAGAGGAGGGGGAGGAGGCATGAGGGCAGGAAAGATGGTGGAATGAGATGAACATCACTACCCTAGGTGTATGTATCACTGTACATGTGGTGCGACTCTACACCATGTACAGCCCGAGAAATGAAAAGTTGTGCCCCATTTGTGTACAATTAATCAAAATGCATTCTGCTATCATGTATAACTGATTAGAACAAATAAAATAATAAAAAAGATGATGAAATACTCATTATTATACTACTTCTTCAGTTAGTTTATAATTAATAGGGGATTCTGTCATTTTTCTCATCATTTGTATGCTGTGATCTATTAGCACAAGGATGAGGAAGCTAGAAAACTTTTGGCTATTAAAGTTCATAAAAATTACTATTTTTTAACTGCAGGTATAAAATCTACTTCTTTAAAGAGATGTGCAGAAATATGGACATTTTCTCATACTACTTATCCATGACTGGTAGAAGTCAGTCAGATACAATGATAATAAAATGTTTATTGTTGTCTCTGCAGTTATATTTTTCTTTCATTATAGACCTAATCAAGAACAGGTTTTTTTTTTTTTTTTTTTTAATCTTCTTATTTTTTTCTTCTCAAAGACCTTGGGCGAAAGTTAGCTAATGGATAAATTTCTAGGAACCCAAATCTTTACTGGGACAGTCAATTAATTTGAGTACCATATTGAGAGAGAGGAAATGAGATCTTTACTTGTGCAAAAAAAAAACAAAGAAGTAAAATCATCTTTAGAGTTCTCCAGTATGAATCTTGATATCTATTCATGTCTTTCCAGAGCATGGATCGTAATTCACCTCTTTTCCTCACTATACATTTCATGATCCAGCTCAAATTCTAATTCTATTATTATATTTTTTCCCTAAATAGTCCATAAGAATGCAATCTTCTTATTTTCTTCTTCCATTTCAATATTTTCTATCCTGTTTGTATTGGCTTTTGTCACACGTTGGTGAATAATTCATGGTTAAGAGCATGAATCACAGATTTTAAGAACTGAGGTTCAAGTCCAGCTCTACACTTATTTGCACTATTAACCTGAGTAGTTTTTTGATGTTCTTATCAGTCTTCATGAAGAATGAAACACACATATGCCGTTTACGTCATTATAAAAGTAATTAATAAAATACCCAGTACATAGTCTGATTTTTAAAAAAAATGATCTTTTATCATAATCTCTATGAAAATTCTCAACATTATTTTTCTAGTTATAGTTTAGATACAAAAGAATGGAACAAATTTATAACATTTACTTTTTTAACCTCCACATTGACAGCACAATGTCTTCCTCATAGTAGCTACACAAAAATACTTACAGATAAATTGTTGTCTGATACTGGCTAAAAAGAGGAAAAAGTAAAGATACAGTATAAGCTATCTCTATATGGGTAATACTATTATTAAAATTAATATCTTAATGTCAACACTTAGCTTCTATGTTAAATCAATAGAATAAATGCCAACATTTTAGACAAAGATTCTTTCAGGGTATGTTCACATAAGCCGTGATTCTGCTACCATTACAATATTCTTGAAAGAACTAGAGGGCCAATGAAGAAATGATCTATAATATTATGAATGTGCAAAGTAGGGTGAATATAAAAAGGAGCACATAGAAAATTTCATGTATTGGAAACTTGATCCACCAAATCCGATGTTCATAATATTTAGAGGTAGGTCTTTGGGAAGTAATTAGAATGGAATGAGGTCATGAGGGTGGGGGCCCCATGAATGGCATTAGTGACTTTGTGAGAAGAAGACAGACTCAAGCTAGCATACTTACTCTGTCTTGCTATGTGTTATTCTCTGCCACATTATGAAGTGACAAAGAAGCCCTCATTAGATACTGAGCACAGCCAGCCAGTGCCATGCTTTTGGACTTTCCAGCTTCCAGAACAGTGAGCCAAATAAACTTCTTTTCTTTATAAATTATCTAGTCTCAGGGATTTTGTTAAAGTAGCAGGAAGCAGACCTAAAATAATAAACATCTTCAATTTTCTAGGCATTGTGGTAAATTCTGGGAATAAGGTGACAAGTCATCATCTCAAAGTAGTCCAAAGTCAAGAGGGCAGATAAGTAAGCAATAAATTGTGAGAGGGTGACATGCCTTTACATAAATGTTTGTTCAAGATGGTAAGGAGGCCCAGAGGAAGGGCACACAAACAAGTCAAGAGAATGTGTCTAGGAAACATTTAGGGAGGGAAGTATATTTTAGCAAATATTTAAGACTCTGACAAATTGGTTAAGAGGCTACTGTGATTGTTTAGTCAAAGTATGATAAAGGTTTTGGAAAGATGCTGATACAAATAGAAACAATATATGAACCAGAAAAATAATTCAACATAGTCCTATGATAGTTCACCCAAAATCAATCCAAGTTTGGAAATAATGGAATTATGGATTACCTCCCATCCTATGCCCAAACTGTTCTTAGAAGGAAGGAGTTTTTGTCTTCTAAAGATAAGACCAAGAAGAAAAATAGCTGAAATTGCATCTTGAGAAGATTCTCGTGTTCTTCTGTATCCATCTTCCCAATTATTGATTTCAAACTGCACCAAGGAAGTCGGTCCATTCCTAGGCAGATTCCTGAAATCACTGCTCTGTCCCAGAAGTTCTAGACTATTAAAATACCCTGCATCATCCTCATTGATTATTGAAGCTGGAGGAACAACTGCCACCAGGTGGCACTAAATTGCAGGCTGGGCTTCCATGGATTTGGAGTACACAAGCTGTCAGATTCCTTTACCAATGAGATACACACATCATTTCATTCAGTACACCACAACCTGAGCCAGCATTTCACACGAGTGAGTTTTTACATCCTACATATTACACTATGGTAGACCTTTTCCTGCGTTTTCAAGTAGAAGAAGAAAATGAAAGCCTGGTGGAACGAAACAAATGTAAGATCATTTGATTCTGCTGGCTTACCAGTGGAGGAAGTGGTTTAGTTGTTGGGGTGGGAAGAAGACTGGATTCATAGGAGTAGCACAGGAAGAATCTTGGCCTTCAACTGTTTAAGCTTCTGGAACAGATATTTATAAAGGAGTGAGAATTAGAACAGGGGCAAGAAAGGCTGAGAAAGAAGCCATTCTAACCATTTATTTATTAAGCAATTCTTGAAAATTGGACCAAGTGTTGGCATTGAGAGAAAAGCCAGAAGATGATGATGTTCTTATTATTGTTTCATTTTGTACTATTGACCAGTTCCTGAAATAGAATGGTGAGATTTATAATGTACAAAATCAGTTCCACCTGATCTTCTCCCAAAGAATGTCATTGAAATGATTCTAGCTTTCTGATAATGGTTTAAAATAGTGGCAATCTCAAGAACCAAAACTTAATCCCTACTAGTTTGATGCTTATTTTTAATTTCTTATGAATTTTCATGCCCCTGTCTTCCTAGTGCAGCACTGAGTTTGAGGTCTGCCTGTTGATACAGCTTTTTCATTGTCTCATGATCAAGCGTTTCCTGCCCTCTTTCCTTTGGCATCTGTTTTTCTTCCTTGCTTTAGAATTGTTCATGCCTATGAAACTTCGTTCACAATTTTCACAATTGTTTCTGCTATAAAATTATCTTGAGAGGTTTCCTAAATTGATATAACTCTTAATCTGCTCAAATTTATTCAACTAGGTTCCTAGCTATGACTGATACCTTTACCATACCTGTTTCATGACACTGTGTTTGGTGACCTTTTAAACGGGTTGAATTTTGTGTTGCATTTCAATTCATACCATTATGTAGCAGAATCTGCTTCTAGTGTGATGCCTCTGAACTCTCACTGCACAAAGGAATGTGTAGGGGGTTTTCTTGAGAAATCATCTTGTCCCTTGAATTTTTAACTTCAATAAATATGAGCAAGGGCAGTGGCCTTAATAATTTTTTAAAGTGTCCTATATGTTTTGCAGTGTTGGAAACTATTTCCTACTTCTTCAGTAAGTATCAATTTTTGTTTGTATTATAATGTACTCCTTAGTTTGATCATCGTCCTTTTTAATGCCTGTAGGGCTATTTGCTGAAATTGTCTGGCTTGTCTATTACTGCACAATCTGTCCAGTTGCTTGTTTGTTTTTAACACACTTTTCTAGATATTTTTTGAAGGTCTCTTATAGCGAAAAATAATAGGCCTTCCTTATATATCTACTGTTCAAAAAAATATTTTTTTCTGACCCTAAGTTGGAACATTCTACCCACTATGCATTTTCTCATTATCTAATATCTGCCTCAAGCATTTACTGTAGCTTTACTGACTTTTTCAGGGTATCAATACTTCCAGAGCTACTACATTTAGTTTGTAGGTGGCGTTCTGCACACCTGACATGTAGGACCTGCATCCCTATCACGAAGCTATGCGCCCTTACTCAACATAGTATCTTTTTAAAACACAGTACAACATATTTCTGGTTAACATAATTTTGACTATGGAATAGTAGTGATTCTGCTTAAGATGTTCTCTATCTTCTATTCTGTAATAAATCCTAATCTAATATACTTTTCAGCAATGTGTGTACAGAGGACATGTAATACCTTTACCCTACCTATGATTATAGAAATCACTTTAGAACATGCCCAATAAATCCCTTAGTGTTCAACAGTCACCTTTCTAGTCTTCTCTAAATTTTCATAATGATTTGATGTTCCTGCACTAATTCTAGGTTCTTTTTTGTTCTGTATAAGAAGGCATTTCTCAATATTTTCTGGGTTGTGATTCTTACCTGGGAAGTCATTATATTCTGCATTCTGTGATAGTTATATCTTTGAGCCTTAGCCATGCTAGCTGATTTATTAATAACTAAAGCAACATTCTCTTTCCAGCTACTCTCTCCATTTCATTTCCCCTATTAATATCTCCCTTTTCTGATCTTCTGGAATTCATTTTCAAAATATATCTTCCTAAGATTCAGTTTTCCTTTTGAAGAAGGCTCTCTTTCCCTGAAATAATTATCATTCATTCTCATTCTTTTGACATATCTTATCTAATAACAAAATTAAACTCTTATTTTTCAGGTAACCTCAATTTCCCTTTGATTCACTATTATTCTTGGAGTTAGAAGTTCTAAGCATGGATCTTTGTAAAAACCTCTTTAGCCTTTGGATATCTTATCATTTCATTGAGCTATCTTTTCAAACAAAAGTAGAGTATTCTCATAGGTATCCTTCTGTACTATTTGTTTATTAAAAAAAATTGTCATTTACTTGTGAAGGAGGCTCAGTTTTATGAGTATACAACTGAAGTCATTGTTAGAGCTTATATATTTAATCTAGTTAACAATGAACTTGAGACCAAGGACAGATGTCAGAACTTGGGCTGTCAGGCAAATCCCAGAAGTCTACATTATTCTCGTGAACTCAATAATAAGAGACATCAGCATTTTTTTTCTGTAAAAAAATAAGTTAGTAGGAACTAGACATTTTTACCTAATAAATATTCTTTTATAAGGTAGAAATGTAGGACAGGAGCAGACAAGTTTCTTTCTTAATGTTTAGTACGAGGTCCAATGCAATTTCCCCTGAATAAACGGGGCCTGGAGTGAGGAGGTGGGGAAGTTCTCCTTAATTTTAAATGCCTCAAAGCTATTCTGAAAACAAGTGAGAATGATGGCTTGACCAGAGATGAGACAGGAGGGATCACAGTGTACGACAGCTGGTTAATTGGGTTTTTCTTTAGTTCTACAGTTTATAGTTCTCTCAGTAATGATAAGAAACATTAGTGATATGGAGTAATGATAGCAGAATTCAAGTATATGTAAAACGTGAGATTTATATTAAAATGTGTTCTTCTGTATTTATCTTATTTCAAATTACAATATAATAGATGTATTAAATAAAGTGTTAAGGAATATTAAACATGAAAAATGCTCAACATTAATAATCATCAGAGAAATTCAAGTTACAGCACCGTAAGATACCAACTTCATACCAACCAGAAGGAATATTATAAAAAAACAAAAGAAATGTTGGAGAAAAGGGAACACTGGTGCACAGTTGGTGGGAATGTGTTTAGTATGGGCATTATGGAAAACTCTATAAAGGGTCCTCAAAAAGAAAGAAAGAAAGATAGAAAAGAACTACTCTATGATTCAGCAATCTTACTACTGGTTACATATCCAATGGAATGAAATTAGTGGGTTGAAGAGATCCCTGCATTCCCATGTTTACTGAAGCATTGTTCAAAACAACTAACATATGGAATCAATTTGACTATTCCATCCACAGATGAATGGATAAAAAATGTACACACTTTGTTCATATACATAATGGAATACTATTCAGCTTTAAACAAACAAGCGATCCTGTCATTTGTGACAACATGAATGAATGAAAGACATTGTGATAAGTGAAATTTGCCAGGCATAGAAAGACAAATAATGCATGATTTCATTTATATGTTGAATTACAGAAAGTTGAACTCATAAAAGAAGAGGGTAGAATAGTGGTTCCCAGGACCCGGGAATGGTGGGATTGGGAAGAGACGTTGAACATTTCTTCATATATATGTTTATTGATTGTACATCATCTTCTGAGAGGTTTCTATTCAGCTCCTTAGCCCATTTATCGATTGGATTATTTGTTTTTTTGGTGTTAAGTTTTTTGAGCTCTTTATATATCCTGGAGATCAGTGCTCTGTCTGATGTGCTTGTGGCAAAAATTTGCTCCCAGAATGTGG